>MCFH01000002.1:1145000-1745000 GCA_002104945.1 Piromyces finnis | reverse complement strand
TTTTTTTGAATATTAGTTTCAATATTTATATATATTATTAATAAACAGCTGTATACTCTGATAAATATATATTTACCTTGCTCTTAAGAATCTTAAAGCAACAGAGTCTGGTTCATCACAACTCATCATATAGAAGAATTCTTCTTTCATAGATTCTAAAATATTTTCGTTATCTAATTTAATTTCAGATAAACCCTTATAATATGGAGTATTATAACTATATGGTGGGCTACCACAAGGAGAATCATTGGCTGCTGAATCATTATTACCAGCAATATTACTATTTGATTTTCTACGAAGGAATCCCTTAAAACTAGAACGTTTATCCTTCTTAGCACCTAATTTTGGTGATCTAGAACCTAATTTTGGAGTAAGACTTGGTGAATTTGGTGATGATGAAGAAAGATTGGATGTACTTAAAGTAATTGGTGTACTAGAATTAGCATCAACATTTGGTGATAAAAGACCATTGACTGGATCAACATTTATTTGATTTGTACTATCACCAAGTTGAAGATTTTCCATATCAGAAGATACACCATCATCACAACTATTATCTAAATTCATACGAGAACGTTTATGTAACTTTCCTTCAATTACTTTTTGACGTTCTTTGGCTCTTTCTTCATCTGTAGTACATTTTGAATAATCAACTTCAACTGTGAAGTATTCAAAAAGTGCATTCCAATATTCTCTAAGAATAAGTTTTTGTTCTTCTGTTAAATTATAAATATGACCTTCTTCCTATTTTTTATTTATTCATTTTTATTAATAATATATGTTTATTAATATATATTTATCAATATTGTTGTTACTGTTACAACTTGATAATATTTAACTTACATTGGATGACATTTTCGTTTATTGATACTCTATTTAAATTATTAAATTTTTAATAAATATTAGTTGTTAATATAAATAAAATAGTATATATATATTATCAATAAAAAAATTATTTTTTATAAAATATATTATTATTATTATTATTATTATTATTATTATTATTATTATTATTATTATTATTATTATTATTATTTTATTATTATTATTATTATTATTATTATTATTATTATTATTATTATTATTATTATTTTATTATTATTATTATTTTTTTTTTTTTTTTTTTATTATTATTATTATTTATTATTATTATTATTATTATTATTATTATTATTATTATTATTATTATTATTATTATTATTAAAAATATGTATGCATATTTGTTTTCTCATTTTATCTTTTTATTGTTTATGTTTATTTTTTGTTTGTTTTTATTTTTTTTATTATTTGTGTTTATCTTCGGTAGGTAGGATTTTGTTTTATAAATTAATAATAAAATAAAAATTATCTTTTTTAATATTATTCAAAAATATATATGTAAATATTATATATTCATAAATAATATTTATTTTACAATTTTATATATACTTCGTTGTTGTTGTTGTTGTTGTTGTTGTTTTATTAAACTATAAATTAAAATACATATAATAAATTTTGAAAGGAAAAAATATTGAAAATGTTTATTGTTTACGCAACATTGAATTCTTAAAAATAACAATAACATGATTTGAAATGAAATGAATCAAAATATCCATTACAAGAGTGTCATTTACCTTAAATATATGTATTTTAGAAAATCTGGATAATTAATAATAATTCAAGTTTTTTTTACAAAATAAAATGTATTTTTTTTTTTTTAAAGAAGAAGAAAAAAAACAGAATAAGGTAAATAATGTTTTTATTTAATATATATTAATTAATTAATAATATATATAAAAATAAATTAAATAAAAACTATATATATATAAATTTTACTTGTTACAATTAATCTTAAAAAAAAAATGAATTAATATACTCGAAAATTATTCGATTTTTCTTATTTCATTAATAAATAATTAATAATAATAATAATAATAAAAGGATAAAGGAATAAAGTGTTAAATATAATATTTACTAATAATTTACAATTTATCCTATAGATATAAATAATTATCTATTTATTTATTTTCTTGTGATTTTTTTTTTCTTGTTATTAATAGCTTAATCACAAAAATACTACTACATTATAAATATAGTTTTAATTTAAATAATTGATAATTTATTATAGAATGTTATTAATGTTATTACACCCATATAATATAAAAAAAAAAAAAAATATAAATATATATACATTTATTAGCATTAGTAAAACATTTATTTTAAACAAACATATGAATAAATTATTGTTACCAACATAATAATATATTTTTATATCTGATAATATGCATTCATCTTTCTGAACCTTCGATTTACTAAAAATAAAAAAGCAAAAACTTTAAAGTTTAAAGATTTTGTTATTAAATTAAAATTAAAAGAGAAAAAAAAATGACCTGATAATTAAATAATAAAAGACTTTTTACAAATCTATTATAAATAAACTTTGTGAAGTTTTTTAATATTAATAAAATGAATTTAATAATAAAAAATGTACATTGCTTATTTCATCACAAAAAAAAAAAAAAAAAAAAAAAAACATAATTGCATTTATTTTTAGCTTAATATATTTATTTAAAAAAAGAAAAAAAGGAATCTATATTTTTGAAGGGGAAAAAAAAAAACTTTATAAATACTTATATAAAAGAAAAATATTATATTACATAGGAATTAAATTACTATTACTATTATAGTTACAAATTAAATAAATGATAAAAAGATTTATTTATTTTATTCATCTTTATATCTCTCTAAAATTATAAACTTTGAGATGACGGGTAAATATTGTTATTATTAATACGAAAAGCACAATAACTTTTATCCATTCGTTGTAACAAGAATTCTAAAGCAGACCATTGATAATCTAATTTATTAGAAATGGCAATTAATTCTTGGTCATTATAATTTTTATATTTTTCCCGACAACTATTTTGAATATCTGAAGTTAAGTGTATTGAAATAATAGGGCGTTTATTCAATTTCTTTGAACAATAGATACTATCATTTTGAATATTATTACGAGTTACCAATAAAAAATTAAAAAGAATACGGGTAAGAGAATCAATATCCTTTAACTCTTCTATATTATTCACATTAACCATTAAAAGTCGATAAATTCTAATATATGGATCTGGTATAGTAGATAATTTACTTGGTATGGATACAAAAATTTCTTTTACAACTTCTAATGCTTTTTCAATGATTTCCATTTTTCCATTACTGAAAACTTCACTTATGCTTTCTTTTTTAATCTCATCTTTATTTTTGGTTAAATTATGACCTTTATTAATATATTTTTTAGCATAAAGACGAAGAACATGCTCATGATAACTGTTTGAAGGCTTTTTAAATTTAATTTTAGAATAAATTGATAATGGCTCATCTTCATTTTTATCATCTTTATCTTTATTATTATCATTCTCACTCTCCTTTTCTTTTCCTTCATTTTCTTTCAGAGGTCCAACTCCTTTATCCTCATTATCTTTTCCGTCCTTTCCTAGAAGCGGTTCATTGACATCTTCATTTTCACTTTTTTCCTTGTCAATATTTACATTTATATCTTTATTGTTTTCCTTTGAAATGATGATATCTGTCTCTTTAGTTTTATCTTTATTATTTTCGGAATTTTTATCCATTTCTTTGTTTTCTTCTTTATTCTTTTCAATATCTATATCCATTTCCTCATTCTCTTTATTATTATTTTCAACATTTAGCATTGTTTCACTATTTCGTTCCTTATCTTTTTTAGTCTCTATATCTATTTCCATATTGTTTTCTTTCTCAATATTTATATTTACTTCTTTAGGTTGAGATTCATTATCTGTATTCATTTTTTCACTTTTTTCTTTTTCATCAATAATTTTATCTTTTACACCATGAGTATCAGTATTTACATCATTATTGTTTACTATTTCATCTAATGTTTCACTATGGATTTCTTTTTCTTTTTCAGCATTATTCAAAACTTTATTATTAGCATCTACATTTGCTTCATCAATATCCATTAAATTATTCTCATTTATATCATTAGTACTTTCTAATAATATAAATTCATGATTACTATTGTCATTTTTTTTAATTGGAGATGACATACTTATGTAATCATTAGTTATATTTGATTTACTTGAATCAGATAATTTCTTCTTAGTTGGTGTTGATGGTTCACTTCGACTATATGGCGATTTCTTTGTTTTTTCTGGGGAAGACTGATTAATAATATCTGTAAGGATACTTATAGCATTAGGTAAATCAGGAGAATCTAAATCGAGATCTAATGAAGCATTATCACTATCCTTATTAGAATATTTTTTAGATCCTGAATTTTTATTTTTATCTTTATTTTTTCCAATAATACTAATTTCATTTGGTTTATCTTTGTTATTTTTATTACTTCCTACAATATTTATACTAGCTTGTTTAGTTTTATTATTCTTATTACTACCAACAATATTAATTGACCTTTGATTTTTCGTAATACCAGCTATATTTGAATTAAATCCATTTTGCATAACCTTACTGCTATTATTATTATCATTATTACCATTTTTCTTATTATTTGATGTTACAATGCTAATAATATTTGAATTATTCTCTTGATCCCTAGTTAATATATCTGCTTCATTTCCTAATCTATTAATATTGTCATTGGTGGATTTTTCTTTATTTCCAAAGGTTTCGACTTCTTTATCATTATTAATAACATTATCATTATGTTCTTTATTATTAACTTGATCCCTATTATTTTTATTATCATCATTATCACAAACATTATGTTCTTTTTTATTAGCCTTGTCACTATTATGTTTATCATTATCACTATTTTCCATATTATTAGCCTTATCACTAGTACTTTTATTATTTTTATTGTTATTTTTATTATGAGAATCGTTTTTACCATTCATATTATTAGTAGTAGTAGCGGTATTGATATTTTCTGAATTTGCTTTGGCATTTTCTTTACTTAATTTATCATGATCATCTATAATATTATTAGCCATATTAGAAATAACTGAAGTGGTCGAATTAATTAATTCACCTTTGTCTTTATTAATACTATTGCTATTGTTATTGTTATTATTATTATTATTATTATTATTATTATTATTATTATTATTATTATTATTATTATTATTATTATTATTATTATTATTATTATTATTATTATTATTATCATTATTATTATTATTATTATTATTATCATTATCATTATTATTATTATTATTATTATCATTATTATCATTATTATTAATATTGTTGTTGTTGTTGTTATTATTAGTAGTAGTAGTAGTAGTAGTATTGCTATTATTATTAGTATTACTATTATTATTAGTATTATTAGTATTATTAGTATTACTTTCTTCAATCTTATTTTTATCTTCATTATTTGGTAAACTTTCTTTTTTATTTTTCATCTTACTCTTAAACATTTTTAAATAATTAATTTGTAATTGAATAAGATCTGAATCGTTGGAATCTGATTTATTTAAATTGGATGAATTTTTCTTATCTTCTATATCTTCTTCTGCTCTTTTATCAATATTAGTTAATGATGTTTTTTCAGAATTAGTTTGGATTATATTTGGTGAATCTGCCACAGGTGTAGAAACTGTATTTTTCGGATTTTGTTCATTGTCATCATCAATTATAATAGTATCAATTAATTTTGCTGAAGAAATTTTATTTTGCTCCTTTTGCTTCTGGAGAAGTGCTGGGATTGTACCATTTTGAGAAGATGAGTTTATTTTTTTTATTGACTGAATTAAACTAGCATTGTTATTCAAAGAGTTAACATTAGTTGGAATTGTATTAGTAATCATAGGTACTGTTGGTACTGGAAATGAAGGAGATATACCTACTGGTAAAGATGAAGGAATTCCAAGATTCGGATTTATCGATGGGATATTACTCGAAGGAATATTTAGAAATGGATTTTGAACTAATTTTTGATTAGGTGGAATCATAAAATTTAAATTTTGCTGCGGCATTACTGGTGGGATTAAATTTTTGAGAAATTGAATGTTTGAGGGTGCTGATGAATTTGGAACGTTATTTTGAGTTTTTGAGGTTATATTTGAATACGACTTATTTTGAGCTATTAAATTCGGATTTACTGCCGCTTGATTTAAGAAATATGATGATAAATTAGGAATTAATGGTGATTGAATTACCGATGAAGAATTTAGGGAATTAATGTTTGATGGTATAACTGTACTTATATTTTGTATATTATTTATCACTATATTATTATAAGAACTAACTTGTGAATTGATAAGATTTTGGTTTTTATCAATATTATTAGCTGAAATATTAGATAATGATAAGGGTTGAGAAGTTATTTTTAGTGGTGAAGCAATTCCATTTGATAACATATTTACATTTTGTACTTTATTAACCAATGGATTGATAACTGGATTTGAGTTTACTTTTGATACTATTTCATTATTTATAGGCGTTGATGATGTTGATATATTGATAGGTGAAGTTGAATTCAAATGATTAGATATGTTATTATTTTTTGATACAGATTGCATAATAGAATTACTTTTATGCGTATTTTGAACATTAGCAGAAGATGAAGAAGTTGGTATAGGTATATTTATCTCTGAATTATTTGTTACTGACTTATTTATGGTAGTAGGATTTGATGAAGATTTATTTGAATTAGAAGAATTTATTGTTATTGGCTTTGAAGTAACTGGACTAATAGTAGGTATATTTATTGGTATTGGATTTAAAGGAGAAAGATTTAAAGAAGACGGACTTGAATTAGACGTGTTTACTGTTACTGGTTTTGAAATAGTTGGATTTGAGGTAGGTATATCTTTTGATGTTGTATTAGCTGTTGCTGTAATAGATTTATTAATATTTGAACTATCGGAAAGACCAGACTTTGGCGGTAAAGATGATGATATATCTTGTGTATTATTTTTTTCTAAATTTTTCGAGTTGTCTATAAATAAAAATAAAAATAAAAAAAAATTAAAATTAAAATTAAAATATATTAGTATTTGCACCAACCAGTAATTACATTTTTAATATTTTAAAAAAACTTATATACCTTCTTTTTGTTTCTTATTAGATTTTTCTATATTCTCTGATACTATTTCATCTATTAAAATCTTATTACTTTCTGGTATTGTTTTAGGTGTACTTATTTTGCTATTAGGTAGGGTATATTGATTTGAATTTTTATCATTGTTTGCTGATTTAAATGCTAATTGATATCTTTTATTAAATGGAATACTTAAATTAGAAGATGGCTTAAAATGTTTTGACGAAACAGATGAAACATTATTATTAGAACTAATTATACTTTTTTTCTGTTTTTTTGCTTTCTTTATATTCTTATCATAAATTTCTAAAATTTTTGGATATTCTTGCTTGAATTTTTTAAATTTTGTCTCGCTTTCTTTAATTTCCTTTTGATAAGCTTCTTTCTTTTTTAAGTCTGTAGTTTGTTGAACTTCTTGAATCATTTGATGAAGACGAAGTATTTCTTTCATAAATATTTGATTGCTCGGATAATACGGATTATCATATATTTTAACTGCAGATTCTATTTTTTTATTATTATATAGAAAAGAAATGGATAAAATAAATTGAGTTTTATTATTATCATAGCATTTGACACTTTATCCAAATATTTTTAAATATCATAAACAATAATAATAATAATAATAATAATAGCAAAATAATAACAGCAAAATTTGTTTCTTTACTATATATACTTTAAAAAATTATAAATTATAATAGTGCATATTTTTAATTGCGAAATTACAATATTTTAAAAATATTTTTAAATATTTAAATATATATATATATATATATATATAATTTTTTACCATTTTCACTACTACTATTGTTTTTTTGAATGCTATTGTTTGCATCGGTAATATCAGTAATTTCTATATAATCATTTTTTGAATTCGTGTTATCTTTTCTATTAGTATCGTTGTTTAAATTTAAACCAGATGATATTTTCTTTCTTTTTGCCAATGGCTCTTGATTATTACTATTATCCTTTGAATTAATTTGTTTGTCGGATGGTTTATCTAATTTTCTTTTATTGGTTTCTATATTAACAAATGTTAAAAAAAAAAAAAAAAAAAAAATGAATGAATGAATTAAGAAAAATTAAATAAAAATTAATAAACATAAAAAAAAAAAAGTGGCATAATATAAATTTTAAAAATAATTTAATACCTTGGTTCATTTTATATTTAAATGATGTCAGGTGTTAATGAGCTTTAAAATTGAATTAAAAAAATATTGTATATATTAATTTAAATCTTAATTAATCTATTACAAAGTTATAAAATAAATAAATAGAAATCAAGAAAACGGATTGTTAGAATTATTTTTAAAATATATATATTATTATTATTACTATTATTATTATAACTGTCATTATTAAACAAGATTTATTAAAAATTAAAAAATATATATAATTACTATATGCTATATGCTAATGTATATATATTGTTGTTGTTGTTGTTATTTTATGTTAAAGCTTATCACTTTATCATCTTAATTTATTAATATTGTTGCTGTTGTTGTTACTTTTCTTTATTTTATTCTTTAATGAATTAGGATTACAATAATAGTTTTAAGATTTCAAATATATTTGGAATCTCAAATTAGATTAAATATATATAATATAAAAAAATTAAAAATTACCTCTTTCTATTTTTAATTTTAAATTTATTACTTATAAATAATCATTGATAATAGTTAAATTATAAATGGTTTAATTTAATTGACTAAAGGTTAATTTGTTAATTTAAATAATTATATTTTTTTATTATTATTAAAAATTTCTAGTACAATATAATTTATCTAAAACATCTATTCATAAATAACTTTTCCTTTTTTTCTTTTATATTTAATGTTTTTTTTTTTTTAAATATTAAAGTTTTAACTAATAAATAAGTTCATGGATTAATTTTAAAATAATTGATATATTAAATATATTGTTTAATTTAAAATTAATTAATAAATCTATATAATAATATAATAATAAAATTGTGAAAAAAAAAAAAAAATAATTATAAATTTTATAATACTTTTTTATATTTATAATAAATATTTTTTTTATTGATCTATAACATAATTAAAAAATAAAAAGATTATCATAGGAAGAAGAAGAAAAAGTGATAGAAATTTTATTCTCTATATTTTAAAATATTTATATTAAAAGAAGTAATAATAAATCAATAAATAGGTATCTTTAAAATGTTTCATTTTAGAATAAATATATGTATGTATGAATATATGTATATATGTATGTATGTATGTATGTACGATAAATTGGATAGTGAATAGTCTTAATGTTCTAATAAAAATTAATACAATTGTTTATTTCGTTCACAAAATTTTAAATAATTGTTAAAAAGATATGATAATAAATATTCTAGTGATACCCATTGATAGTCAAGGTTATTTGACATTATTATTAAGTCTTTTTCAGTTTTATATTTAAAGATGTCATAAAAATTACCTAAATAAATATTAGTATTATCCTCAGGAATAGAAACAAGTGGACGTCTATTTAATTTCTTACAGCAATAATTAGAATATATATGTAGATTAGAACGGCAATTTAATAGAAAGGAAAATAGAGTTTTACATAGATTTTCGGCATCTTTTAACTCATTCATAGATGATACCGAATATCCTAATAATTTTATAACTTTTATATAGCAATCATTCATACTGTTTAAAGGATATGGCGCATGAACAAATAAATTTTTAGTAACATCTAAGGCTTTCTTAACTATTTCCAAATCATGGTTTTTAAATAAATCATTATATTTATATAAAGAAATATCATTATTAAACATTTTATTTCTATTAGTAAATCTTTTCTTCATTTTTAATTTGTATATATGATCCATATAGTTCTTGGAATGTTTATTCTTTTTTCTAATAAAACTATTAATTTCATTATCCCTATCATTATTATCATTATTTGTTTCTTGTCCTATATTATTGGCATTTCTTTTATCTTCAGTATTTCCACTTTTTCCTTTTTTAAATTTAGAAATATTTCCATTTACTTTTTCAATAAATTCATTCCTTTTTGATTTACTTTCACTTTTTTTGGATTTATTATTATTACTGTCTTCATTTAAAATGTCATTTGATTTTCCTAAAGGATTTAAATTATTGTTATCATTGATTTTATTATCTAAAGGGAAACTTTTTTTAATATTAATATCTTTTGATTTAATATTTTTATCTTCACAAATGAAATCGTCAATTGCTTTTAATTTCTCGAATATTAAAATAATGGGATCTTGAGTATTTGAATTACTTTCTGATGATGTTGATTTAATTTTTTCGCCTAATAATTTAAATTTTAATTTTTTTTATTTAATATTATTAAAAACTACATTACAAAATATATTCAAATATTATAGACAATTTACCTTCTTTTACTCTATTTTCCATTTTTTTTTTTTTTTAAAAAAAAAAAAAAAAAAGGTTTAATAAATAAATTATTAATGATGAAAATAATTATTATTATTAATTTATTATTATAATAATAATTGAAATTAGAAGAGCAATTGAATTATGTTTATAAATTCTATTTTACTATAAAATTAAATGGAAAATATATATTTTTATTTTTAATGGCTAATTAAATTTCTTGAACAATTGAAAAATCAGATAGTCTAATAACTTTTGAATAAATATATTTTCCTTTTTTCTAAAATGCTAATTAATAAAATTTTTAAAAAGTACTTTTTTAATGTTTATAATTTAAAGAATAAAATAGGAAGAAAAAAAAAAAAACTTTTCATTATATTTTAAAATAATTTAAAATCTTATATAAAATAAAATAAAATAAAAAAAAAATTAATTTATAAAAAATTAATTTATTTATACACATTTTTGGAATTTTAATTACGATTAATTTAGCAAATACAAAAAAAGTGTACAAAAATACAAAAAAGTAAAAATGGTTAATTATGAATAATCTTTAAAAAACTACAAGCTTTATAATCATTAAAATTTATATTTTTTTATAAACTAGCTATAAAACCTTCTTTTACCAAAAAAAAAAAAAAAAAAAAAAAAAAAAAATACAAAGAATGATATAATAATAATATAAAATTTTTCTATTTGGAAGCTAGTTTTCAAAGATGTTTATTTTATTTATTGCTTTTTTATTTTGTTAAAAACTGTTTTATATATATATAGTACATTTACTTTGAATAAATAATCAATATTTATCAATATTATAGTATATAGAAATAGGTGACTATTAATGATGGTATTGATGATGATAATTATTATTATTATATTTATTATGTTTATTATTGATTGCTATTGAGATTCTTAATTTTTAGTTTTTTTTATTTGAACTTTGATATTTATTATTATTATGTTTGTTTGTTTGTTTTTATTATTAAACCCATATAAATTAGTAATTTAACAATAATAACAATAATAATCGAGATAGGTGTAAATTAGTATCTACATTATAGCACATGTAGTTTTTGGCTCATCAGGAACTTCTTCACCCTTTTCTATTTCACCTAACATTAATTCAAAAGCTTTTGCAATATTATTATTATGCTTTGCTGATGCTTCTATATTAGCACAATTCCATTCTTTAGCAATTTTTTGAGTTTCTTCATAGGTAACTTCACGTTGTAAATGAAGATCACTCTTATTTCCTATAAGTACAATAGGTACCCAATCTGTTTGTGTATGATTTAAAATTTTATCACGAATTACTTGACATATTTCTAATGAAGCTCTTGATGTAATCGAATATACAAGCATATATCCATGAATACCTATAGAATGATTTTTACTAAGGATTGAATGTTCATCTTGACCTGCTGTATCTATAATTTCAGCTTTATATTCTTGATTATGATAATTTATTATTTTTGTAAAAGTATTTTCAATGGTTGGATAATACAAATCAATAAATTGATCTTCCACGTATTGAACTGTTAATGATGACTAAGAGTTATATTTTTGTAAAATTTGATTTTTATATATATATGTTTTTTTTTTTTTTTTTTTTTTTTTTTGAAAATTAATTATATATTATATTCAAAGAAAATTGCCAATGTTATTTTTGGTATTGTTATTGTTTGTTTATTTAATAATATTGGTATTTGTTATTATCACCGTTATTTTTTATTACAATCATTCATATATGATATTGTTTAATCATTAAAAAATATGATAATTAACAATAATATCAATAAAATGGGTGAAAAAAATAAATAAATAAATGAAAATACATTTTGTTTTTATATATAATATATAATAAGCATTTCGTTGATTATTCAATTATTATTTAATTATTAATTTATTTTATTCAAATTAGAAATGAGATTTTGTTAATATCATTAATAAACAAAATTAAATATTTATGTAATTATCATAAGATATAAAAATAATATATATTTAGTAAATAATAATTTAAAAAAAATAATATTCTTTTTATTTTCTTATTTATAACAATAAAATTAACAAATATATAATAAATATTAATAATATAAAATAAATAATAATACTTTTCCAACAGAAGGAGAACCTAAAACACAAATTCTTCTTACTCTTTCTTGCCCGGACATAATTAATTATATTATACTATTATTTATTATATAATATATGTGTGTATATTGTCGAATTAACAACGTTGTTATATATATATTAATAGATATACGTTGTGCCTATTTTTGATAATTGTTATTTTTTTAAAATTATAAAAATAAAAATGCTAATTAATATATTAATAAATTTATTTTTAAATATATTGATGAAATTAATTGTTATTCAAATGCAATGCTTTTAAAATAATTGTTTTGTTTTGTTTTTTGTTGTTGTTGTTATTGTTATTTGTACTTTTTTTTTAATTATTATATATTTTATTTTTATTATTACTGTTGTTGTTGTTTTTTGACACTGTTATTGTTCTTTTTTTGTTTGTTTGTTTGTTTGTTTTTTATTAATTTATTATCATTTTTATATGTTTTATCTAAATACAATTTCCTGAAATTTAAATTTTATATTCAGACTACCATATATTTTATAGTACTTTATTAAATATATATTTACTTTATATTTAGATTAATAGGTGATTTGATGTTATTATCTTTTGTGAGTATTGCAGAGATTTTTTAAACTTTAATTTTTCTTTCTTTTTTTTTATCTTTCTATTTATATAAAAGAAAAAGAAAGAATATATAAACAAGTAAAAAATAAGATTGAATTATATTTTTTTTTCTTCTTTGATATTCCAATTACTTTATATAAAGATAAATAATCAAATGTAAAATGATATTTATTATTATTATTATTATTATTATATGTTTATAGGTTGTAAATCTCTAAATAAAATAAATATTATAATATTATTAACTATTATTGACAATAGTAATTTAATATTAAATAAAAAATTGATAGAGAAAAGTCATATGAGATGGATAAGAAAAAAACTTTAATTTTTGTGGCTTTATTATTAAAGTTTTAATTAAAAATTTTTATGATAAATTATCTTTTACAAAGAAATTTATAGAAATGCAATTATTTAAATATATAATTTTTAACTTTTTGTATTATAGAAACTTAGTACTTATCCTAAATTTTAGAAGGATTTAGCCAGAATTTATAGAAAAGAAATATTAAAAAAAGGCATTTTTAAATTAATTTTGTTGTTGTTGTTAGGAATAATTAATTAACTGATAACTATATATAATATAATATATATAATTTTAAACTTTTTTTTTAATTAAGAATAGAAAGTATATAATAATAATATTCACTATCGTAATTTTTATATAAATATAATATTTTTTCTATAATTTAATTCAACATTTCAACATTTCAACATTTAATATTTTGGATCAGAATCATTAGTTGTAGTATGATAATGGATGATGGATGGGGTGATATATCTAATTAATAAGTAAAAAAAAAAAAAAAAAAAAAAATTACAGATAACTTCAAATATAAACGCTAATACTTTAAAATCTTTTCATTAGTAGCTATAATTTTTATTTTATTTTGTCTTTTATTTTTATATAAAATATTAAATAATATTTCTATAGTAAAGAACTATATATATTAAATATTTGCTTTTACAATCGGATTATTATTAATTACGGATTTGTGTAACTTTAATATTTAAAAATAATTAATTATATATATATATATATTTAATAATAATAATAATAATAATATATTATAATTTATAAATTTTATTCATTATATTTGATAATTCTGTTCTATGAGGTTTTAAAATAAAAGTCAAAGTAAATATCATTACTATAAAAAAAAATAAAAAAATAATAGTTTTTTAATAAAAATACTATTATTAGTAGTAATAGTAATAGTAATAGTAATAGTAATAGTAATAGTAATAGTAATAGTAATAGTAATAGTAATAGTAATAGTAATAGTAATAGTAATAGTAATAGTAATAGTAATAGTAATAGTAATAGTAATAGTAATAGTAATAGTAATAGTAATAGTAATAGTAATAGTAATAGTAATAGTAATAGTAATAGTAATAGTAATAGTATTATAGTAGTAATAATAGTATTATAGTAGTAATATTATAGTAGTATTAGTAATAGTATTAGTATTATTAATATTGGTATTAGTAGTAGTAGTAGTAGTATATTATGATAGAGTTAAATATATATTAATTATATTGATAACACTCATATTTTCAATTCTATAAAAAACAACAAAATTTAAATATCCTATATTATTTGTTATTTAATATAAATAATTAAACAAACTTTTTATACTATTTATAAATTACCATGTATGACTATTCTTTATTATTAATCTTAATTTTATTAATTTAAATATATATATATAAAGAATGATATACAATAATGCAAGTAATAAAAAATAAATTACAACTTGTTTATATTTTGATTTTTAGCTTTTAATTTTATTACTATAGTAGTATGCATAGTTATATAAATATATAGTAAATAAAAAGGTGTATCTAAAAAAAAAACAAAAAATTGATAAACTTTTTTATTTTCATTTCTTTCTATTTTAAAGATGAAAATATAGGTTAATTTTTATAAATTAAATATATAGATATATAGAAACAATAAATATCATATAATAAAATTATAAATATTTAATATTTTGATTTAGATACACTGACTGACTATTTTTCAAAAGTTTTTTATCAGTAGAAGAAGAAAAAGAAGAAAAACTTTATTATTAATATAGTTTGATTTTTTCCAAAATAATAAAATTTTGGTAATAACATCTGATCATGGGAGATAATTATCAAAATAAAGAATTATTTTAATTAAAAAAATTAATTTTAATAATTATATTATTAATTAATTACCAAAAAATAAAATTTTGGTAATAATAAATAAATAATGGAATGGGAGAAAATACTTTACCTACAAATTTTAATTTTAATAAATTAATTTGCTATTTTTTATATCATAAGTTACTTTTTACTATTAATACTTAATATCATTAGCAGTAATTATATTTAAAATTATTATATTATTTGCATATATTACAATTAATTAAAAGATAAAAACTATAGGTATATCCAATTATAGTATCTAAAAAAAATGAAAAATATAATGATAGCTAACTAACAGTTACAATATGATTTATATATATATATATTTTTCTTATCATTAAAATAATCGTATTTTATCAAGGAAAAAAAAAAATATATAATCATAATAATAATAATAATAATATAATGAAGTTCATAAATTTCATTCCATTAATTGCAACTATTTCAAATATAGTTAAAGCTGAAATTATTTATTCTTGTAAAGAAAAAAAAACAATAGCATTAACAGTAAGCTATTTACACCATATAATTTAAAATATATATATATAATAATAAATAAATAAATAAGTAATCCCTCTAATAATATAATAATAATTTTATATAAAATTTTAGTTTGATGATGGTCCATATAAATATACTAAAGAATTGGTTGATTATATTGTAGACCAAACAGATGCAAAAGTAACTTTCTTTCATGTTGCTGAATTTCACTATCCTTTTGCTTATGAAACAGAAGAATTCCAAAATGCAATGAAAAAAGCACATGATAATGGTTTACAAATTGCTTCCCATACATGGGGTCATAATATATCAAGTAATACAAATGAATTTAAAAAATCCCTTACGGATATGGATGATTTTATTGAAAAAGTTACGGGTGACCGTCCATACTACTTCCGTGCACCAAAAGGAGAATGCGATGAAAATTGTCAAAATAATCTTGATAAATGGAACTATCGTCTTATTCAATGGGACACTGATACGAATGATTGGGATCTTGAAAGTTCTGGTTCTGCAGAAAAAAGAGTAGAAGATTCAATAAAATTTTTAAAAGAAGAATTTGCCAAAGAAAAAGATAGTTATCTTATTCTTATGCATGATTCACAAGACTATACAGTTCATGAAATTGCACCATGGATTATTGAAAAGAGTGGTATGAAAGAAAAAGGATATCGTTTTGTTACAGTTGCTGAATGTCTTGGAGAAAAAGATCATATGTATGTTTCTGGACAATCTTATAATAAAAATGAAAAAACAGAAGAAACTAATAGTACTTCTTCCTCCTCAAAACCAAATAAGGATACAAATAACAATGACAAAGATAATGATAAAATAGAAAAAAATGAAAATATTAAAAATGTTATTAATATTAGTAATAGTAGCACTATTAAGAATGAAACTACTAGTGCTAATAACAATACCAATTCAAATACTGATACCAGTACTAATAATAATACCAATTCAAAAAATGATATCAGTGTTAATAATAAGGATGATGTTAACGGTAAAGACAATGAAAGCGTGAATAAAGTTGATAATAATAATAAGGATGATGTTAACAGTAAAGACAATGAAAACGTGAATAAAGTTGATAATAATAATAATAATAAGGATGAAATAAGCAGCAATAGCAATAACATTATCAAAGGTAATGACACAAATATTATTACAAATGAAAAAGTATTACCAAATTATGAAATTGACGACGGTTCATATCCAATTTCAAAACCACTAAATTTAATAATATTTATCATTTTAAGTTTATCCATTACATTCACTTTATTGAAGTAATAATGTTCATATTTATTACTTTTAATTAAAAATAAGATTATTTGGAAAAGTATATTTATATATATATATAGATAGATAGATGATAATAATTATTTAAATGTTTGTTCAATAATAGAAAAGTATTTAATCATTATAATTTTATAGTTTTTATTTATAATAATTAATTAAAGTTTATAACAATTTTTATTCAGGTAAAAAAAAAAAAATAATTTAAAAAAATTGAAAAATTGTTAAATTACAAAATACTTTCTATAAATTTATGTTAAATTATCCTATAAAAAAAATAAAAATAAAAAATTTTATATATAAGTGATAAATATATTGTTTTTTTTTTTTAAACTAAAATATATTTTTGAAATTTACCAGAAAAAAAAAAAAAAAAAAAAAAAAAAGGATATTCTTAAAAGAAATTATTATTACTTTTAATATCATTATGTAAGTTAAGTATCATCCTTTAACTTTAATCTTGAAAAAAAAAATCAATTTGCTTTTAAAATAGTATTTATTTTAAAAAAAAAAAAAATAAAAATTTCAATTGTTATAATTTGTTCCTTAATCTTTTAGTGAAAATGATAATAGAATATAATAATCCATGATATCAATAATCTATTTATTTAGTTGGGTTTATTTTAAAATATTAATAATATTATTGAAATTGCATTATATACAATAGAATATTAATGTGTTAATTTTTTTTAAAACTTCATTAATACGTCACATAATTTTAATACTTGGAATTATGCAATATATTTAATATTAATATTAATATTATTATTATTATTATTATTATTATTATTATTATTATTATTATTATTATTATTATTATTATTATTATTATATTTTATATTTATTATGTTTATGTTTATTATGTTTATTATGTTTTATGTTTGTTATTATGCTTATTGTGTTTATTGTTATATTTATTATTACACAAAAAAAAACACTTTATGATTATTAATTATGGTCAATAATAACAAGTAATATGATAGAAAAAGGTAGGTTTTTTTTTTTTTTTTTTTTTTTTTTTTTTTGATACTATATAAAAGATTTTAATTAGTATTTTTATTTATTTATTATGTATTTTAAACTACTTTTCAATAATAGTATGTTTTAATAATAATAGATAATACTATTAATATTACAAAATTGAAATATGATATATATATTGTTACTATTTATTATTACAAGTTAAACGCTATATTTATCTTTTTAAAATCTTTATGTTTTTTAAGAAAAATAAATAGTTTTACTAATTATAATAATAAAAATATTAAAATAAAAAAAAAAAAAAAAAAAAAAAAAAGATAAAAATGGTATTATTATTATTATTATGTTGATGATGATGCTTTTTTTTTTTTTTTTTTTTTTTTTAATTTTTTATTTTATAGTTTCTTTTTAATGACTTGATATATAAAAATTTTATATATAATATATGAAAAAAAAAAAAAAAAAAAAGTATTTTTAAAAATATAGAAATAAATATGATTCATAATAGGTAAATTAGGTAATTTTAAAGGATTAATATCATTCATTTTCTCTTTCTTTAAATTTGAATTTAAAAAAAAATAATAATAATAATAAATTAAAAAAAAAAAAAAAAAATTAAATTACATTTCTGATTTTTCCGTTTCACTACCCTCTGATACATTGGTAGAATGTTTATTGCGAATAATTTTTTGAACAAGTTTAAAAACATCTTCTGATATGATAGGTTCATGCGTATTACGAATAACTATTTTTTCCTTTTTTATAGATCCGTCAACATCATCAATAATTTTTTTTATCTTAACAAGGTGTCCTAAGTAGACTTCATTTCTAACTAATTTATAAATTGTTGATGTATTCCATTTTGTACTTATTTTTCTTTGTTTCTTTCCTTTTTTATCTTCATATTGAGATATTGTTAATACACCGTTGGAATTAAATTCATCAGCAATTTGATAATAGAAAAATCCTTGAATAATACGATTAAATATAGTTCTGACTACAGCAGCTGCTTCTGGATCAATAACAAATTTATTATTATTACTGACATCTGTATCATATCCAAATGGAGCTCTTCTAGTATTTAAAACTTTTTGGGTGGTACTTTTGGTTCTTCCGTGAGTAATATTTTGTGCCATTTTAAATGTTTGTTCATCAATAATAGGTTCATGAGCATTATAGTAAATTACTTTTTCTGTTTTTTTCTGATTTTTTGATTTGTAAGTTGGTCTTCCAAAGTTTGATTTAACTAAATGTCCTAAATATATTTCATTAGTAGCAATTTGATATATTGTAGAAGTATTCCATTGAGTACTAATTTTTCTTGGATTTCTTCCCATTTTTTCAGCATATTGTGAAACTGTCAGAATGCCTCTTTCATTAAAACTATTTGCTATTTTTTGATAGGAATAACCTTCAATAATCTTTGCAAAAATTTCAACTACAATATCAGCAGCTGGTCTATCAATAATAAATTCGTTTTTACTATCTGGTTTCAGTAAATATCCAAATGGTGGTCTACATATAACATTATCAGTATGTGGTGCACTATAAACTTTCTTTAAAATAACATTTGGTTTCAAACGACCACCCATTCTATACTTGCGTCTTCTTACTTTTGCTTTTATCTTATCGTTAATTTCCTTTAAAGAATTTGAACCTATCATGATTTCATTTTCAATAGAAATAAATCTACTATTTGGTTTTGATAATAATATTGGAATTATTTTCTTTACTTTTTTATAATCAGTACTGAGGGCATCGAGATCTTTAACAATTATCATGTTTATTTTATCTTCGCTGATATCATTTATTAATCTTTTTATTGCTGCTCTTTCTAACAATTCTATTTTATCATCATTATTACTATCAATATAATAGTCAACAATATGTAAGCTTTTTACTCCACAAAAATTTTCAACTATTTGAATTTGACCAGGTATATCCGTACCAAATTCATTCTCGCTCTTACAAACGTAAACACCTACAGAAAATTGTTCTGGATTATTAATGTTCATTCCTCCACTCATATTTATATATATTATTAAATTGAAAAAAAAAAAATAATAATAATAATAATAGCAATAATAAATTGATTGTGTTTATAACAATAAATTGGATATATAATGAATATACTTTTTTTGATATTAATTTTAAATATAGTTTAATATATAGTGAAAAAATAATTGTAAATAAATATAAAAGATATAAATTTATAATTAATATTTAATTTTATTATTAAACAAATAAATATATATATATATATAATTACATACCTATAAAATGGTATTGATATATAACGATGTGTTAATAATATATGTAATTAAATATATAATAATTTTTAATAAATATCAATTTTAAATGTTTATAATACAATTATTCTATATGTTCAATAATATTAAAATGCTTTTATTATTGTTTTCAATGTTTTATATTTATCTATAAAAAAAAAAAAAAAAAGGGAATATACAAATTGAAATTGAAAAGCTTTATTTTAAATAAAACTATTAATTGAAAAGCTAGTATAAAATTGTAACTTTCATAAATTATTTTTTTTAAATAACAATAATAAAAAAAAAAAAGTTAAAATTCTTCAATATGAATATCAACTTTTTTTGTTATTGTTCTTGTTGTTGTTGCTGTTTGTTTATAGTTTGTTAAAAGTATACATAAAGGGATTTTATTATTGTTATTATTACAAGTATTATTAATTTTTAAACATTTTTTTTTCTAATATTAATAATGAATTTAGTAATTATAAATTTTTTTATAAATATAAATAAATAAATAAATAGATAGATAATTAATTAATAAATAAAAAAATTAAATTAAATTAATTAATATAATAAATAAATATATTATGATAGAATAAAATGTATATAAATTAGCCAATATATAATAACAAGCAAATAAATGAATGACCCCTTAATTAAATAAATGATCATCAAATTAATTAAATAAATGTAATATATAACTAAATAAATTGAATAATAAATATATAAATAAATAAGTTAATAATTCCAATGCACAAATAAAATAAATAAATGAATAAATAAATTGTAATAATATATAAATAAATGACTCTATTCGTTTATAAATAGATAAATTAATAAATAGATAGATAAATAAATTAGTATTATTTGCTATTTGAAAGCCTTGAATTTAAAAGATTAATTAAATAAATATAATATATATTACTAAATAAATAATAGAATATGGTAAATGCCCAACTAATATATAAATAAAAGAAACTATAAAGGTTATAATTAGAAATAGGCTATTTATTTTATTCATAAATAAATAAATAAATACTATAAATTTATTATCATTCTATTTTATTAATTCATTTATTAATAGATTTATAATTAGTTATGTTTATATTTAACATTTTATTTATATTTATATTTTATGTACTTATTTTTATTTTTATCCATTTATACCTAAAAAATATAAATATTATTTTAAAAAAAAATTTAAAATTTTAATTCATTTTACTTTTTTATATTACATTTTCGATTCATCCGATGTACTGTTTTAAATTTTATTGGATAAAAATAAATGTATACATTAAATTATTTAACCTTTTACTTAAACATTAATTTTTATTAATGATTAAAATTTTAAAACTATTCTGGAAAAATAGTAGAAAAAATATAAAAAAAAGGCAAGTTTAAAAACAGTTTGGATAAAACAAAGTGATTTTGTAAAATAAAATAAAAAAAAAAAATAGCAATAATTATGTAATATATGTAATATATAATATAATAACTATCTTTTGGTAATGTAAAAATCACAAATCTTCTATGATTAAAAATTACAATAAATTATTGTTAATTTCTCTCTGTTATAAAAAGATTTGTTTTATTTATTAATTAATAATAGAATGGTTTGCAAATTTTTAATTTGAAATAAAAAATAATAACTACTTTTTTTTTTTTTAATTAAATTTATGTTTCATTTTTAAGCTAGAATTGTATTTTTTTTTTCCATACCTTAACATACGATATATGTTTCTTAATTATAATTTATGTGTTCTTTAGAGGATTTATTTTTTTGCCTTTTCGTTTATTAAAAAAAAAACGTTGCATCTTCAAACTTAATATCTATTTTCTTTTATATTTTTATTTATATATAAAAAAAAAACCTAAATGTTACACAGCAAAGTTTATGTAGTATCAAATTGTATTACATAAAATGTTTAATTTAAATAGGAAAAAAAAAAAAAGGTATGTTGGTTCATTACATCTTGTATTTAATAATGTTTTCATCTTTTCATGACTAATAATAAAGTTTTATTAGAAAGTATTTTAATTAATTTAAATGTTTTAAATCTACAATAGTTATGTTAACTACAATTATAAGTTAAAAAAAAAAAAGTTAATATCATTGAAGTATCGATTAAATTGATAATTAAAACTACATTGCTTTCATTTAATCATTAGTTATTACTATAAATATAAACTTTATAAATAATCCAAAAATATTCATAAAGTCTAACCTTTGTATTCAAGAAAAAAAAAGTGTTTTATAGTAAATTATTTGTTAAAAAAACATCATTTAATATTGGATAAAATAAAAAATTACTAAATATATATTACAAAATTAAATAACATTATTTTATTATATTATTTTATCTATACTATATAAATGATCAATAAAACATATATTTTAAATCTAGAGTTTGTAAACATGAAAGAATATAAAATACTTGTATCAATGTGTATCAATGTATAATTACCTTTTTTTATTTTCAAATATATTATTAAAATTTTTTAATATTTTAAAATTGTATAACCTAACCTTGATTTCAATTTTCCTAACCTTTATTAATTCTTAACATTAATAAATTTTGTAAAAGATCTTGTACTAACTTTTATAATAGCTTGTATTATTATGCAAGTATAACCAACTATATATAAATCTATTTTAATAGTGTTAAGATCTTTGAAATGCACAAATATTTTTTTTAGGAAATACTATTTTTTGTAATGAAAGCATTTATTTATTTAAAAAAGTTGAAAGTTTAAAAATTTGTTAATAATAAAAATAATAATTTTCCTTGTAATAGATAAAAAAGCTATTTACTAAAATAAAAAATAGAATACTAAAATATTGATTAATAATAAAAATCTTTTAGAAGCAAGCAAAGCTTAATCGTTAGACACAACTAATCGTGATAATAATAAAGAATAACATGCTTATTATTTCTTTTAAAAGGAAAGCTATATTTCATTATATTTCATTTCAAAAAAAAAAATTTATTTACTAATAATATATTTTTAAATAATTCTATAGTAATTATTAATATAATTAATATATTACAATATATATTAAAAATTCTTTTTTTTTTTAAATGAATGAGGAAAGAAATAAAAATTTTCGTTATTATGACTAATATATTAATAATATATTAATTAATCCTTTTTAAATCAGATCAATTAAATCAAAATAAATTAGAATTGTATTGTAAAAAAAATGGAGTAGGAATGAAAAGAAAAAATAAAATAACCTTATTTTATAGGCGCATTCCAAAAAAAAAAAACTTTAATGAATGCTTTATATTTTTTTGTAGGTCCATTTTGTAGGTTTAAACCTATCAATTTAGGAAAAGTGTGTAAGGATTCTTTTTCACATTATTCATTATTATATGAAATTCATTAATTCATTATGAACTTTTTTAAAAAAAAATAATATATTCGAAATAAAAAATAGAAGACATGAAACGAAGTAGGGTAAAATGTCTAATAAAGCAGAAATATAAAGTGTATTTACTTGTAGAATAATAATAATAATAATAATAATAATAATAATAATAATAAATAAGAAAAAAAGTATTAGTGTTTAATAAATATCAGTAGATAGATTTGGATTTTTAGTATTATTTTTATTTATTGTAAACTTCTTTTTATTATTAAATAAAGATCGATTCTAAATAATTATTCATATAAAAGATTTTTAATTTTAAATATTACATTATATTTTTATAAATTTCATGTTAACCAGGTAGTATTGTTTAAAAAGGGATATACTTTATGTGAATTAATTGTAATTATTCTTTATTTTATAAATATATATATTTATTATAACCCATCATTATTACTATTTCTTTTTAATAGACATACATCAATATCAATAATATATTAGTATAAATCAATATATATAAGCCAATATCAATTTAAACATGTAAATTTGTGATTTTATATTTAAAATGTGAATATTGGACTGGGGAAGAAGATATATTTCTCTGGTAACCATATATTATTTATAATCAAAATTACTAAATATTAAGGTTAATTGGACAAAGAAAAAAGAAATGATCATCATCATTGTTTTAATACTAATAAAACCAATTTATTTTTTTAAAATAAAGTATGTATTTTCATTTATTATATTTAAACACTTTATTGGTAAATAAAGTATTAAATAGCAACATTTTATTATTTTATTAATTATATTTAATATTAATATTAATAAAAAAAGTTAAAATATTAAGTTTTTTTTTTTTAAATATATTTATATAAAATCACGTTTTACAATTTTAATGAATAATTACACTGTAAAAGTATTGTAACATATATAATATTTAAATAGAGTATTATAAGTATTATATATGTAAGTTTTTAGAAAGGAAATTCTTTCTAATTACATATTTATTATTATATAATATACATTCTATATATTACATACTATATTTTTGAAAGATTTATATTTATATCATTTTATTAATAATACAATTCAGTAATATGTTGTTAATAGGTTTTTTATTCATTTTTATTATAATTTTTTTTTATTGAGAATGCGGTTTTAGATGAATACTATTAGGCCTTTTTTTTTTTTGGTTATGGTATTACTCTCTTAATTTTATTTTCCCTTCTTTTTCAATTTCTATTATTTTATTAGAATTATTAGTTAATGTTATAGTTTGATGTTTGACTTTTACATAAATTAAAATAATATTTTATTTTATTATTATTTTTTTTTGCTGATGCTTTATAAAGTTTTCAGATTTTATGGATAATTTCATAGTTTAACATTTGTATATTACTTTTAATATATTCTATAGAAAAGCTTTTATTTAATAATAATACTATGATAAAGTTGCTCTATTATTTATTGCTATTACCCTACTATTACTATTACCACTATTGCTACTACTACTACTATTATTATTATTATTAACTAATATTTTTTTTATTAAAATTTCTTAGTAAAGTTTTTTTTTTTTCAAAAAGTAAAATGGAATAATTTATTTTCCAAATATGGTTAAAATTATTAATAATGATGAACTTTAAATAAAGTTTTTAGTTAGTTCATTTATAATATATATTCCTATATATTAAATTTAAATAAAGATTAAATTTTTAAAATTTCATCAGTTTCAATTTATTTCCATCTATTTTTTTAAAATCTATAAATTAATATATTAATATAATTAACATTAAAATTTAGATGAGATGATGATGTATACAAAAAAAATACTTAGTAAAATAAACGATCCAATAAAAAGAGTGGAAACATTTCCTTCGAATAAAGGAAATGAAAAAAGTTTTCTTGTTGTAAATCTAATAGGATTTATGAATATTCCTTCTTTTGGTATTTTTTCTATTTAAAACATAAATTTATATAGCTTTACACAACAATAAATGGATGCGTTTAATAAAAAGTATTTATTTTTAATAGTTTTTATGAAAATAATAATGAATAAAAAGTCATGAAATAATAGGTTTTGTATTACTGAAAGAGAAATGCTTACTTTTTTTTTATTATAAAATGTTTATTATATTGGAATTTTAACTGTAAAAAAAAAAAGACAAGTTATTATAATAAAATATTATACATCGCTCTATTGCATAAATATTTAATTTATTATTTTTTTTTTAAAATTAAAAGTTTTCAGATTAATTAATATATATTCTATAAAAATAATATGCCACCATTTTTGAAAAGTATTCATTATAACTATTTATAATATTATATTTGCATTCACAAGAATAGCACATTCATTATAATTAAATATTACCAATATTATTTGAAAAAATATATTAATATATTTCAATTCTATTTTAAACATTTGAATTGTTATTATTATATTGTTATATATTATAAGAGAACTCTAAAATTTAGATTAGTTATAATATACTTTTTGGTATTTTTATTCATCATCTAAAGATATTATAATATAATGGAATATTATATTTATTCCGCATATATTACAATTTAAATATCTTTTATTATTATGATGTTTTAAAGTTTTGAATTTAATTATATTCATGATGATTATATAATAATAAAAAGAATGTACTTTTTATTAGAAACAAAGTTCCGTTATTAGGTTATTTATTGATTCATTTATTAAATAACGATATATATTTATAAATATATGTAATCATTAATAAATAAAAGAAAACAATTAATGTCGATCTACATATACAATTATGTTGTTGATTATTTAAAAAGTATTTTGTAACATATCACAATTTTCCTTTTAGTTATTTTAAACCGTTTTATATTCATTTAATGTTTTAAATGTAGTGTAACAATAAATAAATAAATAAATAAATCAATAAATCAATAAATAAATCAATAACTAACTAACTAACTAACTAAATAAATAAATCAATAAATAAATCAATAACTAACTAACTAACTAAATAAATAAATCAATAAATAAATAAATAATGTTTTTATTTTTTTATTAATTCTTATTTTTAAAATTCAATTAATAATAAATTAAAGTTTTAATTAACATAAATTATTCCTTTTTTTTTTTTTTTTTAAATATTGACAATTCTTATGATAAAGTTATTTATTATAAAATAATTCAATGAATATTTATATTCTAATATCTTATTTTCCTTTATTAAAATGCACTTTCAATAATAATCTTTTTTTTACACTCTTCATACTACTTTATACTTTCTACTTAAATGTTTTTATTACTACTAAATAATTGTTCTAGCATTATTATTTATATTTTCTTTCTTGTCTTTTTAAATTTTTAATAAAATTTAATAATATATATTATAATATATTATAATATATTTATTTAAATTAATATTAACAAAAAAAGCCGTGTTTATTTTTTTTATTATTAGAGTAAAAAAAGTAAAAAAAAAAATTAACAACATAATGAATTTTATACTTAAAAATTTTTATTAGATGAATATTTATTAAGAATATTATTTATTTTTTATCATTTCAATTTTCGTTTATTTCATCATGGACTACGTTTTTTTTTTTTCTTTCTAATTCCACTAAAAATAATTAAAAAACAAAAAAAGAGCCTTTTAGTAGTCTTTTACTTTTTTTAATAATGAAAATAACACAAATTAGGAATATTTTTTTTGTTTTGAGGAATGGTTATTTTAATTTTTAATTTAATTTTTTTTTAAATATTCTGATTTATTCTTTTGAAAGAAAATATAATTATAATATATGCGTTGTATTTATTATTGTATATTTTAATATATAAGCGTATTCTATATTAATAAACTATAATTTTCATCTAATACATTATTGTGTGTTAAATGTAGAATAACCTAAGGTATTTAATATATATATGTATTGCTAGCATATATTAAAGTACAATAAATAGATGATTTTTTAGATGAATTATATCCAATCATAGAATAGCATCAATCCTTATTACATTTTAAATAAAAAAATAGAATATACATCTATAATATATATCTTCATATATATTAGAATCATTTACACAATATATTAATACATATTAAATATATATTGTAGTCAAAGTGATGAATAAAAATTAAAGATGAAATGTTTGAATCAATTGATTTATATATTTTAATATACATTAATATATTGATGCTATTTATTTCATTTATGGATAAATTTAATAAAATTATTATTATTATTATTTTTTTTTAATTTTATTCTAATTTTTTTTTTTTTGGTAGCTAGTATATAAAGAGCAAAAAAGTTTTTTTTTTCATTTTATTATTAATTAACAATTATATTTTATATTAATTTTAATAATTAAAGCTTTTTACTAAGCAAAAAAAAAAATATTATTTACATTAAAGCTTTTTTAATTACTTTTTATATTTGATACATTAATATATATACAAAATGTCTACTGCTTCATCTCCATACGCTAGAATTACTGATATGTTAAGTAATGTTGCTAACTTCAATTGTATTGATACCACTTTAAGAGAAGGTGAACAATTCGCCAATGCTTTCTTCAACACTGAACAAAAGTTAAAGGTTGCTAAGGCTTTAGATGACTTTGGTGTTGAATACATTGAATTAACTTCACCAGTTGCTTCTGAACAATCCAGAGAAGATATTGAAAAGATCTGTAAGTTAGGTTTAAAATGTAAGATTTTATCTCACATTCGTTGTCACATGACTGATGCCTCTGTTGGTGTTGAAACCGCTGTTGATGGTTTAAATGTTGTTATTGGTACTTCTTCTTACTTACGTAAATTCTCTCACGGTAAGGATATGGATGCCATTTACAAGGTTGCTGGTGAAGTTGTTACTTTCATTAAGTCTAAGGGTAAGGAAGTTCGTTTCTCATCTGAAGATTCCTTCCGTTCTGATTTAGTTGATTTACTTAAGCTTTACCGTTACGTCGATAAACTTGGTGTTAACCGTGTTGGTGTTGCCGATACTGTTGGTTGTGCTAACCCACGTCAAGTTTATGAATTAATCAGAACTTTAAGAGGTGTTGTTAACTGTGATATTGAATGCCACTTCCACAATGATACTGGTTGTGCTATTGCTAATGCTTACTGTGCCTTAGAAGCTGGTGCTACTCACATTGATACTTGTGTCTTAGGTATTGGTGAACGTAACGGTATTACCCCACTTGGTGGTTTAGCTGCTCGTATGTACGTTGCTGATAAGGCTTACGTTACTAACAAATACAACCTCCACAAGCTTCGTGATCTTGAAAACATGGTTGCTCAATTTGTTGAAATTCAAGTTCCATTCAACAACTACATTACTGGTTACTGTGCTTTCACTCACAAGGCTGGTATTCACGCTAAGGCTATTCTTAACAACCCAACTACCTATGAAATTTTACGTCCAGAAGATTTCGGTATGACTCGTTACGTCTCTATTGGTCACCGTCTTACTGGTTGGAATGCTGTTAAGTCAAGATGTGAACAACTTGACTTACATTTATCTGATGATGAAATTAAGGAAGTCACCAGAAAGATTAAGGAATTAGCTGATATCAAGCCATTAAATATTGAAGAAGTTGATTCTTTATTACGTGTATTCGACAAAAAGTTAGAACTCACTAGCCATGAAAACATTTATGCTGCTGCTGAAGCTGCTGGTGTTGATTTCAAGAACGACGAAAACTAAATTTTATTATAAAATTTAAAATCTATTATTACATAAATTTAATACAATAATTAGTATCATAAATATTATTAAAATGATATTTTAAAATATACCGTCATTAATATTTATCAATAATCTATTTTATCTCATTGAGAAAATTTATTAAACACGTTTTTTTCAAATGTATTATTTGTAATATACCAATTAATTTTAACTATCCTAAAAATCATTAATAATATAATAATTATATTTATTTATTTATTTATTTTGAACATATTTTAAAAAATAAAAATAATAAAAAAATTTAAAAAAAAAAAAAAAAAAATTATCAATTTTTCAAAGTGTACTAATATTTGTGATTGCGAAAAAAATAAATGTGTTGACGATAATAATGTAGTTGGTTTTTAATATAAATATTATTAAGCTCTTTTTAATGTAAAGAGTACAATGAAGATTTCTCTATATATTGAATAGGTGTTAATAAGGCATAAATAAATAAAGTTTTTATTGACAAAATTCTGAAATTATCAATTATTTGGTAATCAAGGTTGTCCTGATCTTCTAACTAAAATTATGCCTTTTGTTATTGATCAGCAATGGTCAATGTTCAAAAGGTTTGATGCAACAACCAGGAGCGTTGCTGAAGAAACAGGCCAGGAGGGCTAGCAATCAATGGGAGATTAAAATTTTGTTCCATGACAAAATTTTGATCTTTGGCACGGTGTCCCATTGGAAGTCAAATACAATTATTATACTTTAGTATAAGAGTGGCTTTCTTTAATTACTAGAATACATTATACTCAATTTTTATTCATTCGTGCTTATTTAAGTCTATTTTTTTTAATTTTTATTTTTATTTTTTTATTACATGCATTATAATTTTAATAAAGTTTAAAAAAAAAAAAAATATTTGATGCCGTTGAAAAAAAAAAAAAAAAAAGGCATGCTGAAAAAGTGAAACTATTACCAAAATTGTTATTAGTTACTCCTGACTGCCCTCGTGTGCTTGTCCATGTTGCGGATATGATGAACAATCTTTTTATCATTGAATTTTAGAATATTCTGCATGCATTCTCTGACTACAGAACTTCTTCACTTTGTTTTCTTGACGATTTTTTTACCCTTTTTCACAATAAATACAATAATCAATTCATTACTTATTCTCTGAAATGAAAGGAAGAAAAATAATTTATAACTATATTTTTTTACGTTCCTTCTTGATGGAACTTTAGCATATAATGAGCTACAAATCGATAAGGCGGAATAGAGACATTTGAATGAACAGCTTTACAGTTCATCGGGGTCTCATGTTCTGTATGTAGAGGGTCTTGCAGCTTTTCTTGCTAAAATAATTCCTATCATGAGTAGCTTAATGAAGCTACTCTTTTTGATAGGTTTAGTAAGACACCTAATGTCATCAAGCGAGCGCCGACATCGTATCGATATGGCAAAGGATCATTCCTAATGTTCCGTTCATAGGATTCAATGATTTTATTTTATATTTATTATTTATACTTTTATATATATATTTTTTATTATTTTTATTTATTATTTATTATATCAATAGGTATTATCACCTAACATAATGCAATATTTTAGATTAAATAAATAGATACAAGAAGAAGTGTATTCTCTTCCTAGTTTATATATAAAAGAAAAAAATGTTGAAAAAAGTGGAAATCAAACTATTCAATATTGGTTAGCCGAATATCCAAAATTTAATGTTACAATGACCTTATTAAGTTAATGATGAATATAAAAAAAATTAGAAATAATAGTATAGTAACAATAATGACAATAATAATAATATTAGTAATAATTATGTATTTGAAATTATAGTATTTAATAGTTATAGTGAAAATGATAATTCTATTTTTTTTTTTTTTTTTTTTTGGTTTAAATACTAGTTTTTGTTAGTGAATAGTTTTAATAACCTATTTTGAATAGTAATATGTATAATTATTTTAGTATGTACAAAAAGAAAGAAAAAAAATTCTTGTGGTGGAAAAATTTCTGACAACAACAGCATCAACAATAATAATTCAAGGGGATGGAAAAGAATTTTACAAGTGTTAAATTAAACAAGAGCACCTCTGAAAGATCTCCATTTTTTAATAATGCTCCTAATATTATTGACCCACAATATTTCAATTATTCAAAAGGTTTAAAACAACACACCAAGAGTTCCCATTGGAAGTTAAATATAACTCTCTTAAATTTAAGAATTATTTGATCCATAGTCATTGCGGCTATGAAAACATCTACCAGAGTTACTATTGAGAGAAATACAGTTACCACTTTTGTATTTGTCTATGTTGTAATAATGATGAACATCCTTTTTTTTTTTTTTTTTTTTAATCATTAAATATTAGATGGTTTTACATTTCTTTGAATGCATAATTTCATTAGTTTTGATTTTTTGATGATTACTTTTTTCTTCCCTTTTTCATAATAAATATAAGAATTAGTAAATTATTTGCTCTCTGGAATGAAAGTAAGAAGAATACTTTTTAATTTTATTTTTACATTCTTTCTTGGTAGAACTTTAGCTTGGAAAAAGTTACAAATTAATAAGAGAGAATAAAGACATAGGAATAAATTGCATTGAATCATACCAATTTAAATGATTTTAACATTTTATTTAATATTTATATGCTTTATTTATATATATTTTATTATTATTATTTATTATTTATTATTTATTATATTATCAATTATCAACTATAAATTAAATAATAATAATAAAAAAAAAATTTGATGAAATTTATAACCTTATAATAATTATATTCTAAATTTTTAAAAGATAAAGTCCAGTAATTAAAAGTAATATAGAGTTTAGTGGACACCACACTATCATACCTGATGTTACTTCTTTTTTTTATTTCATTTAATTTATTAGGTAGGGACCAATTCCACACAGTACAAATTGCAGAGTTCATTGAACTTTTATGCAACTTAAATAATTATTTTATATTATTTTCTATTTCTATTTTTATTTATATTTATTTTATTATTTTTATTTATTATTTATTATATCAATATGTATTGTCACCTAATATTATGTAATATCACAAATTAAATAAATAAATAAATAAAAGATGTGTATTCTCTTCCTAGTCTAAAAAAAAAAAAAAAAAATTTGATGAAATTCATAACCTTATAATAATTATATTCTAAATTTTTGAAAGATAAAGTCCAGTAAGGATAATTAAAAGTAATATAATAATTCCTTTTTTTTTTTTTTTTTTTTTTTTCCAAGTCATGTTTAAATGATAATTTAGTTCATAATAGTTTGAAATTATTTAGTGAATATTAATGTATTAAAGTAGTCATGTACAGGAAATCTATTTTAATTTCTTTTTTGGTTGGTGGATTAGTTATGACAAGACATTTTAATAATACCAATTCAGAGGAATGGAGGAAAAAAAAAGAAAAAATTTAAAAAAGTATAAAATAAATTCAGGGACTTATGGAAAGGTCTTCATTTTTTGATGGTTATAGCAGATCCTTTAATCAAAATGATGTCTTATGTTATTGGCTAACAATGGACAAGACTCAAAAAGGTTTAAAGCAATAGCCAAGAGTCCTATTGGAAGTTAAAGTCTAAATGGTGACCTTTCTACTTTAATTCCTAAAAGACATTATATATATAATATCTATTTTTTAATTCATTAAAGTTTAAATTTTTTTTTTTTTTTTTAAATATTTATATTAAAACTTTTAAAATATTTATTGAAAATTTAAAAAAAAAAAAATTTTAAAAAAAAAAAAGTTATAGCAATAATAACTTTTTGTTCTTCAAACAAATAAACACAAATAAACCTAAAAATTAAAAAAAAAAAAGATATTTAATAAAAGGTCAATAATTCTTTTTGTAATTTTTAATTCGTTTATTATATATATATTATATAAAATGATATTTTTTAAAAACATTTTTTTAATGATCTTTCCTCCTCCCCTTTTTTTTTACTTTTTTTTTTTTTTTATTTAGAAAGTTTCTTTTATTTCTCTATCGTATCATAAAAACTGCTTTTTTTTTTTTTAATTATTATTTTTTTTTTTTTTTTAAAAAAAAAAGGAAAATTATATAGGATTCTTCCTAAATACTTTTAGAAATTACCTATGAATCATCAAGAAATGCCATATTAAGGCTTCAAAGAAAATTATATAAATTTCTTTAGGATCTATCTTTATTTTTTCTAATTTCTAAAAATGCATATTTTATTGATATATTTTTATTATTAAACAAAAAATAAAAATAAAAAAAAAAAAAAGAGAAAAATATTAAAATAAATAAATATAATAATAATAATAATAATAAAAAAGATAATACTATTTTTTACTTTTTATATAATACAATTCGATAAAAATAATATTAAATATTATTGATAGTAGTTATATAAACACATAATAAAATAATAATTATACTATATGTTTCACTTGTATAAATATTATAAGATAATCATTATTATATTTTTCTCCATTTTCTTTTTCTTTTTTCTTTTTTAAAATATTAAATATTTTTATACAATAAAAGAATTTAAATAATTAAATTGCAAAAATACAAAACTTTAACAAAAAATAAAATAAAGAAAAAAAAAAAATAGTAAATAGATATAAACTTATTAAAGGTTCATAAGAAAAAAGAATAAAATATATTGTGAGAATTGATTTTACCTTTAATATATATGATAATAAAATAGACTACTTAATTAATGTATAAAATATTGAATAATAAATAATAACAATATTTATTTTCAATATTTGTAAATATATATATATATCTTGATATCAATATTCAATATTTTTTGTTTAATTATCTATCTCTAAAATGTTATTATCATAATTTTAATAAAGAATGGATATATATGATAATCCATGTTTTTAAGATATATAGAATATTAAGGATATATAGAATAGATACTGAAATATATATGATAATTATTTAAACGAAGATTTATGCCAATAATACTTCATAAATCATCTTTCATAATAATTCCCTGTTCAGGTTCATAATCATATTCATCTTCTTCACATACTTCTAGTATATGATCAGCACTCAGTAATTCAGTATTGGAATTAACAACTGTGGCAACCATTGATTTTCTATTATCATTTGTTCGCGATTGACTTATATCATTTTCAATTGTTTCAGTAACTGGATGTGAAATGAATTTAATTTGTTCGCTATTTGTATCTGATTTTCCATATTTCATTAATTTAACATTTTTTATCCATTCATTATTTCTTTTCATTTCTTCATAATCCTTTTGTGATATATATTTATTTTCATATAAACTTTCAGGCGTGGCTAAAATATTCTTCGAACTTTTTTCTTCTATTGGTATATTGGTCATATCCTCATTTATATCACCTTCTAATATAATTAATGGTATAAGGCATTCTTTTCCATCTTCTGGATTAATAACAGCAGCCCAACCGTCATTATAGCGTTTATTAATTTCCAAAATACTATCCCTTTCAATAACAATATCATCTGATTTATAATTGAAAGCAACACGTTTAACAATATGGTGTGGATTGTATGGAATCTTTGCTTTTAAATTCTTGTCTTTTGGTTGTGCATCCTTATAATAGAGTTCACAAGATTTATTATTATAAGTATTATCTGTAGTATCTATTTCATTCCTTTTTTTACGGTTCATGAAAGCGTATAATAAGGCAATTAATAAAAGAAGAAAGAGTGTACCAAATACAATTAATGGCCATAACCATTTACTTTTGCTTTTGTCTTCATCTTCATTATTATTCTCATTATCCTTTATATTTATATCTTTATTGTTATCACTACTACCTTCAATGTCATTTAAACCATTTTTATTTTCACTATTATCTGTGTTATCATTATTATTGATATTATTAGAATCATTTACCTCATTTGATCCATTATTTTGGTTACTATTTTGTTCTATAGATGAACTATTTGTTTGGGGTGGTACTGCATTATTAACGGTTGATGATATTGTTTGTGATGAAGGTACATTTGTAGTTGAAGTTATTTTATTTATTGTTGTAGCGGCAACTGCATTTTGTGATGCGTATTTTGGATCATATATTAGTTTTGCTGATTTGCTTTTTAATCTTTCAAGGTCATCTTCAAAGGTATATGTAATATCAGCATCAAGTGTAGTTCTAAGGACTACTACATATAATTTTTTATCTGGAAATTTAATATCATATCTAGCGCATGCAGCAACTGGGCTCTATTGTATTTAATATTTGTATTAATTTATATAATTCATTAATATATTATAATATTTTATTTTGATATATTTAATATTATGATTTTTATGAAAAAAACTCCTGAAAAATGTATAACTAATTATCCTAAATATATAAATTATATTGTAAGTTTACATACTTTGCACTGGAAAGTTCTAAAATCATCATTTAAATATGTAAAAGTGTATTCATGTTTCTTAAGCCATTCAGGGTAATATTTATTTTGCCAATTGTTATAGTCTGTACTATTCATGAGAAGTGTACTTACTGCCCCATTTGATTGAATTGAATAATCAAACATACCTACTTTATCTGTAGGTGTGATATCCCATTCATATTTAATAGTATCATAATATTCATCTTTTGCAAATTGATATGTTTTAACAGGTCTAAAATTACTAGCACTAACTAATGATATATACCAGATAACAGATAGTATTAAAAGGGATGTATAATTAAATATTGTGGAGTTCATTTTTCTTTTTGATTATTTTATTACTAAATCTAAAAAAATATAAAATCAAAATTTATTTGTGTAAAAATTATTTTCTAAATTTTATTTTAATAATAATAGTAATAATAATAATTTTAGTTTTTATTTATTAAAATATAAAATATAACAATTATGTATTTATTACCTAAAATATTTTTTCTTTCAATTTTTAATAAACTAAAATGAATTTGATTATTTAAAATGGTTTTGTTATATTACAGTTTTTAGTTTGAATTTATAAATTATAGATTAAAGGTATTCTTTATAATTAAAAAAAGTAATGTTATTAACTTTATATAAACAGTAATTAATTTATAATAATAAAATTATATAAAACAAAGTGAAATATGAAAAATAAATTATATATAATTATAAAAAATAAATTTATGATATATCGTTTAATAAAATGTAATTAATGAAAATAAATTATATTTTACCTTTTAAATTTCAATTTCTTTTCTAAACGAGATTACTTTTTTTTTTTTTAATTTATTATCTTTATTTTTTTTTAAATTTAATGAAAAAGTATTTACAAAGGTTTTACAATAAATAAATATATTTATTAGGCCTTATTATTTATAACTTTTTCATTTTTAAATGAAAACATTTGATTAGGGTAATTTTGTATTTCTCAAAAATTTGTTTTTTTAAAAAACAATAAATTTAATTTTCCATTTGATTGTTTTCAATAAATTTCAGAAAAGTACAATTATTTATATAAAATTATCCAAAAAAAAAAACATTATATTTTCAATACCTATTTTATTAACAAATCATAATAAATAATATATATTTAATATTATTTTAATTTATAATTAGTAAATAAATTTTAATATTTAGTTATTTTTCATTTTATAATTTTTTTATTTTTTTAATTATTATAAAAAATAAATGGTATTGAACAGTTGTTAAAAAAACAAAATAATTGAACAAATATTTAAATTTATGTATTATATTTATTGTCAAAATATATTGTAAAGTAGATTGTTCTTATTCTTTAATATTATATTTTGAATTCTTGACTTTTACAATTCAATTAAAATCCATTTGTATTATTAATCTTTTTCATTTTTTTAAATTAACTTTTATTTATATAATATTCATTATTCTAATACTTTATTGATTGCATATATATATTATAATGTATATAAATATTTATTTTTTTTTCTTTTTCAAAGATATTATTTTTAAAGAAATGGTTAAAAAGAAGTGTATTATTTTGATGATTTTTTATTTTTTTATAAAGTATAAGTATTATATATTTTCTTTTGATATATACTTTTTTTCCTTTTTACTATTATTTTACTTCTTTCTTGATATTTAATTGATTTTTGTTACTTATTTTAGATTTAGTAAGAAAAATTATACAATCAAGGTATTTTTAAGTAATTTTTTTTTTAACAAATAAAAGAAAAAAAAAAAAAGAAAGAATAAAAATTAAAAAAATTAAAAAAAAAAAAAAAAAAATTATTATATAAACTTTATTATTTAATATATAATAAAAATTTAATATATTAGAATTCAATTTATAATTAAGTGAATAATTATTTATTATATAAATAAATTTATTGTTTTAATATTAAAAAAAAAGAGATAAAATTATATAATTTATTAGTAATAAATGTACAACAATTTTTAAATAAACCATTTAATAAAAAATAAATATGGTTATTCATAATATTAATTAATTATAATTTAACATATATAATAATATATTCTATCTCAATTCAATACATTTATAATTAGTTATTCAAATTTAAATAGGATTTTAATCATAATTCTTTATTAAGCATATCAATAAATTGTATTTAATATACATATAATATATCGTGCAATTAATTGTAACATTAATTCATTATATATTTAAAATTATTTATCATATAAACAATTTTAAGTTAAATTAAAAATGCATGTCAGCAATATTATTCTAATATATATAATATATGATATATATAACAATATTAACATTATGGATAATATGTTATTAATATATAATATAATATATTATGCTATTGATGTTATAAAATGAAATATCTATTTAAATAAAGCTAATTATATTAATTATATTATTTTTAATATAAAAACTTTATTAAATAATAATTAAAAATAATACTATTATGCTCCTTATTAAAAAAAAAAGTTAATTATTTACAAATTATGTTATAAATTCTTTATTAACATATATTTTTGTGATGAAATATTAAATAAAATAAATTAATTAATATAATATTAATATATTAATAGATTGAATTTTTGATGCAAAGTTTGATATTGCAATATAATTTAATAAAACAAAAAAATATTCACCAATATTACAAAAAAAAATGTAATTCGAATTAGTAATTAGTTTTTAACAAGGAAATAAAGGCAAAATTTGAATGAAACCATAGGGTATGGCAGGGAAGATTTTAGCAAGAAGATCTATATTTGATTGAAACAACAACATATGTAATATAATAATATTACAAAGATAAGAATACCTATTACTTTTACGCTATTTTTTGTTGTTGCATGCTTTTAATTTATTGGTGGTTAATGCTTCTTATTTTTCATACTATATAAAAATATAAATTCATGTGATGATATATTTCTTTTATTAATAGTACTGAGAAAAAAGATATATCAAGGTATATCAATAATAATTAAATAATAGAAAACTTTTGTTATTATCAATAATTAAAGTGGAATAATCATAATTATATAATAAGTTTAATATCCTATTTGCATATTAAGTAAAAAGTGATTAACCATAAAAAACCACAATTTTTATTCTAGTTGTAAATAAAAATCATTTCACTTTTAAAGGTCTTTCTTCCATTGACAACTTTTCAAAAGTTTATTATAGTAATTGGAGATAAATAATAAGAAAATTTTAAGATTTATATAATATATAATTATTATATAATTACATATAATAATTATATATTTTACATATAATTTTTTTTCCAAAAAATAATATATTTATATATTATTTTCATTTCTTTATTTTTTTGTATGGCGTGGTAGACAAAATTTTTTAGCCAATGGATATCAATAAAATATTTATTTTAATTTCTTAATTAAATAATATATGTCAAATATATAATTATATATATTAAAGTAAATTTAATATTTATATATCAATAATTCCAATGAAACTTTATAACCTTAAATATTAACTCTTTGATTAATAGAATTTTATGAATTATATTAAGAAATTATTATCTGAATGTGTGAAGAATACATTATATCATTATATATAGGTAATATATTATAATATATTTTATTAAATATATTAATTAATATATTTATAATTATATTTAAATTAAACTAAAAATAATTAGACATGAATTTTTTTAATATTAGTGAATCAATGTATATTAACGAGCCACAATTCATTCTATTAATATATACTACAATAAATTTCATTCGTCTTACTTGTTAATACTTGTTAATGCAACAGGGTTTTTTTTTTTAAATCATAATGATTTTAAAAAATGATAATATTTCTTTTTTATTATAAAATAAACTAAACTATTTATTGAAATAACTAAATATTTATAGAAAAGAAAAATATTTACAATAGAGTTTAAACTTGTTAAAGCATCTAAATATTTTGCTATAAAAATAATTTCAATAAATAATATTTTTTTTAACATCAAGGAATATAAGCCACAACTAACTACTTTAAAAATAATATATAAAGTAATAGTTTTAAATTGAAAGCGTCAATTTTATTTCTTATATTTTGATTTGTTGAAATTTCATAGTTTAATACCATACTTTATATTAAAATATTTTTTTAAATATATAATTTTTACCTTTTATGGTTATTTAATTTTACCGTATGGATTAAATAAGTATAAAAATATATGAAACAAATTAATAATAAAAAAAAAATCCTACATCCATCAAAGCTAAACGCCTGAAATGATAGAGAAAAATGTAGGTGAAAAGATTTATAACAAAAGTATTATACTTCTAATTTCAATTAATATCCCATATAAAGCAATAATAATTTTAATAATAATAGTATTATTAGTATTATTATTTAACTGTTCATTCTTTCGAATTTTAGTTTCATGAAGATTAATAAAATATTCATCTTAAAAATCTTTTTTTTTATATTAAAATTTTTATTTAAAATTTAAATTAAAATTTAATGTATTCTAATTTTTTTTTTATCAAAGAAAATCATAAAATATCTTACCCACAAACCAACATTTTCCTTTTTTTTTTTAAAGAATAAAAATTACAATTTAATATTATAATTATTATATAATAGTAAGAATAATAGAATAGATATAAAATATATTTAGAATATAATTTCAGTTTTAATTTTTTTTTTCTTTTTGTTTTGATTTTAGCTTTTTCAAGTATTATGCAGGTTAATTTTTAAAATAGGATCGTTTTAATAATTTTAATTTTATAAATGTGAAATAATAATACTTTTTTAATGGAATTTTAAAATGTAAATACCATATTCATAGTAATATTATATAAATATGATAGAAAAATGAAATTAAGGAAATAATATTATATTTTATTATTTGAATTATATTGATAATATAAATATATAATTATAAAATATATATTTTTTATTTATATAGATTTATGCTATGAAAAATCAAAAGTGAATAATTAAATCATGTGATATGTAATGGTTTTATGTATATGAATATTTATTAATTATACTAATGATACTATTTTATATTTTTCTATAATCATCCATAGTTAAAATACTAAGAATAAAATATATTTATTATTGTATATTTATGAATACAAATGATAGTAATAATTCAATTTTATTTTTTAATATTTTATAGTTAAAAATTAAAATTTTTTCATGATGGAAAGAGTTATCTTTTTCTATGGATTTATAACAAAAATTTATTGTTTTTAACAAACTTTTTATACTTTCAATATTTTCAGATGTTTTTAATTGCTTTAAAAATGAATAATCTTGATCGAGATATGCGTCTAACATATAATTATAAGTTAAGAGAAATGCCCATGTTTCAGCCAAATCTTCGTAAAAGGAGGTCATTGCATAAGTAGATACAAATCCATATTGATAGAGAGTTTCTAGTTGATTTTTATTAACTAAATATTATAAGTAAAAATATAAATAAATGGATAAGTAATAAATAATTAGATATTTTTAAAAGAATAAGTTATTTTTTTTATCACTGATAATTAATTATATATTTTTAAAATTAGTAATTATTTTTAATTATGCTTTAAAAATATCAAATAAAATTGAAATGCATTATATATTGAAATAATATAGTTTATAAAATTGAAATGCATTATATATTGAAATAATATAGTATATAAATCGGTAATTCTAATATATAAAAATAGGTAAAATTCAGTGCATATTACCTGATGGTAATGATGAAGAAGTATTAAATAAATGATTTTTTATTTTGTTGGTGCTATTTATACAATCCTGATGATATTTAAAGTTTTTTGGAAGAATTGAATACCATTGTTTTTGGAAATCATAGAAATCGGAAATAAAATGAAAACAAGTATGAATTGAATTATCTAATTTATTATCTGTAATTTTAGAGTGATTTGATGAATTGAGGTGGCTTTGATATACAATACATGATGAAGCTTCTTTCCATAAATCAGAATATTTCTGTTTATTTTTGCTTAATAATTCTAAATAATTTTCTGAGGTAACTTTTATATCTGAATCTTTTATTCCATACATAATGAAATGAAAAACTTCATGATGGAAAACCCAGAGTTGTTTTCGTAGTGTATATTCAAGTTGATTTATTCGCGCATATAATTTAGAGGTTAAATCCTTTAAAGAACTTTTTATTAGATTTGATAATTGATTATGATGACAATATATAGTAGTATATTTATTTAATAGCTTAAATGGTTGAAGATATTTTTGGATATGTATAGAGTCTAATGAACTTACTTCTAAAAATAATTTATTTTTTTCGAAAAGAGGCAATCCTGTCCATTCTTTATTATCATATATTATTTTCGACGCTAAAAAAATTTGATTAAGAGGAAAAATAGATGTTGAAAGGTTTTTGTAATAACAATAATTTTTAAATATCATTTCTATATATAGGATTAGATTCATATGAATCAAATTTATAGAAGATGTAATAATTGTTCCATAATATGATGGATAGTGATAAATAGATTTTTCTTTTTGTTTTTCAGAATACATCTGTATTTTCATATCGTTATAACAATAGTTTTTAATTAAAGTTAATTTAATCTTATTTTCAACATCCGATTTATTTATATTGATATCATTCAATAGTGGTGGTTGACTTTGATTAGTTTCTGGTAGTAGATTAGAGCTACTTAAAAATCCTTGATTTTCATTTATTCTGTTTATCATAAAAAGACATTTTTCAAATTGAGTTTTAAAACGATCTAATAATATGGATGAAGTAAATTGAAAACCAACAATGGGAAGAAGATATTCTGTTCGTAATATACAGAAGTAGTCATTTCCCTTTTCTATAAAAATTTTTGATGGGAAGAATTTTTCAATAATAATCATAGTTGTATCAACTAATTTATTTGCCATTATAATAACTGGATAGGGGAAAATTTCTTTCTTTTTATTTTCTATTTCTTTTTCAAGTTGTTCCATAATTATCTTTTCATTATTAATAGTTTTAATTTTGTATGGTTTATTATTTATTTCATTTTCTTGTATGTTTTTTGGTAGTAAAACTTGAAAATAAAATGTAGTTATCTTTTTTATATTATTCACAGGTATCCATTCATTATTTTTATTATTAAACTGATATGTAATAACGTTTATTGGTGATATTTCAAAGGTTATATTTTCATCAATCATTTTTTTTTTTTATATTATTATTTTCTTTGAATGATAAAACCCTAGCACAATTTCTAACCAGGCAATTTTTTCTCTTACCAGACTTTTAAGCAGAAATTATAAATTTGTAATTATTTAGTTTTATAATACTTTTTTTTTTTTTTCTTTAATGTGATATAAAAGATTATCATTTACTTTCATTATTAACATATTATTAAGCTTTATTATTTTAATAAATAAATAAATGAAAAAATTACTTGAAAAAACAATATATAGAGTAATTATATTTTATTTTAACAAATATTCAAATCCATTAAAATATAATTAATTTAATAAATTACAATTAGGGTGACAATTCAATTAAAATCATATTTTGTGGCTTATTAAATAAATATACTAATATATAATGATAAAACATAAGTATCAAGTTTATCTCTTATGGCTTAATAATATGCTTTTAACAATAACAAAAAAATTTTTTTAACATTAAAATTATAAAAATAAAGATTAGTTTTGAAAGGGAAAAGAAGCATATGTATGTATATTTTATATTAATAGATACAAGAAGATTTAATAATAAAATTTATTTATTTTATCAAAAGATATTGAATAAAGAAAAGTAAAAGTGATAAATATAAGAAAAATGGATATGGAAGCCGAGGAATTTCATGGGATTTTTCAATTCGCAGTAGATATTGATGATGATGATGATTTTTTTACCCAGAGTGTTAGTAAGGAGGAAAGAGCTTTAGAAAGAATGAGGAAAGAGAATTCTATTGCTACTTATAGACCAAACTTTTTAACAGGAGTATGTATTATTTATTAAATGAAAAAGATAATAAGAAATTTATTATTATGTTGGATTTTTTTTTTTTTTTTTAAAAAGAATAGAATTATAATCCAATCTTAATTTTATATAATTTTATCTATTAAAAAACAAAAAAACAAAAAACAAAATAAAAATTAATTATTATTGATATATATAATATAAATATTATTTGAAATTCATCATTTGATAATGAAATCTAAAATTTAAAAATAATTTAATTTATAAGGGATACGAGTTACCATTAGAAGAAATTTCAAATGTATTTTTTGCATCTAAAAATGGACCTAATACAGTCAAACAAGCCATCGAATGGTATTATTCAGTAATGAAAATGAAAGATAACAATAGTTTACCAAAAGAACAAATTCAAAATATAAAGTTATATAAAGAAATTTCATATCAATATATAAAAAATTGTTGTGATAAATATCTAGAATGCAATAAAAGTAAAGGAAAATTCATTAATGAACGTGAAATTTTAGAAATTGCTATTCGTTGTTTAATTCAAGTAATCTCAAAACTATTACATATTTTTATTAATATTATTTAATATAATCAAATATTTATTATTTTATTTAAATATAACAATTTAGATGGATCGTACTAATGAAATTGCACCATATGTTGAAAAATTGGTAAATTTTGAATTTCTATAGGAAAAAGATTTATTATTATTATTATTATTATTGAATGCTAAATACTAATACTCATTCTATTGTTTAATTATATACTTAAAAAATATATAATAATGAATTTTTAACAATTTTATAACAATAACGAAATTGTAATTATAATTAACATATCTATTATTATATTATATGGAAACTTTTATAATTTCAAAATACCAAAACTAATATATATGAACTAAAAGGATCCAAAAGAACCAGGCTTGTTTTCTTTTTCAGCTAAATGTTACTATTTATTACGCCAATATTCAAAATCACTGGAAACCCATCAAAAATATTGTGACCTTAGAAAGAATGATTATATGTCATGGTTAGACATGTCAAAAATTTTCATAGATATTAACAACTATGTTATGAATAAGATATTTAATCTTAAGTTTGAAAAAATCCCTGATCTTTATCGTTTGTTATATATTATTTGCTTTGTCAAAGCTTATAAATTATTAAAAGCCAATAAAATTGCTAGAAAAACAGAATATTGGGATAAAGTTATTGAAAAAGAATTAACTCCTCTTCAAAAAGTTATGGATGAAAATTCAGATTATGAAGAAATTGTTAATCAAACTCTTATGATAACCCCAGAAGCTCTTGATGAAAAAATTAATGAATTTAATGAAATTATTAATAAGTTTTGTCAAGAGGATGAAATCACCATTCTTTCTCTTCCAAGGGAACAAATTTATTGGATAATAAAACATGGAAAGGCTACCATCAGAGAAAGTGATTTAAATGATGAAGAAAATGAAGCTAGTTGTTTAAATATTTATTAATTTTCATTATTATTATATATTGAGATCTTTAAATTCATAATTTATTTATTTTAATTTTTTTTTTTTTTTTTTTTTTATAATTTTTACCTTTTACTCATTTTCTACATTTTTTTTTTTCTAATATTTATAGACTATATTTTTATAATAGAAGTATATTTAATATATATTTTAATACTATATTGTTATTTTTTTGTATAAATAAAAAGTTTTTCCTATGAAATGATGATAAGTACAATATCAAAATATTAATATATATTTTATCATTGACTTATTTAAAACAGTGTACTTTTTGATCAATGGGTAATATATTTGTGATATTTATACTTTGATAATTCATAATTTTATATTAAAATAAAAACTTTGAGAATAAGATAAAAATTAACATTTTCAATAATTTTTTATTCATTTAAAAATATATTTAAATATTTTATAGTCAAATAAAAATATTAAAATTTGTGTAAAAGATCATTTTTTATTTTAGATATATTAAATAATAATCCTTTAAATTTAAATTAAAATAATTAAAATTTTAATTTTTAACCATATAATCAAAATTTTTTAGTTTTAGTGTATATTTAAAATAAATTAAAAAACAATTACAATATCATCTGAAAAATTTTATTAATATTTTATTTTTTTTTTTTTTAAATACTTAATAGTAAGGCATTTGTTTATTTTAATAGTTATTTCAACGTAAATTTAAATAATAATAATAAAAAAATATTTAATTATAAATATAATAATCATTTATAGAAATAAATATCTTAATTATTATAATTAAACAATAATTTATAAAGCAAACAAAGGATTGTAATATCTTAGCTGGAAAATTTATTTAGTAGGTATCAATGAATGGAAATTATCTATCGCATTATGATAATTATGTAAATCGGTTTTCTCCAGAATGGATGGAATCTTTATCCAACAATTTAAATTTAATGATAGAATCTCATTATGATTTAAGAAAGGTATTCGATGAAAATGGTAATAAAATTGAAAATGGTATAATGAATGACTATGACAATAATTACATAATGGATAATAATGGAAATGAAATTGAAAGTATTGAACAAATAAATTTAGAATCAAGACAATATAACCGTAATAGAATGAACAATAACCGTGCATCAAGATCACGTAACAATTTTAATTCTGATTATTATAACTATGGTAATAATACTACTGTTCGTCATTCATATGACGTATCTTTATCTATTTCAAATTTAGATTATACTTTTCCTAATGCTTCAAATGTAGAATATACTAGAAATGGAAGAAATGGTAATAGGGGTAGTAATAACAGTAATAATAATTATAGCAGAAGTATAAATAATCATTACAACAATAACAGCAGTAATGAAAATAATAATAATAGTATCAATAATGATGATATAACATATAGTAGAATTAATAATAATCCTTTAGTTCAATCAATAATAGAAAATCATGATAATAATGATTTATTGCCAAATTATTCTCGGTTTTCACCTTCTATGTCTTATACAAATAACAATAATAGTAATAACGTTGTTCCCAGAAATGGATTAAACAATAATAACTTATCTAATACCAATAATTGGTATTCAAGTCTATCGTCGATAAATGATAACAATAGGCAAGCCTTGGAAATTGATACTTTAAGAAGTCTTATTAGAAGAAATGCTTTTCGTGTAAATTCTCATTATATTTTGAATTTCCCTGAAAGAATTCCTTTATCGTCAAATCAAACTACAATATACCATAATAGAAATAGGAATAATAATATTTCATCAATAACAATTAATAATAATAACAACAACTCTATAATAAATAATCATCATTATCAACATCAACCTTTATCAGGCAATTCTAGCATTTCTAACATTTCTAATACTTTAAATCGAAACAGAGTTTCTAATACTGGAAGGCAGAGAAGAAATAGAACAATTCATTCATTATTACCCCGCTATAATAATAATCGATTATCAAGATCATGTATCACACCTTCTCAAACAGTGGTTGTTGGCTTATTGGATGAAGAGGGAAGAATTATTGATAAATTTAAATCGTTTATTAATTACTTTAGCGAGTTTAACTGTAATAATGATAATATCATTTACACCGTAATTCAGGATTTAAATGAAAAATTCCTAAAAGTAAAATCTGAAAAACAAAAAAAAAATATTGAATCTAATTCTTCAGGTAAATATTTATATAATTTTATTCCATATAATAATATCATACGTATTAATTTAAGTGTTTAATTTTTTAAAAACTAAAACCAAAAAAAAAAAAAAAAAAAAAAAAAATGTTATGGATTAAAAATATTAGATATAAATAAAGAAGATACTGAAGATGAAATTTTATGCATCAGTAATGACCAAAATGAGGTTTCAACAGCTTCATTAGCTGAATCTTCTATCAATCACGACATCAATACTACTAATACTGAATTTCCTGTGTTTGGAACCAGATTAAATAATCTTAGTGAAACAGGTCATTATCAAGATCCTAGAACGTTACACGATACCCGGAATTTAAGAATGAGAATAAATAGAGTTGATAACCTTATGGAGCAACTCCGTTCATCACAATATGAAATAAGACAACAACATATAGATTATATGGAGCATTGTTTAAATGAAATTAGAAATATTGATATTAATAATAATAATAATACTAATACTAATAATAATAATAATAATAATAATAATAATAATAATAATAATAATAATAATAATAATAATAATAATAATAATAATAATAATAATAATAATAATAGAATTAATAGACACACAAATGAAAATAATACTACAGAAGCTAGAATAAATAACAATGGCGAAAGAGTATCATCACTGTCATTTTTATCTAGATTTAATAGCATTATTCATCATTCAAATACTCAAAATCATCATAGCTCATTAAATATGAGTTTTGGTAACTCAATTAGAGATCAATTTTCTGATTTATTTAGACATTTTAGACGACATTGAATCTGTTTTGGTCATAAAATATATGCCATTTGATTTTTTTTTCTTTCTAATTGAATTTAATCTATTAAATTAATTTATACCATACTTTTTAAATAGTTATAAATAATTAATTGTATAATGAAGTGATTTTGTATATATATCCATATATCTATATTTATATACAAATAAAATAAATGATTAATCATCTTATTATTATTAGCATTATTATTATTTTAGTTTTTATTATATTAATAAAAAAAAAAGTATTTTATATATAATTATTAAAAGACGATATTCTATATAATACTAGCGTTTATGTATTTTATTAGCATTATGTTTAAATGATTTTTAGACTTTTAGGTATTATTCAAAATTATTATTATTATTATTATTATTATTGTAATTATTGTACTTATTTAATAATATCAATATTTAAATATTATTATTTTAACTTTTTAACTTCTATAATTCTATTATCAAGATGAATTTATTTCCAGAAGAAAAAAAAACAGTATTTTTTTATATTGTTCCTTCAATTAAACCTTTAGCATAAAATTTTGAAAATGCTGGATTTTCATTAATTTTATAATGATATAATCTTGGATTAAAATCATATTGAGTACATGATACACCTCTTGCAAATGATAACTATTATATAAAATTTAAAATATATTAATTATATTAATACTATTATTATTTAAATGATTAATTATGATACATACTTGTCCTTGAATATCATCAGTATATCCACTTTCTAATTCATTTATTTCAATTATATATTCATATGAATTGATGAGATAATTAAGTAATTGCTTATGATTTATAGATATTGAATCAGCATCACTAGTTTCACAAACATCTTTATGAATTTTTACTACTAAATCACAATTATACTATATTATTTAATTTATATATATATATATTTAATATATAATAACATTATAATTTTTAAAATTTTTATTATATTTAATATTTTGACATTTTAGAATTTTTAATTATGTAAAATTCTATACATTAACATTTTTTATTATAATATTACCTTTTTACAAATATTACGACATTTATATTCAAAATCTAAAATCTCATTCATTGGGTATTCGATATAAACTAAATGTGTTATATCATCTAATATTAAAGTTGTTGATTCAAATGATGTTTCACCTAAGATATTTTTTATTCTTGTGTATAAAGCATCTAATGAAATATTATTTTTTTCAGTTGATATTAAATTTGCATCTATGAAATTTAATTTTTCTGTATCTTTATAAAGTTTTAAGTTGTTTCCCATCTTTTTCTGTATTGATTCATATTGTGTATAATTACTAGTAAAAGATATCAATATAACATTTCCATCCTTATTTTTAATTGATTTACTTAAAAAATGGTTTACTAAGAATGCAGCATCAGCAAATATAGTGTCTGCTATTAAAATTGATTTTCCATTTTGATTTGGAAGTACATTATCAATTGGTGCATACATTATTCCAAAGTTTTACTATCTTTAAGCTATTTTAACTGCTATTTTCTATAAATTTTTATCTTCTCATAATACAAATTATTTTATATAATAATTTATAACCTTTATTTTTTTATAATTTTTAGAATTTAAAATGATTTTGATTGGATGACTCTAATAATATTTTTAATATTTCTATTAAACAGAAATTTTATTTTTTTATAGATAAAAATAAAATTAAATAAAATGATATTTTAAACAAATTTTAAAATTATAATTTTAAAAAAAAAATAAATAAATAAAGAAAAATGAATATTAATGACAGAATTTTATATCATATAATGCAACAAGATTTGTCTAAATTTATGTTTATGTAAAATTGTAATTATTATTAATACAAAAATAAGAATGGAGGAAGGATTAATCAAGTATGTAATATAAATATATTTTTTTCTTAAAGTTTTATTAATCTTTTTTTTTTTTTTTTGAGAAATTATACTATTATTTTATTTAAATAATAATGTTACAAATAAGTTTATTATTTCTATTAATTATTAAGATATCATTTTCTTTAATGTATATAGATACTTTATACTCAAAAATACTTAATATTTTCATTAAATTGAAAAATATAAATATATTAAAAATTATTGTGAGCACCATAAATTTATATATAGTTTGAATAAATTAAAATTAAATAAACTATGAACTGTTTTTATAAAATTTTATAATATGCTAGAAATAAGTTAATTAATGGAATGAATATTTAATATTTTTAATGATAAAATAATATTAATATAATTTAATATATATAATAATATGTATTATTAAAAAAACAAAACGAAAGCATTATGTTTGAGGATTTATTTAAATTTAATATTTTTTTTATTTCTTATAAAAGTCAAATATAGATTTATTTTTTTTATTTGATGTTTTAAATTATAAAATTATGGATCATCCACTTTCATATTGTCAATATTTTATGTATATAAATCATAAAATTATCACAATAATATCGTGATATCATTTGACCATGATCTATTATAGAAATTAATTTTAGTTGGCCTGATTGGCTCTATGACATAATCTTTTTGAAAATATAAAACACTAGATTTTTGCTTTAAAATGATTGGCTATTATTAATATTATGAATTATTATTAATTTTAATATAATATAACCATAAACCCCTACTAAAAAAAAACAAAAACCCACAAGTCTTGGTGAATAAGAATATGTAATAATTAATAAAAAATTTTTTTTGATATATTGTATTTATTTATTTTTATTAATTGTGAAAGGTGAAAGAACACTTGATAAATTTAAAATATCAATAAAGATAAATAATAGTACTTATAGATTACGCTGTGTTAATAATTATATAGTATATAAATATTTATAAGTATCTATATATTTGATATGTAGTATTATTTTAAGGTTAATAGTAAATTATTTGCTTAATATATAGTTATTAAAAAAATGTTAATGTAGTTATTTTAAATAAAAAAAAATTATCTTAATTATTACTATGTATTTTGATAAATAATAGATTCTATTATTTAATATGAATAACTAAAAAAGATTTTGTAATCAATTCAAATTTATCCAATCGTGTTTTATCATAATATATACAATTTTTAGTAGCCTTAAAACTATTTGATATTCACTATAAGAAAACTTTTTAGTTATTAATATATTAATATGTTATGAATAGTATATTTATTTATACTATAATATTAAGTACATATATTATGAATTGATTTATCAATTATATGTATTATCTATTTAATTCATATTATATACAATATATATAATTATATATTGTATATAATATAATTTAATTAAATCTATTAACAAATGTTAAAAAAAAAATAATAGTATTAACAATTTTATTCAATCTTATTATTTTTATTATTCTTACTACTACTTTTTACTACCAATAACTAAGTCCAACCACATAATCTCTAGTAAATATTATATTAATTTTATTATCAAAAATTTTAATAATTAATTATTATCTATTATCATAATTATAATATACTAAATTTTTATTTTTTTTTTTTTTAATTTCGTTTTTTTTTAAAAAAATTTTCTTTAAAAAAAAAAGTAGTTTGGTATTAAAGTAAGGATTAATATTATCTATAATTAAATTGAATAAATAAAGAAAAGCAAATAATAATAATCCCAATAGAAAGTGTATACAATGGTTTATTATTTTAATTTATATATAATATACACACGGAAATAAATAATTTATTTCTTCAAATGTTTAAAATCAATCCAGTATATCGAGCAAAAAACTTATTATTAATCATTAATTAATAATATATGATTTAAAGATTTTATTCCAAAATAATAGAAACACATTAATGTAAAAATAAATATTTCAATGGATATATATGTTTAGTTTTAATTTTAAGTAATAGACATAAACAAGATCATGTTAAAAGCCTGTGGTATATATTATTAGCAATGGATTACATGTCAAAAATAATTTAATTTTAATAAGAATGATATGATTTGTAATTTATGAATATTTATCAAGATATTAATATAATTTATTTGAAGAAATAATCAAAACAATATATTATATATCCAATATACAGATATACTTTTGACATTTATATTTAATAAATACAATTATAACATAAATGTTAATTATATTTTTATATAATATTTCAATAAACAAAATAGAAAAATGTCAGAACAAATTATCGACTCTAAGGTTATTTCTTCCCACAACGTCTATTTAACCGAAAAGGTTGAAAAGTTACTCCAAAACAAAATTTCCTGGGATGTAAGTTTTCAATGAAGAAATGTTATTTAATTAATATTAAATTAATAAAAGTAACTAAATTTAAATAATGTATATATTGATATAAATAAATATAAAAGTCAATTTCTGCTGCCAATATCATTACTTCTGAACAAGCTTCAGTCATTGCTAAGGGTGAACCAACTCCAGAAGTAAGTTATTAATTTTCATTATTTAATAAACTAAAAAATTTTTATATGTAAATAATCAATTAATTAATTTTTTTTATTTTAAAGTACGTTTCTGCTTTATTAAACGTTGCTTCAAATGTCAATACTTTAGAAACTCTTCAAAACACTTTAGCTTTACTTGATGATGCTACTAGTAAGTTCTATAATTTTTTAAGATAATGGATTTAAAACGAAATATATTAAAATTTCTTTTTTATTAGCTAAGGATGTTTCTTTACTTGATAACTTTAATGAAGATAATTTAAACTCTCTTGTTAAGTAAGTATTTAACTTTATTAAATTAAAGAAAAAAAAATTAATATTAAAATTTTTAATAATTTTTAAAAATAAGATTATTATCCAATGACGATGAAACCATTCAATTACTTGCTGGTCGTATCATTTCTTCTTACCTTAGCAATGTTTATCACATTGCCAAGATTGATTACACTCCAGTTTTCAAGTGGGCTAGTAATCTTTTAGATTCCGAAAACATGGATGTAGTTGACCTTGCTTCTCAATACATCCAAGGTTACTTATCTGCTATTCCATTAAGATCTGAATTCTACAGAAACTGTGATGGTGTTTCAAAGTAAGTATTGCTACGTATCTGAAATTTAAGAAATAATATAATATGATTTTTTTAATATAATATTTTACTTATAAATAAAAAAGGATTATAAATGTTTTAGTAAAGAAGAATCCAAATTCTCAATTACAATACCAACTTATTTTCTGTATCTGGTTACTTACTTTCGATGAATCTATTTGTGCTGAAATTAACAAAACCCACAATGTTATTCCAGTTCTTATTGATATTGCTAAGAGCGCCATTAAGGAAAAGGTTGTTCGTGTTGTTCTTCAAGCTTTCAGAAACATGTTAGAAAAGGCTCCAAGTGCTAACATGCTTCCAATGTTAGGTAATAAAATGGTTCCATTCTGTGAAACTTTATTAGGTCGTAAGTGGTCTGACAGTGAAATTACTGAAGACTTAACCTACTTAAAGGATGAACTCAGCAAAAACATTCAAAAGTTAAGTACTTTCGATGAATACTCTGCTGAAGTCTTCTCTGGTAAGCTTGAATGGTCTCCACCACACAAATCCGAACAATTCTGGAAGAGTAATGCTGAAAAATTAAACGAAAACAACTACGAATTACTCAGAGTTTTAACCAGATTATTCAGTACCTCTACTGACCCAACTGTTCTTGCTGTTGCTTGCAACGATTTAGGTCAATATGTAAAGTATCATCCAGAAGGTAAAAAGTTTGTTCAAGATATTGGTGCTAAGCAACACATTATGGAATTAATGACTCATGAAGATCCAGACGTCAGATACCAAGCTTTATGTGCTACTCAAAAATACATGCTTCACGCTTGGTAGTAAGTATTAATTTCATTAAAATAAGTTGTATTATTAATGGGCAAAAAGAAAGAAAACTAAACTTTTAAAATTATTTTTGATAAATAATATAATAAATTTTATAGATTAAATTGAAAGATCTTTGAAGGAATCTTTTTATAAAATATTTATTTTATATGTATAATTCATTAATTAATTCAACATTCTATAAAAAGCAAACAATAATACATACAAATATATAAAAAACAAATCTTATAATTTTTATTAAAATGGAAAACAGAATCATGAAAATAAACTAATAAATATAAAAATAATGAAGAATATTTAAACACAAAACTAATCAAAATACTATTATTTAATATTTTATATTGTTTTATAAAGAAATAATATTTTATATAAATAAGTTAGTATTTTTAACAATTTATTTTAATGCAACAATGAAAATAAAAAATAAAAAAAATAATAATAAAAAAAACTAATTAATAATAAAAATAATGGAATTTCACTATTTAAGTTTAATTAAAAGAATTTATACATTCAAAAAATAAAGACAAAAAGAAGTGTGAAAGAAAAATTCATTAATTATAACAAATAATTTACTTTTTTTTATGTCATTTATAATAAAAATATATAAATATATATATTAACTTAAAAAGTATAGAATATATTAAAGAAAATATAATAAATCTTTAAAAAAAATATTTTTTTAATAAAAATTAAAAAAAAAAAATAAAAAAATTAATAATTATAAATAGTATGTAATATATTTGATATTTTTTCTTTTTCTTTTATTTTTTTTTAAATATATATATATATATATAAATATTTATCGATGATTTTTATTACTTTAAATTTTTCAAAATAGAACTATTAAGTATATTAAGATACAAGTTAAAATTGTGATTTTCATTTTTATTGAATAAATACGTGGATGGACTTTGTATATTTTGATTATATTTCTTAGATATAAGCAACAAAACAATAAAAATAATAAAATGAAAATTAAATTTTTAAATTCCTATTCAATTAAAAAAAGGAAAAATAACATATTAAACTTTTGAATATGTTTAAAAATTATTAAAAATATTTTTTTTTTTTTTTTTTTTCAAAATGCATATATATTTTATTATTTTTATTTATTTCACTTATTATTAGTAATAGTAAGTAAATATTGAAAATATTAATTTAAATTTAAATAACTTAATTGTAGTAGATATAAAAATTATAAATATTTTCCAAATATTTTATTTTGGAGTATATCTGTATTTTATATTATTAGCCCTTTTTTCTTCCTATATTTTATAATTTAGTATTATATATATATATATTAGTTTACAATAATCTTTATAATTTTTATTATTTTCTAATGAGAAAAGAAAAGAAAAAAAAAAAAAACTTACAACTGATATATCATTATCAGAATATACTAAAATAAATTCACTAATTTTATTGGACGATATAACTTGTATAGTTGCATTGGTACTACTATTTAGTGATATATTATTATTATTACTATTATTATTATTAGATGTAGTTATGTTCGATTTTGATTCTATTTTTTCATCATTTATTTCTTTATTATTATTATTATTATTATTATTATTATTATTATTATTATTATTATTATTATCATTTTCTTTAATGACAGAAATACTCGTTGCTGTTGTTGTTGTCGTTGTTGTTGTTGCAATAGTGGTTGTAGCAGCTAAATTCGAGTTCGATAAAGATTCTGTCTTATTTGGTTCTGCGACAGTTGAAATTGTATTTATCGTCGGAAGTGCTGGAGGTTTTGCTGTTAATGACGAAGCTGTAGTTGATGAAGTTAAATTGGAAGTTGGTAATTTAAGTGGTATATTTCCAATCGTTGAATTTGCATTAACAGGATTAGCTGATATTGACGAATTTGATAAACTAAAACCAGGAATTCCAGGAGTAGCATTTGTATTAAGACTTAGATTTGGTGGTGGCATTCCTGCTATTTGTGGTGGTATAACTCCAATTGTATTTAATCCAGGTGCTCCAGGTGCTCCAGAAATAGGATTTGTCGTTGGAAATGTCGAAAGATTTGGCGGAGGTCTCGCAATATTTCCTTTTTGCCAATTTGGTACATATTGATTCATACTAATTATTATTATTGTTGTTGTTGTTGTTGTTATTATTATTATTATTATTATTTATATACATAATATATATATATAATATGTAACAAACATTAAATTTATAATATAAAATACGAAAATATAAAATTTATTAATTATTTATTAGAAACGCTAATAAATATATATTTTTTGGTATATGTTATATATATCTTGTATCTGATATAAAAAGAATGTATTATATTACTTTGGTCGTGGTTGTCCATTTTGATAAGTCATTTGAGGTCTATAATAGGGTGTTACAGGAGGTCTATACATGTTTGGTGCCATTGGATATCTTGGTGGAGTTATTACAGGTGGTGCAGTATATACACTATTTGGTCTACCTGCTAATGGATTAATTGAATTACTTAATGATACAGTAGAATATAAACTTGTTGGAGCTGGTGGTTGTCCTGGAGGTATTACAGCTGAATTTAGAGTTGATAATGTTGATGCTGCAGTGTAAGGTTGTTGAATAGCTTCCTGTGATTGTGGAGACTCTAAATGTCTTTTTTTTGAAGGCCCTGCTCCTGACATTTTATCAATATGATTTTGGTAATCTTCTTCTGGTATTCCATCCATTCCATAAACATCAATTTCTGTTGAATCATGACCTGGTATTGAATTTGGTACTCTTTTAATGTTAATAATTTATTATTTAAAATGTGTAAAATATATATATATATATATATTAAAATTTATTATAATTATTTTATTAAAAGTAATTATTATTTATATATTACTTTTTAATTTCTTCATTATGTACTTGAGCTGCATGAATAACCATTCCTCTTGTTGAACTGAGTTTTTTATGACAATTAGGGCATTTAAAATGTTTTGCTTTTTGGTGTTGAATAAGAACTTTTTCATCTTCAAAATTTCTTTCACAATACCTTTAATTTTTATGAAATAAGATATATCAATAAATATTAATATAAAATAATAATTTTAATATTATATGTAACTAATATATATGTATATAAAAATATTTTGCTTTCTTTTATCTTTTATAATATCTTAATTTATTTTAATAATAAAAATACATATATAATATAATAAAATAATAAAATATATTTGTTATTCTCTTCTTTCATGTATGTATTACTTTAAGTTAATCAAATTTACAAAATTTGAAATTTATTTTTTAAAAAAATTTTAAGATATTTTGATTTATTTTGCATTTATTTTATTGATTATGAATACTAATTTCTAATTTATTATTAATAACAATTTATTTTTACTTTGTTTATTTTAGTATTTGTAATAAATTATCCATTTTAAATATTTCTATTATTCTAAATAGTAATTTTTAATCAATTTTCGCTAATTTCATTTTTAGACCAAAAATACTTATATTTAATAAAACATATATAATTTTTACTATTCTGATTTTACCAACACCATGGTTTAAATTGAGCTCTCTTTTTTTTCTTTGCCATATTTAATTAATATTATTACAAAAATAAAAAAAAAATAAAAAAAAATATTGTTTTTGATTTTGAATCTACCAAAAAAAGTTATAAAAATTTTTTTTTTTTTTTTTTTTTTTTTTTTTTTTGATAATCAAGCTTAATTAATTATTAAATCTCTAAAAGAAACAATAAACTATTCATAATTATATACATATATGGTAACTCATACATAGATTTAATTTACATACATTATACATTATGTATTTGTATTATATTTATTATTTTTTTTTTTATTTTTAGATTTATATTTAAAATAATAGATTCAAATGTAATATTACAATTTTTATTATATATACTAATTAAATGTCAAACATAGCATAAGCACTATCATTATATTTATTATTCATTTTTTCTAATTGCTTATAGAAATGATTGCGACGACTATTACTAGCTATTTTATTGTTATCAATAATACTAGCTTTTCTTGTAGCTGCCTTGGGTTCTAATATTTTATTTCTATTTTCTAATTTATTAATTTTTTCATCTAATAAAACTTCTTTCATTTGTTCAACATTTAATAATCTTCCTTTTTTTCTTGAAAATTCATCAATTTTTTCTTCAATTGGGCTTTTATCTACTCCTACTATTCTAATATTAGATGATTTTTCATTTCCAGTTGTTTTTGTCTGTTTTTTCTCTGTATCTATATTATTATCATTAATTGATGATTGTTTTAATTTTAGTCTATCAATGGAACTGCTATTATAAAATATCCCATTTTCATCGTCATTGATATTTCTTACATATGTTCCACGTAGTAATTCCAATAGTGTTTTCTTTCCTACAGGATCATGGCGATACTTATATTTTAAATTTTCCATATAATTTGGATCATTTAATTTATTATAATCGTATAGATGATTTGATGAAGATAAAGAAGATAAACTTTTACTTGATCTAGATCTATTTATTGAGCGTGTAGAAAGACTTCTAGATTTATATTGAGATTTGTATTGAGAATTATATTGGGAATTTTTTAAATTTTTATTCATTGGTAAACATTCCTTTCTATTGGCATCAACTACAGATGCATGAATAGCAATAGAATTATCATGTATTTCTTTATTTCTTAGCTTAGTGTAATTACTTTCTCTTTTTCCTTCATTTCTAAGAAAAGTAGTATCATCTGACGAATTTGAATCCTCATTATTTTTATTATTCTTAATTTCATTATTGATATTATTAATATGAATTTTCTTATTAGTAGCTGTATTATTATCAGATAATTCATTTGATTCTTTATTAGAATTAAGATGGAATATTCTTTTAAATTCATTTGATGTTGGACTGTTATATTTACAGGATTCAATTTTTTTCCAAGAAAGTTTATCAAAAGCTTCCTTAATACCATGATTAGTATCAAAAAGAGTATAATACCTATCATTTGTTTTATTATCATAATCTGTTTTATTAATATCAGTGTTATTAAAAGAAGAATTGGATATATAATTAGCATCTTTGGAAACTTGTTGATAATATATATTATTTATTTTTTCGGGAAGAGCATTGCTAAAATTCATTCGTATATATTGGCTTTTAATTTTCGGAATGCTTTTTCTTGAATTCAAATTAATATCATTTGTCGATTTCTCTGGATTTTTTATTTTAGTTTCATCTTTAGGTATATGAGATGACAAGAATTGAGTTGGTTCATACTGAAGATATTTTTTTCCATTGACTGAAAATGGAGGTGGTGATTTTGGTTTTATTTTTCTCTTTCCATAATATCTTTCTTCATTTCGAATCTTTTATATAAAATTATATTATAGTATTGTAGTATAATTTATATAAAATAAATTAAAAATAATTCATTTATATAATTTTTTAAATAATTTAAAGAATTCTTTTCTTATACTTATATATACTTTATTAATATTAATATAGTCAGGTTGTTTTAAAACTTTTATTAATTCAAACAGTCTTATCATTTTTCTAATTTTCTGTTCATATTGAATTTTAAATTTTTGTCTTTTTTGTAATAATATTGCTGTATAAATTACCATAATTAATATTTATTATAAATTTAAATATACAAATAAATATTGTTTATTATAATATTATTATGATCATTTTCATATTTAATTTATTTATAAAAAGAGGTTTATATATATATATAAATTTTATCATAGTACTTACCAGCATTTTCTGGATGTCTTTTTTTCCAACTCCAATATTTAATAGATTCATCTTGAGAAGGATAATGAAAATTATTTTGCCGAGGATGACCACAATTCCATAAGGCTTTATTTTTTTTTCTTAAGTTGATTAAATCTTTTTTAACTATTTCAATTTCATTTAATATTTGATCTTTTGGATCAATATCAAATGAATCCTTAGAATCCTGACTATCATCATCATCATCATTTATAGAGGCATACCTTTGTTTAATATTTTTTCTTTCAATTATTTTTTTTAATGTTTTATTATCGATATATATATCTTTAATTTGGTCACTACATTATTTTTTAATTATTAATAACAATAACAATAAAAAAAATATATTTTTTAATTATATAATGTATTTCATAACTAATAAGATTATCATTTTACAATAGTATAATGAATTATTATTTTTACCTATCATTTTCATCTTCAGAAAGGTTTACACCATATAAACCACCAAGACCTTTTAAATTACATTCATTTTCATTAGTATAATATTTTTGATGTTGATACCATCTAGGATAAAGGAAATCTTTAAAAACAGGAAATTCTTCTTCATTTTCTTTAACTTTTTCATTAATTTTACTCCTTTCAATATTATGCTTACGTTTATTGTTGTACATTTTAACTTTATAATTCATTATTTCATATGGATCAACATGCTGTTTTTCATTAAATTTTTTATTTAAATGTTCTTGCTCACTATCTAAATTTATATCTTTATCATAACTATCATATTCGTTGATATCTATACTATTTATTGAATTACAACTATTTTTATCATGTATTAGGCCAACTGAATCGTTAAGACTGATATTTTTGAATTTTTTTTTTAATAATTCTTCTTTAGTCTTCCTATCAAATTTTGGATGATATATTGACTTATCTATTTCATTTTTTTTAGTTCTTGAAGTATCAGAACATTGCAGTAGAAGTGTAGATGGTGGAGGAGCGCTATTATTATTTTTTTTTACTACTAATTCATTATATAATATATTTGTTTCAGTTAATGGAACACATTGATTAATATTCTCACCTTTTTTATTTAATAAAAAGGAATGATTTGAATCATTGCTATTTTTTTCTATCTCCTGTTCTAATTCATTCAATAAATCTGTATATATATTTGAAATATTTAATGTATTTTCAGATGAATTTATATTATTACCATAATTATCTTCACTATTCTGTATAAAGGCATTAAGTTTTGGTTTTTTATCGTATATTTTGTTAAAAAATTGTTCATATAAGACTTTTTTTAATTTTTGTATTCCATATTTCTTACCATAATTTATAAGATAAGACTTAAATTCTGATAAATTAGTGTATTGACTTTTAAATAGTATATTGTTGTCATTAAATTGTAATTTTTTATGAAATAAAGTCGATTTAGAATTAGTTTGATCATCACTAGTTGTATTATTATTTATATTTTCCTCCTCCCTATTTCCGATAAATTTCGCAGTAACAGAGTTTTTATATAATGTGTTTTTATCATTATTATTAAGATCATCATGAATTTCATAATCTTTTTTTAGTTTTAATTTAAATGGCTGATTTTTTCTTAGTAAACCATTATTTTCATTATTATTTCCATTTCCATAATTCACAATAGTTTCAAATTGTTTTATGGCTTCTCGTTCAATTCTATACTTTCTAGGAGAGTAACGTTGTCTTAAACTATAAACTTTATAAAACTTTTTTTTTGTATTGTTTTTCGTCATATTTTTTATTATAATTATATAAAGATTATTCTTATATCCTTTTAAAATATTAATATTATATTACTATATATAAAATCATTAAAAAAATATTTACATCTATATTTTCTTTATTACTTTTATCAGTATTACTATTATCACTAGGTATTTTACCTTTAATATATATATATATATTTATTATTATTATTATTATTATTAAATAATAAATTTTATAATAATAAACATTATTATAATTTATATTTACTTTGATTTTCATTGATATTTTCTTTTTCCTGGTAAGATACTCCATTAATACAAAAATTCATTTGTCTTGTTTTTTTAATTAATATTGCTGAATTAGAATTATTAAATGAAGAATGATTGTCTTTTACATGTTTCTGTATATTATAAATATTTTTTAAAGGATTAATTAAATTGTATTCATTATAAATGAAATCATTTTTTTCAAGTGATATTGGATAATTCATATTATTTTTGATAATATTATTATCATCTATAGTATCAGTATTAACATATTTTATATCTTTTTTATTAGTTAGTGATTTTTTACTATTCGAGTAATCATTAATACTTTCCGGGTAAATTATATAATTAATTGTCATTTTTAAAAAAATAATATTATTATTTATTTAAAAAATGGATAAAAAATTGAATTTATATATGAATATATAAAAAAAAGTAATAATTGATATTAAAAAAAAAAAAAAAAAAAAAAAAAAAAAAAGATAATTATTTTATTTTGTAGGTTCTGTAACTATTTATAAAAGTAATGAAAAAAACTTTTATCAAATATCCTTAGATTTTTTTTGTTTTGTTTTGTTTTTTTTGATTTTTGATTTTTTATGTATGTTTTCAAAATTTCATCAATTAAATTATTAAAATTATTTATATTTAAAGTTATTTATTTGTAAAAATGAATTTGAATAAAACTTTTCTGTAATTTTCATATACATTAATGAATAAATAAGAATTCGATTTATATAAACATTTAGCTCAAAAGAACATTTATCAAATGATTTAAAAATAAAAAAAAAAAAAAAAATAATAATAATAATCATTTTTTATATATATCAATAATATATTTGACAAGATTTCTCTATTATAAATTTAATGATATATAAATTTAATGACATATAAATTTTTATTGTTTGAAAATGATTTTCAATAACAAAGTTTAATAAGCTTAATTTATCAATATCTACTAATTTATATTTTATATCATCCTCAATACTAAATATTAAATATTAAACATTTTATTATAAATATAATATCAATAATATGATTGTATAATACACCTTTTAGTTTATTTATTTATTTTAATATTTCCTTTATTTTAATTTTATAAGTAATTATTATTTTTACATAATTAATAATGTATCTATTTGTATTATAAAATATAATTTATAATACATAAATGTTTATCAAAAATAAAAAAAAATATATTATAAAATATTTTTTTTCTCTAATATTTTTTTTTTATTTTTTCTTTAATAATAAATTTTATTATAATTGTTTTAAATTTTATTTTATTATTTATAATTTATATTATTTAAATTCTTTGTAGCTATTTGTGTATGATAATTATTTAAATTCTTTGTAGTTATTTGTGTATGATAATTAAAGATATTCAATTATGCTTAGAATTTTTAATGTTTTATTCATTTCTGATTATTCTTGTTGGAAAGTAATACCTTCTTCAATTGCTAAAGTTAATTTTTGTTTTAATAGCTCATAAGAATTATATGGTGGTAAATCAATACGGTTGAAGCTATTAAATTATTTAGAGAATTATTATTATTATTATTATTATTATTATTATTATTATTATTATTATTATTATTATTATTATTATTATTATTATTATTATTATTATTATTATTATTATTATTATTATTATTATTATTATTATTATTATTATTATTATTATTATTATTATTATTATTATTATATTATTATTATTATTATTATTATTATTATTATTATTATTATTATTATTATTATTATTATTATTATTATTATTATTATTATTATTATTATTATTACCATGTATGACTTTTTGGTAAATCTTCTTGGTTTCCAACTTTTTCAATAGTAAAGTGACGTGGACCATCACTTCCTTGAAGATCTCTAAATCCTGTAACTGGAATACGAGATGTACCTGTAACGAATTGAAGTAAACGAGCACGCATTTCAGGTTCAAATTCTCTGACACACTATTTTTATTATTTTATACAATTATTAAAAATACATTTGAAAATGACGTATATAATTTATTATAAAAATAGTACCTTCCAGAAGTATATAACAGTTTTATCATCCTTTTTATAACTACGATAATCAGTATTATTTTGCCAATCATCACAATCAATATTACTGATACCACCAATTAATAACTAAAATGAAGGAAAAAAATAATTAATATTATTTTGTATTTGTTGGGACTATTTCTATTATATTTAATTATTTTACTTCAAGTTCACGTTCATCAAAGATTTTTAGTAAATCGTCAGGAATAACTTCATATAAACCATTTCTAAAATACTTCAATTGTTCTTCAACGCCGTTATTGATTGAATAATTAATCATAAGGCTAATAATTATCAATTAATATATTATTATAAAATTTAAAATATTATGATAATGTTAGATATAAAAAAAGTATAACTTACTCTATATATTCCTGTTTATTTTCTTCAGTTACAGGTATATTTTCACCATTTGGTTTTAGTTCGATCGTTTGTTTTACACCAAAACAATCTTCTTCATCCTTTGTGAATGTTAAACCATAATCTTCTGTAATTTCACTTTCACTACATTTAAAATTATATTAAAATATGAGATGAGGTTTAATTTGTTATCAAAGTATTAATCCATTAAAAAAAAAAAAAAAAGAAAAAGAAAAAAGGAATATTTACAGAATCCATTTGAAACTTTTATATAACTGAGGATCATCACTTTCTAAATCTTTGAAACCTGGTTTTTTACCAAGTAAACCCTTATAGAGTGGAACAGTAAAAGATATATCTAAATAATGGTTATGGAAAATAGCCATTCCTACTACACGGCCAATAAATTTGAAATAATCTAAATGTTCTGGGTTAATACCAGATTTTGGATTAATTTTTAATGTATATGATGTTTCATGTGAATATTGGAAAAGTGAATAATTTGGATTAAACATTTCATGTGATAATAGGAAAAAGAATTCTCTATATGATTATTATATAGCCACAAAAAAATATTTAAACTTAACACTTATTCTCGAATATATATTATTATCTTATTATTACATTTTAAATAAAAAATTACCTTGCTAAACCACCATAATCTAAACCTTCTTCACCAATAAATTTGATTTGTAATTTTTGTTTTAATTCATTTGGTGTACAACTCATTATTATTCTAAAAGCATCTTCGAATAATCTTTTTCTATCAACCTCAATTTTTAATGTACCAGAAGTTGGTTTCATTCTAGCTTGTCTAATAATATAAATGTATTTTCTTCTAAAGTCTCTTTTATACTCTGGTACATTTTCACTAAAAGTATTATGATAGGTTAATAAAATACTGTATTAGCAATTTTTTTAATTTCACGTTATGTTTATTAACTAATAATATCACATACTCTAATGCACTTGGAATACGAGGATCTATTATAAATTAATAATATCAATTTTAAAATTTAACATGTTAAAGAAAATAAGTATTATTAAGTTATTAATTTATAATTACCATCCCAAGTAGTAGTCTTTGTATTATGATCCACAAAGTAAATTCTTCCTTTATCATTAACACGCATTTCCCAACCAGAAGGTAATGGCTTATTATATGGATTATTGTTATCTTTGCTATAAATATTTAAAAATTAATTATTGTTATTATTATTAAATATATTTACTTATTTAAAATTATATAACTATTTATCACTATTTAATTTACTTTGGTGGATTTTTTCTAGGATCATCCCATGTTGTCATTCTTGTCTCATGATCAACAAAATATACTCTACCTTCCGGTGTAATTCTTTGTTCTTATGTAAATATGTAAATATATATATTATAATAAAATTCATTATAAAAAAATATAAAAATAGCTATTGTAATTTAATTATTTTTTACCCCAGCCTGGTGGTAATACATTATCACTCTGAACATATTGATTTCGATCTTGATTTGAAATAATAGGATTAATATTCGCATTAAATGCTTGTAATGATTGATTTCTTTTTTTATTATCATTATTATTCATTAATTAATTATAATTAATAAATGATTTAGAATAAATTAATTATGCTTAATATAAAAAATAATTTATAAATAAATATACAAGCATACGCTCTAATCGACGATAATACAGCCTGGTTTAATTGATTTGGAACATTAGGATAAGTTTGAGGAATAATTAATGGTGGTGGTCGTTGCCATGTAGTAATACGTCTATTATGATCAACATAATATACACGCTGGAATTGATCACGACGTTCTTCCCAACTAAAAGTGTATATATTATAATAAAAAGAATAATATAAAATATTAATAATATGAAATATATAAAAAACATATAGGTCTAGAATTTTTAAATTATTGCTATCTTTAAATATTTTTCATCAATAATTACCCCGGTGGTAAGCCATTGTTATTCATAACATTATGACGTGATAGAAGCATTGATTGATTTGATTGATTTGATTGATTTGATTGATATATAGTATTAATCGGGTTTCTTACTGTTTGGTTTATAGGGGTGCTTACAATTGGTTTTGCATTAATTTGAATAATTAACTTACCAGTTACATTACTGGCCGTTAAATCATTTGATGGTTTTAATTTACAAGTTAAAATTGCTTAGTTAAAGAAATTTATAACAATTTTAAACAATTAATTTTTAGTCCCAATTTAAATAGTATATAAATTTTATAAGATATTTAATACCATCATATTCTGCTGATGAATTCCAAACAAAAATTTTTGATATTTGCAAAGTTACTACACCTAAGAAACCTTGACTTTCTGTTTGTTTCCACTTCTTTTGATCGAAAATTTGAATTGACAAAACACTATTATTTGTAACATTTCTTTATTATATAACAAATTTGAAATTAATGTAATATCTAAATATGTGTTTATTTTATAAAATTAAACTTACAAAGTAAATTTTTCATTCCATTCAGGGTTTGATGTATTTTTTTTTGTTTCAGTTGTTTTTGTTTGATCACCATCCACTGTAACAATTGCAAATGGATCAGGTTTTGCTTTTGATCCCCAAACTAAAAAGCATATATTTAATTATTTTCAATTTAATATAAATAATTAATAATTAAGTGTTTTACTAAATAAAACTTACATCCTTTATCTTTCTTTAAATCAGAAGCTGTAATTACTGTTAAAGTAATTTCTCTTGTATTAGTATTGCTATTTGAAGACATGAATTACGCTAAAAATAATGATTTTCACGAAAATATTTAAATATTCCTATATAATAAATAAAAATAAATAAATATATCATCGATATTAATTTAAAGAAATTTATATCTTCTTTAAATAAGTTTTAATTTCATCAATATTGTTGCTATCTAATAAATTTTTTATACAATAAAAAATTGTTTTTATAATTTATGATTTTATTTTATACTATGATTAAATTCTTTTATTAATAATAAATAATATTAATAACTATCATTGTTATTTTTTAAAAAAGATGATAATAAAATAAAAATTAAATAAATATCTATTCGATATTAATTATAGAATAAAATAAGTACATTATGTCTAGTAGATAGAACATATTATATAAAATATAATTTTTTCAAATATTATGTAAATGTTAAATTAATACATTTTATAAAATTATTATAAGTATTCAAATTTTTATCATTTCTATATTTGTATTTGAATTTATTTGTCTTTAACTGAAGGGAAAAAATAAAATAAAAATATATATATATAAACACTATAGAAATAATAATAAATAATTTGCATTATAAAAGAAAAAAAAATTACATATTTAAATAAACAGAAATACAAAATGCATATGTAATAATTACCCTTTTATATATACTTCTTTTCTTTTTATATGCAATAAATATTATTTGAAATTTTTAAAAATTATATTTTTTGACTAGCTAATTTAACAGAAGTATAAATTATACATTTAAACAAAAAATAAGTAAAATAACTAATTTATTGTATATATTAAATTTATAAGGGAAAATATCTACTTGTAAAGTATTTATTTTTTATTTATTGATTACTCTTCTTTAGCTTTACTTTTCTTCTTCCTTTAAATTTGTTGTTTAATATTTGTATTTTATTATTTATTTATTGGTTTATTTTTATTATTTATTGTAATGTATTTTTTTTTTTTAGTTTTTAGTTTTTAAATGTTTATATTATTTAAATAGAAAAGTACTTATTAAAAACTTTTCTTTAAAATTTTTGATAAAATTATATTCTATTTGCTTAATTTATTGAAGATATTGAATATTGCAAAAGAATAATTATTTATATTTATTTACTTTATACTTTATATATGATTACAAATATTTTTATTAGAAAAATAAAAAAAGATATTTTTCATATCTTTTAAATTTTAAATGATTTATTATATTTTTAAAATGTTAATGATTATATTAAAGTATAAGTAATATACTTGTAATATACTTATTAGTATTTACCTTTTTTTTTTTCAAATTTGAAAAAAAAAAAAAAGTATTTTTAAAAAAGAATTATTTCAATATTATTTATTATATAATAAAATTTATTTATTTTTATTATAAAAATTATATTAAAAAAAAAAAAAAAGAAAGAAGCTTAGAAAATCTGTAATTAATAAATATTAATTTATTAGTATATTATTATGATTTTATATTTATTTTAATTATTATAATATTATTTGTATTTATTAAAGTTATATTATTCATTCATTTATTCACTTTTATATATTATAAAAATTACCATACATAAAACCATTTCATTGTTTGACTTTTATATATTTCTATTGATTTAAAATATAATAAATTTGTTACAAAATTGAGTTTTCTACTCTCTACCTAATATTATTAAGAAAATATTTTTTTTTAGGTCAATATAAAACTATTATTTTTTCTAAAAAAAAAATAATGTATCAAAAGAATTGTTATCTAATATATTAATAATATATATAAATAGTATAATTTTATTTTTTATTAAAAAGTTTTTTGTAATTGGTAAGACAAATAAAAAAAATACCATTTCAATTTTTACTATTAATTAAACTTTGAATCCTTTAATATAGCTAATATAGGATAATATATAATATTTTATTTATTTAATAAAATAATTAATTTCAATATATTATTATATAATCTATAGAATTGGTTTTTTATTAGCCAATATATTAGGATTAGAAATTTTCATTATATAATTAGGTTATTTTAAATTAAAAAAGAATTATGGTCAAACATTAATAAACATAGAATTAGCATAAATACAATACTAATTTAATAAATAAACACAATATATTATTTACTTAATATTATATAGATAAATTTTCACACCTTGTATGTTGTCATTTTTATATTTTTATAATAAAATATATATTGAGAGGATTGTATAAAAAGATTATAAAATTAAGTCTATTTAACATCTTACTACGCAAGACAAATTAAAACAAAACGAAAAAAAAAAAAAAAAAAGCAGGTAAAATATATACTTTAAAACTAAATAATAATATCAGACTAATATAATAATATTAAAGATATTATTAAATAATAAAGAAATTTTGTTAAATTATTTTTATTATAAAAAAAAAGTATTTTTATTATTTATATATTAATCATTAACTTTTTTCATAAATGTCCTCTATTTTGGAAAATCAAATTAAATTTTATTGATTATAAAGTTTTAATAATAATTTATTAAATTGACATTATTTTATTTTAATTTTATTATCTTTTATAAATATTCAAATTAATGGCATAAATTTTTTTCATATATTATAAATATTAAATAATAGTCATTGAAAAATAATAATAAACATCTATCATTTCATAAAATATATTTTAAACTAATATTTTAAATTTAAGTTTTAATTACAAAGTATGATTTTTATTAAAATTATATTTAAATTTCTTTTTAAATGTTTTAATAATTTTTTATAATATATAGTATTCATTCATTTATTATATTACATTACGTATATATATTGATCTCTTAATAATATTTTCAAAATTTTAGTTTTTATGCATATAAAAACTAGATTTATCTTCATAACTATTACCTATTATTATTATTATTAAAAGTAGTAGTAATGGTGGCGGTGGTGGTGGTATATTTAATTTTTTCATTGTTAAAATAAGAAATTATTATAAAATCTTACTTTTTTAAAACTTTCTTCATTCTCTTTTCAGCTTGACCAAGTCCTAATTGAACTTTATTAACATTGCCATCCAAATCATCCAATAATTCATTTTGGAAATCTAGCTCTTGGTTAATGGTTTCACCGATCTTACGTTGACGATTAAGAATAGCAGAAAATTGTTCTAATGTTTTATCTTGATCTTTAAGCATATTTTTTTGAAGCTGTAAAATTTGAGTATTATCAAGTCCCTGAGTACTTTCTTCAACTTCTTGTGAAATTTGAATACCAAATTTTCTTCGTGATTTTGCAGAAGTATTATGCTTAATTCCACTATTACTCCCAAAACTATTTTCTAAGCTGTTGGATTGACGATTGGATCCACTTTTAGCGCTAAAATAAACTTTATCAGAAATATTGTTTTGTGAAAGGCTATCGTTAAATTTTGTATTGGCTAAAAGTTTTTCCAATTGTATTTTTTCTGTTCTAATATTTTCTAATAAGTCTTGTCGACGAGAAAGTTCACTCTTGGAAAGTAACATTTTGCTCTTTTGTTTTTTCATTGTACCTAGAACTGACGAAAAAAAACTAGGACTAGAACCAACTATAATACTGTTATCTTCCTGTTGTTGTTGGGCATTATTATAAAAATCATCTACTTGAAGGTGAAGCTCTCGTTCAAGTTCTGCGTATTTTGTACATAATATATTATGATTTTTACGTGCTAAAACAGTTGCTTCACAAGCAGCAGCTGTTTCATTTCGAGTTACAAATTTATTACGAGCTGCAATACATGTTCTTATTTCGTTAATAACTAAATCTAAATTACGACATTCTTCAAGCCATTGTTCGGATGATGTAATATCAAAAGAACATGAATTATATCCACCGGTATCATTAAATCTTATATCATTACTAGTAGTTGACATTGATGTACAAAGCACACTATATTCTTCATCTTCTGGTTTAACTTTTGATTGAGAAATTCCTAGAAATTCTTTCCATTCAAGTAACTTTTTAAACCGTTCATCCTTACTAGCTAATATGGCTTGTAAATATTCTTCTAAACCTTGTCGACGAGTTTCAACAAATTTTGGATTGTCATAAGAAGTAAAAGAAAAAATCGACGATTTTTGTGGTAATTCAAGAGGTGGTTTTAATCCTAAATCTAAGAATCTTTTATTTAAAGAAAAAAATTCGCTATAACGATGCTGTATTGTCCAGGTACGAAAAGAACTCGATATTGTAATATGATATACAATATAAGGTTTTGATTTTTGACGCTGTGAACAAGTTGGTATAGTAATTTTTAAAATCTTTTCCATTTTTAAAAATTATTATAGTTATTTACAAATATATTATATATTACAATATTGCAATTTCAATATTTTTTATTATATATTTTTAAACAAAAAAAAAACTTAATCCTTTAATAAATAATAATATTATTGTTGTTATTATTAAAACGAATGTTTAAAATAAGCTATATATTTTAAGATTTTATTATTTTTATTATATATATATGATATATGATTCATATATTTGAAATTATTAATATTCTACTTTTTTTTTTTTTTTTTTTTTTTAAATAACCAAAGATTTGATATAAATGTTGATACTATGATAACTATCAGAAGATGATATTACTTTTTTATTATTATTTTAAATATATTGTTGTTATTGTATTTTGTTTCTTCTTATTATTTACATGTTATTTTCAATATATTTTAAAACAAAAAATATATACTATTATTTCCTTAAATAGCAGTATAAAAATAAAATTATATTTTATAAGTATAAAGAAAAATAAATGTAAATTTTTTTTTTTTTTTTATAAATTAAATTTCAAAATAAAATAAACTTATATTTACCTATAAATTCTTATTACTATTTAAAAAAAAAAAAAAAAGATATGCTAAAAATTTCAAATTTAACTGCTCCTAAAATGTTTTGTAATTATTTTATATATTCATTTATATTATATTACATATTATATTACATAATATTTTTGATATATAAGTAGTTGTAATTAAATTTGAATTTTATTTTATCATTATAGTATTATTTTAAATGTTTATATATAATTAATATAAAGCTAAATGAATAATTAAAGCAATAAAAAGAAAAAATGTTTTGAATTTTTAAATTTATTATAATATTATTTATTATCCTTTTTTACTTAATCTTTATTATTTTAAATATCTATAATTTTTAATTTTTTAATTAGAATAAAATTGTTATATTTTTTATTTTTTAAAAAAATATTTTCACATTTATTTAATATTTAAATAATTGTTATTATATAAAGTTTTAATTTTACATTATATTATATATATAGTAGAAGCTTATTATATAACAAACAACAACAACAGTTACAAAAAAAACAATGATATTATATTTAATAGTTAATATTTTTTTTTAATTAAATCTCCTTTCATATATTTTCAATTAGAAGCTTGCTATTATAATAGTAAATGGATATATGGGATATGGTTATAAAATTATAAAATTTTTATCTTTATAAATATTATTAATTTTTAAAAAGCCTTTTATTTATTTTAATGATATATATGAGTTTTAAAAATTAAAGATAATTAAATTTTATGTTTTAATAACATAATTATATGATAACATGTAGTATAACAATGTACTTTATTAAAAAAAGTTGGATGTAGAATTCTAACATAAAATAATTGTATTCAAAAAAACGATTGGTTATTATATCATTCAGCCATTAAAAATATTTAATTTTTGTATATGTATTATAATGTATTATGATTTACTATAAGCTTATTTAAAAATTAATGTATCACAATTAGATTACTAAATTATTAAAAAATACAATACTGAACCTATTTTTTTTTGTATATTATATTTTTAAATTCAAAATTCTTTAATCATTTTACTGTTTATAACTTGAGTAAATATTAAAATATTATAATATTCAATTAATGGTATTTAAAAAGTATTTGATTAAAAATATTGAAACACAGACTAACATATATATTTAATTATTTGTTATTTATATAAAAATAAAATATAATATATACTAAATAAAAATATAAAAACAAAAATATAATTACAATCAAAATAATAATCTATCAAAATCTTACAAATTAAACTTTAAATTAATTGACAACTTCTTTAATTATATATTAATTGTAAAATCTTTATTCTCAATCATAAAATAAAAAATAAAATAAAATAAAATAAAAATAAATGAATATAACTCATAAAAATTCTATAAAAAACAATATTTTAAATACATCATGAAAATCAAATATTGTAATTTTTCTTGATTTCTTAAATAATAATGATAAAAATAAAATAAATAACTATTTAAAAATAAATAAATGAATCTAATCAATTCAATTAAAGATTAAAGAAAGGATTGTAAATCAAAATGTCTATTGTTGAAAAAATTAAAGAAATCGAGTTGGAAATGGCTCGTACCCAAAAAAACAAAGCTACTTCCTTTCACTTGGGTACTTTAAAAGCCAAATTAGCTAAACTTCGTCGAGAACTCCTTACACCATCCGGTGGTGGTGGTGGTGGTGGTATTGGTTTCGATGTTGCTAAAACTGGTGTTGCCCGTGTTGGTTTCGTTGGATTTCCATCAGTTGGTAAATCAACTCTTATGTCAAAAATGACTGGTACCCACTCTGAAGTTGGGGCTTACGAATTCACAACCTTAACTACAGGTAAGATTCTATTATTATATATAGTAATGTCTACAAAAAAACAAAAACATTGAGGCAAAATAAATAATGTAGTTAACAATATCAATGTAATAATTAATTTAAAAATATTAACAATATCAGAGTAAATGTTTTTATTAAAATTAAATATTTAAATTGAATTTTAATTGTTTTCGTTTTTTTAAATAGTTCCTGGTGTAATTCAATATAAGGGTGCCAAAATTCAAATTCTTGATCTTCCTGGTATTATCGAAGGTGCTAAAGATGGTAAGGGTCGTGGTCGTCAAGTTATTGCTGTAGCCCGTACCTGTTCTTTAATTTTCATTGTATTAGATGTATTAAAACCTTTAACAGATAAAAGAATTATAGAAAGAGAATTAGAAGGTTTTGGTATTCGTTTAAATAAACAACCACCAAATATTTCATTTAAAAAGAAGGATAAAGGTGGTGTTACTATGTCAAGTACTGTCAATCTTACTCACTTAGATTTAGACCAAGTTAAGGCCGTTTTAGCTGAATACAAGATTCATAATGCAGATATTAACTTTAAATGTAAAAAATCATAACCATAAATATTAAATTTTTCTATTTGTATTTAATACAATAGTAACATTTTATTAATAATATTTTATATATATTAGATGATGCTACTGTTGATGATTTAATTGATGTTATTGAAGGAAACCGTATCTATATTCCATGTATATATGTTTTAAATAAGATTGATCAAATCAGTATTGAAGAAGTAAATATCACTAAACATTATTAAGCAAGTTTTATAAATTTAAGAAAAAAGTTGTTTTTAATTAAATTAAAAAATTAACAAATTGGATTAATATCATTTTATTTCGTTTTTGTTATTCTTTTTTTTTCATAATCACTTTTTAAAAAATTATTTTAGTTAGATATTATTTACAAGATCCCACATGCTATTCCAATTTCTGCTCATCATGGTTGGAACTTTGATGATTTATTAGAAAAAATGTGGGATTATCTTGATTTAGTTCGTATATATACCAAGCCAAAAGGTCAATTACCAGATTACAATTCACCAATTGTCTTAAGACGTGATGCATGTACTATTGAAGACTTTTGTAACAGCATCCACAGAGCAATTATAAGACAATTTAAATATGCTTTAGTTTGGGGTAATAGTGTAAAGCATCATCCACAAAAGGTAGGAAAAGACCACGTTTTAGCCGATGAAGATGTCGTTATGTTATGTAAAAAGGTAATTTGTTAATGAAAAAAATTTTAAAAATTATTAATTAGTGATATATTAATTAATATATAATTTATTATTTATAATAATATAGGTTTAGATGTAAATTAGTTCTTTTATTATAAATTAAGACTATTTTTATTATTTTAAATAATCCTTTTTAAAATCAAGGGAAAGCAAAAAAAAAAAAAAAAAAAAAAAAAGAAAAGAAAAAGGGAAAAAGAATATAAAAAAATATATTTATTAATTTATATTTTTTTTAATTAAAAAAATTATTAAAATTCCTAATCATTTATTTTTAATTATTTCTTTTTAGTATAAGAAAGTAAAGATATTAAATAAAATTATTTATTTTTATGTAATATTTATGGTGATTGTTTTCCAATTATATTCTTTTTATAAATGTTTTGTGTTTTTTATGTCTTATTTTTCTTTTATCTTTTATATAATTAAGCCTCTCTTAAATTTAAATATAATTGTTAATAAATGTTTTTATGCTTATTAAAATAAAAGGATTAAAATTTAAATTATTAAATATATTATATTAAAGGATTAGGGTTTTATACGATTATATATTAATTAGCTGTGGATATTTGTTAAACTTTCATCTGCAACATTGAAAATTAAAGATTCTATTTTATCTTATCAACACAACATAGTATTCTTGATATTAAGTGATTTATATTTCTATTGAATAAATCTGTTAATAATATTAATAATATTATCGAAACATCTTTATATAAAATTATTGTATTTAATTAACATTCAATATTTTTTAATCTTTATTATATTTAATTAAAATTTAAAATTTAATATACATAAAATTAAAAAGATGAAATTTAGAAAAATAAAATAAAAATTATATAAATTCAATAATATATTTAAATACCAAATTCATTTGAAATGTTATTATTTATTTATAATTTTTTTTTTTATTAATATATTGGTGTAAATGTTTTTGTTCATGCAACTAAAATTATTATTATATATCAATAATAATGGTAATAATTATAATTATTAAATAAATATTATTAATATATATATATTTTTATTAAATAGAAAACTTTTTAATATCAAGTATTTAAAGCTTTTATTATATTAATATAAAATAAAAAGGTTTAATTTATTTGATTATTATATGAATTTATTATTACATTTTAAATTGACAAGTTTTTTAAGCAAATTTATTACTAACCTTTAGAAAAAACAACACAAATTTATAGTAAATAATGAATAAATGATATAATCATATAAATACAAATTTTTATATATTTGTACTAAAATTATTCTATAAAAAAAAAAAATTTATTTTAAAAATCCATTAATGTATGTGAAAAATGACATGATATAAAAATAATATGTGACTTGAACATATTATTATATTAGTAATTTTTCCTAATATTAAATTTATATAGTTTTATTATAATATTAATTGTTCCTACAATGTATAAGAATATAATGTAAATGTATGACAAATGTAATATCATGTAATGTAAAAGAATAATGTAAATGAATGATCCATATAGTTCCAGCCTTATAATTGGACAATTAATTATTAAGTAAGCCTCATTAGTATAAATAGACTAGAATAAATATTATTAAAAAGGGCTTCTTGTTTTAGTTAGAATTTTTAATATTTGACAACGACAGAACGTTTTAGTATTTAGACAGAATAGAAATATTGGAACGTTATAAATAAAGTTATTAATAAAATATATATTATTTAAAGTTTAATTCTTTCTACATAAAATTAACCCGTATCAGACATTTAGTCATATAATTTTTATTTCTTATAATTTTTAACCTTATTTTATATTATTAATGATTAATTAAATAAAAAATTTAAAAAAATTATAGGTTAAGGTCTCAGATTAAAACTTTTAATACTAATACTAATATTAATTTTATTAATATAAAACCATAATTTTTTTTTAACAGTATCGAATATTTTAAACTTTATTACTAATTTAATTAAAATTTATAATACATTTTATAGAAAAATGATAATAAAAAAATGAAAATTAAAAAAAAAAAAATATGTTTAAATAATCATAAATGAATAAAAATTGGGTATAATGTATTCTAGTAATTTTAATTAAAGAAAGTTATCATTATACTAAAGTATAATAATTGTATTTGACTTCCAATGGGACACTGAGTTAAAGATTAAAATTTTGTTATGGTAATAACAAAAGACATGATTTTGGTTAGAAGTTTCGCTGTTATTGTCAAGAATGGTGTTCCTTCGTAAGCGCCAGATTGAATTTGACACTTGAAAAGTTTTTTTCCATTTCCTTGAATTGCAATTGATATTATTAAAATTTCTTAAGAAGGAATTTAAACATTTTATTGCACACACTAGAATAATTATACACATTAATATTCACTGGATTAAATCATAATTGTTAATATAATAAAATAGAATATAATTATTAAAGTATAAATAGAATATAATGTCCTATTTAAAATAAATCAAAATTAAATGTTTGATTGTTGATATAAAAATACTATGTGACTTGAACATATTATTATATTAGTAAATTTTTCTAATGTTAAATTTAAATAGTTTTATTATAATATTAATATTCTATTATGGATAAGAATGTAATATAAATGTATGACTAATGTAAGAACATATAATGTAAAATAATAATTGTTAATGTATAATAATCCATATAATTCTAGCCTTATCATTGGACAATTAGTTATTAAGTCAGCCTCATTTATATAAATAGACTAGACTAGGGAATAATTATTATTAAGGAGGCTTCTTGTTTTTAGAAAAAGTTTAATAGTTAATGATAGAATTAACATTTTAGTATTTAGACAGAAATATTGGAATGTAATAAATAAAGTTAATATATTATTTAAAGTCAAATTCTTTCTACATAAAATTAACCCGTATCATTGTACCAATCATGAGTTTATTAACTACAGTTATATAATTATTGATATTTAATTAATAACAACAATAACAACAATAATAATAACAAAAAAAATAGGTAATTAATATGTTCTAGTAATTTTAAGTAATAGCAAAAAGATTATTATTATTTCTAGATTATATTTAACATTCAATGGGATTGAAAGTCAAGGTCAATTTTTTTTTTTTTTTTTTTTTTTTTTTTTTTTTTAACTGCATCAAATATTTTAAACTTTATTATTAATTTAATTAAAATTATAATACATGTAATATAAAAATTAAAATAAAATAAAAATAAAAAAAAATATGTTTAAATAAACACAAATGAATAAAAATAGGGTATAATGTATTCTAGTAATTTTAATTAAAGTAAGAAAGCCACTATTATACTAAAGTATAATAATTGTATTTGACTTCCAATGGGACACCGAGCCAAAGATCAAAATTTTATCATGGGACAAAATTATGATCTCCATTGGTTGCGCTGGCCCTCCTGGCCTGTCTTACTGTTTCTTCAGCATTGACGCTCTTGGATGTTGCTTCAAACCTTTTGAACATTGACCATTGCTGGCCAATAGCAAAAGGCATGCTTTTGGTTAGAAGTTCCGCGGTTACCGTCAAGAATGGTGTTCCTTCATTAGTACCAGATTGAATCTGACGCTTACAAAGTTCTTTCCATTCCCTTGAATTGTAATTAATATTGTTAAAACTTCTTCCCCCAAGAAGGAATTTAAATATTTTACTGCACACACTAGAATAATCATACACATTAATATTCACAGGATTATTAGAACTATTACTATCATTAACTAAATTACTATCTAAATTAGAATTATTATCTTCACTATAGCTATCATTACTAATATTATTATTTCTATTACTACTATTGTTATTATTACTATTTCTATTATTACTATTACTACTATTGTTATTATTACTATTGTTATTATTACTATTGTTACTATTACTATTACTGTTATTGCTATCTCTGCTGACATTATCAATTTCATTATTATTGATAAGACTATTGGAATTACGTTGACTGAAAAAATTTAATAGATGGACTATAGAATCATAATGTTTAATACGGATATCTCTAAATGTTGGACAATCTAATAACCAATGTTTAATACTTTGATCTCCACACTTGCAACATGGACAGTAGTTAGGACAAACTGGATCAACAAATTTAGCAGCTTTGGCAACTCTAGCATCCAACTTGTATCCGCTTCTTGCTTTCAATAGCCAGTAGAAGCCATAGGCAAACTCTGGGTACTCATAACATAATTTAATAAAATCTTTAGTTTCAATAAATTTATTATCATCATAATATTGCGCTTTGATTGAATTCCCTTTGAGATCTTTCCAATAAAAGTTTTTAACTGCTTTAACATCTCCATGTTTCTTTAGTTTTTTATCAAGTGTCCTACTTGATTTGCACCACGTGTATTTTCTAAATTTAGGAATGTAATTGACAAGGTGTGAGATAATACAATTCGAGTTTTTCCATTTGTTAAAACATCTAACCTGAGCTAAAGCACATTTGGCTGACAATGGAGGAATATTCAAATCTTTTGAGATAGAGTATAAAGATATAAACGATACAGCTTTATGAACTCCGGCAACCCATCGTAATCCTTTGTTAACATGCTTCTGAGCAATCCTAGACCTAGCTTTGTTGGATCCAAGTAATGGTGCAAAGTATGAAACTCTGCTGATTACTTGTGAGTTAAGTACTAGTTTTTTGAAAGGAATAGGAATATTAGGATTTCTTAGGAATTTACTGACTGAAAAAAGTCCTTTCAAAACCTTGTTATTAAGAGCTTTAATTACTGGTTTAAGGGACAGATTCTTATCAAATGGAACACCAAGATAAGTATAACAATCAGTAGTTGGAATGGGTTGTCCTGCTAAGTAAAATGTTGGATCTCTCTTGTTCTGATTTTCTATTGATTCAGGACGAATCACCATCGTTGAACATTTCTGGATACCAAATTCCATTTCATTATACAATGCCCATTCATTAACTCTTCTAAGCATCTTTTTTAAGCATCCTCTTGTTGGAGCACAAATAACTATATCATCTGCAAAAAGTCCACCACAGCATCGAGTGTCACCTAAACTGACTCCTAGATCTTCGCACTCTTTAAATATATCATTAATAAAGAGATTAAAGAGAATAGGAGAAAGAGGGCAACCTTGACGGACTCCTTTCTTCACATCAAAAGATTTCGAGAATTGTCCATCTAATTTGACATTAGCCTTAGATGTTAAATATAAATTTTTGATGAATTGTAAACTCTTACCTCGGATTCCTAAACAATCTAATTTATGGAGAATATTACCGATTGGGACTGAATCGTATGCTTTCCTGAGATCTAAAAAGGCCAAATATGTCTCTTTATTATCTAATTGACGTCTACGGCATATTTCTTGGATTGAAATGAAAAGACTGATACTTTCTTCCTTTTTTCGAAAACCAAATTGTTCAGGTCTAATGAAATTATTCTTTAAACCATATTCTGAGATTCTAGTGGTGACAATTTTGGAAATCAACTCAATACCATTATTGATAAGTGATATACCTCGATAGTTATCACAATCTGTCAAATCTCCCTTCTTAGGAATAGAAACAATACTGGATTCATTCCATGAGTTGGGGAAGTCTCCATCCCAAATACGGTTGAATAATTTAAGAATAAAATTTAAACCATGAGCATCATTATCTGAAGTGGTATTACCAGAAGAATTATTATCTGTAGCATTATTAGAATCATTACTTGATGGAATTAATGCTTTGTAAAATTCAATTGGAATACCATCCGGACCTGATGCTTTATAATTTGGAGTAGAGAGGATAGCTGACTTGACTTCATCAATACTAATATCTTGGTTGATATCCCATTCATCAAGCATAGGAAGTGAAAAACGTTTATTCGTTGGTTCTTCATACCAATGCTCCAAATCAAGACTTACACCACTTGGATCTGATGCAAGGTTTTCGAAATGATCATGCCACACTTCTAGTTGTTCTTCCGTAGCAACAACTAATTCTCCATTTTTATTTTTAATTGGTTGAGCAATAAAGAAAGAATCTTTTCCAATTTTTGCAGTTTTCTTGATCCATTTCCAGGCCTTCTTAGGATTATGACTCTTCATATACTCACATCCTGTTTTAATCCAATGAAGATATTCTTGCTTCCTAAATTCATTACATCTTTTGTGGATGTAATCAATGAGCTTACGGTAGATTTTAATTCGTTTAATAAATTCATCTATATCATAAATTCTTTCTTTTTTAAATCTCTTATACAACTTCATTTTGATTTTTTGAAGATTAAAAATTTGTTGTGAAATATGAAATGAAGACTTTATAACATTATTTGCTGAGGTAATACTGAGCTCGTCTGCAATTGAAAAAGCAGTTGAAGTAAACTCTTTGGAAAGTTCATCTGTAGAAACATTAGGATCATTGAATTTTGCTGAAAGTATTTGGAATTTATTATGACTGAGAATAGATTCCTTTTCCTCAATACATTTTAATCATTTCCATTTCAGAATTTTCTTAGGAACATCAAAGTCATTAGAAAAATCTTCCATAGGAATAATTTTATCATTAATAAGAAGTGGTTTATGGTCTGATACAGGATAAAAATTATTTATAAATGATCCTGAGTGAATAAGATCTTTCATCTTCGAATTGATAAGAGCATGGTCAATGTCGGAAGATTGATCACCTCGAGTCCAAGAGATAGTCGACCCTCTAAGCGGAAGAATTTCCCAATCTCCTAATCCATTAGTTGATAACCAGTTGGATAATTTTACTTTAGACATATTAAAATCACCAACAAGAATCGATGGATGGGATGAATGAGTTTGTAACCACAAGCGAACTTCTAACTTTGCATGATCAACATAGATGTTGTGATGACTATGAGGCATATAAACATTTCCAATCGAGCATTGGAATCTATTCCAGAGACTAAAAGTATAAATAGAAATAATATACTTTCCAGAGAAGTTTTCAAGTGAGGCTTGACACAAATTGTGAAAACCTAAATATAAACCTCTCATTCCCGGAACTGATTCATCAGCTTTCTTGAAAAAGTGTCTATAGTTTCGCAAAGTAACACGACAAGGATAATCTGTATTCGATCCAGAACCATTACCAGTTTCTTGGAAACATAAAAATAATGGTTTGAAAATAGCTGTGAAATAGCTAATACTATCTCTCTTTTCGTGATTCCACCCATTGGTGTTCAAACTAAGACAAAAAGAAAAGTTATCAGGCTTGTTGGATGAGGAAGAATCGTTGCTATTATTATTATTATTAAAGTCATCATTATTAATGGATGATGCATCAGAGGAATAATTAGAACTATTACTAGATGGCTGTGAAACTGAAGAACTATCAACTATTGAACTGTTATCAGAGTTGATAGAACTATTAGAATTAATTGTTGAATGTTGAGATTGAAATTGTGTTTGCTGTAGATCTGGAATATTTTCATGATTGGAAACTTGTTGAAGATCATGTTGAAGATCTTGTTGAAGATCGGATTGTTGATGAGATTGTTGAACTGATTGTTGAAATGATTGTTGAATAGAATGTTGATGTTTATTAGAAACTAAAATTTTACGTTTGAGTGTGGAAAAAGTGTATTTGTGATTCCTTCTACTACGAGCTGAAAAGGAAATTGAGGTAACTGAAAGTTTCTTCTTTAACATAGTCAAGGTCAAGGTTTATTAGGAGATGAAATTATTATCAAAATTAATTGTGCCATATTCCCTATTCCATATTTTCCTTATTCCATATTCCTACTAATAAAAAAAAAAATTTTTTTTAATTTATCAACGACTTTTAAATTTATTCATCGACAATTTTTAGTATTACTTCTCATACTAATAACAGTTTATGTTTATATTATATTTTAGTATATTTTAGTACTATTTATATTAATATTAAAAAAAAATTTATATTACTTCATATATATATATATAATGAATATGATTAATCATATAACCTATTATCCTATATTTAGTTAATTTTTTTCATACTTTCTATTATACATATATATTTTTTCTTATTTATTTTACTTTATTGTTTTATATTTTTATTTCTTTATTTTTTTTTTGATTTATTTTATATACATTAAAAAATATAAATTACATTTTATAAAGTATTTTATTTTTATTTTCTTCACTATTATTTTGTTATTTTTTTTTACTTTATTTTTATTTTAAAATTTTAAGTAAAAAATGACAACACTTTATATTGCTAATTATTTAAATTTAACAATCAAGTGGCATACCACACCAGTCACCATTTTCAACACCCCAGTCACCGTCGGCATCTTGGTACCAGACAGTACCACAAGTGGAACAGCACTTGTAACCTTGGTTGGTAATAGCTGATGGGCAGATTTCACCACCACCGCAACCACACCAGTTACCGTTTTCAACACCCCAGTCACCGTCAGCATCGGTGTAAACAACTTGGCAGTTCTTAGAACAGCACTTGTAACCTTGTCTAGTAATTGAAGTTGGGCAAGTACCAGTCTTGTTACCACTGCTGTTGTTGTTGTTGTTGTTGTTGTGGTTGTTGTTGTTACCACCCTTACCGCCGTAAGAATCTAAACCGTAAATGGAGATAATACCGTTGGCAACCATAATTTCAGTTTGACCCCAGAATCTGTGGTAAGTGAATTCTGGTGGGTTACCACCGTTAAGGAAGTCTTCAACTTGAGCCCAATCTGGATCTTCCTTGTACTTTGGACGAATGTCAATGAAGGTAACACCACTCTTAATGTTAGCACCTTGAGCATTCTTACCAGTCCAACCAGATGGAACGTAAACTTCACCACCGAACTTGTCGTAATCAGCACGAGCTTCAGTAATAGCATAACCAAGATCATCCTTGTAGTTTTCAATGGCATCCATAACATCAACGGCAAGTTGAATACCTTCGTCATCACCGTCCTTCATAGAAACCCACATTAAAGCCTTGACAATAGAGGCAATAGAACCAAGATCACAACCTTCAGAGGTAACAGTACCGTGGAGAGAAGCGTTGAGGTTGGACTTTTTGAAGTTGGAGGACTTCCATTCATCTGGATTACCATCCCAACCTAAGTTAGTGGCGTGGATAACTTCACCATTGCTGACACGAGTAGTTTCCTTAACCCACTTAGCCCAGTTTTGACAAACAAGACCAGCTCTTTCATCACCAGAAAGGTAGTATAAGGAACAGACACGTTCCATACCCCAACCTTGCATACCAGTCCAGTTGTTGGATGGTGGGTCGTGGTAAACTGGTTGCCAATCGTACCACATACCGTAGAAGGTAGTGATTTCGCTAGATGGCTTAGCGTAAGAACCTTGCCATGAGTTAGTGGCACCACCAGCAATACAACCTTCTGGAGTTTGTAACCATCTGAATAATTCTAATTGACGTTCCATAGAAGTAGCCCAATCCTTAGCACCAGTAGCAGATTTTGGCTTGAAAGCAGATTGAGTAGAAAGAATCCAGGCAGCTAATGGTGATTGGTAACCAGTGTGAGTGTGAGAAGAACCAATTCTCCAAGCCCAGTCACCTTGTAAACCACCACCCCAGGCGAAGTACCAGGAAATAAGGTAGTGAGCAGAGTTCTTACCAGAACCAGCAGAACATTGTTGGTATCCAACACAGTTACCAATCTTCTTGAAGTACTTATCGTATTGAGCATAACGTAAGTAATCACCAAGCTTGGCAGCATTGGAAGCAACGGATGAAAGGTTAACACCATCTTCATCAGCCCATAACCAGGCGAAGTAGGCAGCTTGAATAGCACGAGCATCAGCATCTGGAGCAGCAGTGTATCTCCATTGCTTGGCGTAACTGTTATCAACAGTGAAAAGATCTAAGAAACCGTTACGACCACCCCACTTCATGGCTTCCCAACATGGGTGTGGAACAGTCTTCCAAGTAGATTCAGATGGACCACGTTGGAAGGTGTTAATGAAAGATGGCTTAGACTTACCATCACCTTGTTGACCATAACCATACCAGTTATCACCATCAATAATCCAGTGCATAGCGTAAATATCCCAGTTACCGTAGGCTTGGGAAAGTTCCTTAGCAATTGGATCTTCACCAACAATACCGTTTTGGAAGATAAGTTCAGATGGATAACCATCAATATCATCATGTTCAGCAGCGTAAGTAGCTGGAGATGATGGGTTGTACTTACTGTTACCTGGTTGGTTCTTGCTGTCTGGAATCATGTGCTTTTCTAAGTAACTCCAGGCAGTTTCAACACCAGAGTAATCACCGGTAAGTTTACCGTTAACAGCTTCTAACCAAATCCAGAAAGAATAGGTTTCAGAGACAGATTCGTGACCATGATCTGGAGCTTCAACCATAAGAGTTTCAACAGAGTGGTATGGAACATTTTCTGGTGAGAAGTATTCAGAATTGTATGAACCATTTCCAGTCATAATGTTGTAATGTTCAATAGCACGTTGAGCGTAAACATCATTGGCACGCTTCTTCATGGCTGGTGCAGCAATAACAGCAGCAGAAGCACTAAGTAAAGTTAATGCAGTTCTGATAGATGGCATGTTAAAAAAATTATTTTTTATAAAATTTCAAAAAAAATATTAATCAATAATATTTTTTAACTCTTCTTGATTGTATTAATTTAAAGGTAATATTACTTATCAAAAATAATATTATTCTTATAACAAATTAAACAAAAATAATAATTTAAAAAAAAAAATAAATTCATCTTTTTATATATTTTTAAAATTTATAATATTTTATATATTATATAATTTAATTAAAGATTTATAATAAATTAAATTTTTATAACTTAAATTTATATAATAAATTAAATTTATGATATTTTTTACCAAAAAATAATCACTTTTTTTGGTTGTTTCACAAAATATGTATTAATAAAAAATCATATATTAATAAATTAATTTTTTTTTTAAAGAAAATATATGGAATTTATAAATGTTTATGATATTTTTGATATAAAACAAAGTTAATAAACCTTAATTGTTATTAAATGATAAATTTATTAAATTACATAAAATAAGTTTTATTACTTTTATTTTAAATTATTAATGTTAAAATATAAAATTACATAATTGTATATAATGCTATATTTTTAAAAAATAATTAAAACAATTATTATTATTAAGAAAAAAAGACTTTTACATATTTTATAAAAAATAATAATTAAATAAAATATTTACTTTTAATAAAAATATATATTATATATTATTAATGTTTCTTATTCAAATTGCATAAAAAGATTTCAATTACCATTCAAAATTTAAAACTTCATATTGATTGTATAAGATGAAATTATTAGAAACTAAAATTGATGAAATAAACGAATTTGTAATAATTATCAAATAATAAAAAATGAATACTAAAGTATGTTTTTATGAAAATACTTCGTAAAGTTTTAAGTAGTCTAAATATAATTAATATATTTAATTTAATGTTAAAACTATTTGATTTTAATTATATTTTCTAAATATTAACTTAAAAGTCTAAGTAATTATAATATATTTAGTAAGTACAATTGTCATAATATGAAAAATCTATATTTGATATTATTTTAAAAATTAATATGTATAATAAAGAATAAAACACTTTATAAAAAGAGTAAATTAAACTAAATAATTTTTAAAAAAGTATTACTATTCAAATATAAATTCTTATTGTATAAAATCTTTTAAGTAATATTTACATAAGTTAAATTCTTATATTATTTATTTTTAAATTAAAATAAATAAAAATTTTATATATATAAATATTATTAATGTTAGTTTTCTTTATTTTTTGATAACCAATAAAAATGTTTCTTAATGATAAGGAAAATTTGTCATAATATTATATTATTAAAGTTTATTATAATACATCACTTTGAAACAAACTTTAATTTATAAAAATAAAGTACTTCAGGAAAATTAGGATAATTAACAATATAATTTAAATAAAACATTTTATATTTTATTTTTGCTGAAACAAAATATAATACATTAATTAATAAATAATTTATTATATCTATGACAAAATTTATAACCAACGGTATAATAATAATAATAGTGGTATGATTTTTTATTAATAATTTAATATAATAAATATAATATTATTATCAAATACTTTAAAATTTTGAATATCCCCTAATATAGTTTACCAATAAATTTTATTATATAATCATTTATTGTTATTATCCTAATATATTCGAAAAACAAATATGAGATGAATTAATTTATATATGTTTATTATTAGTATTATATTTTCTTTATTGTAATTAATGATAAAATTCATTAAAAACAAAATTTTAGTGAACTGATTATTAAATATTTATTTGGTATTTTAAATATTAATATCAAAAATTAACATTTATAGTATAATTATATTTCTATTTAAATAAAATTATTAATAATTAATTACATGACTAATGAATAATATATTTTCCTTTTTCTATTTGTTTTAAAAACAAGGATAATTTAATGTTGACAAGAATTAAAAATTTTTTAATTATCCATTTTTAATTTATATTTAATTTATTCTTAATCTAAAATATTTGGAAAATAATAAATTTATTACTCAATACATTTTTAAAGTTTCACATCAATGCTTTATACATGTTTTATATTATTAATAAGATTTTTTATCGTAATATTTAATATAGAATAATATATAATATTAATATTTCAATATACAAAATTTTTAATATAATTTTTTATATACAAAAGTGGAACATTATTTATATTATTTATCAAAAAAAATAATTTGAAATTTATATAAAAAAGATAAATTTCCTGGAATATTTTATCACTCAATTATACTTAAATAAAAAGTATTATTTCTGGAAAATAATATTTAATTAATTAAATAAATTATTATTATTGATTAATAATATTTTAAGTAAAAAATAATTTTTTTAACATGCCATCTATCAGAACTGCATTAACTTTACTTAGTGCTTCTGCTGCTGTTATTGCTGCACCAGCCATGAAGAAGCGTGCCAATGATGTTTACGCTCAACGTGCTATTGAACATTACAACATTATGACTGGAAATGGTTCATACAATTCTGAATACTTCTCACCAGAAAATGTTCCATACCACTCTGTTGAAACTCTTATGGTTGAAGCTCCAGATCATGGTCACGAATCTGTCTCTGAAACCTATTCTTTCTGGATTTGGTTAGAAGCTGTTAACGGTAAACTTACCGGTGATTACTCTGGTGTTGAAACTGCCTGGAGTTACTTAGAAAAGCACATGATTCCAGACAGCAAGAACCAACCAGGTAACAGTAAGTACAACCCATCATCTCCAGCTACTTACGCTGCTGAACATGATGATATTGATGGTTATCCATCTGAACTTATCTTCCAAAACGGTATTGTTGGTGAAGATCCAATTGCTAAGGAACTTTCCCAAGCCTACGGTAACTGGGATATTTACGCTATGCACTGGATTATTGATGGTGATAACTGGTATGGTTATGGTCAACAAGGTGATGGTAAGTCTAAGCCATCTTTCATTAACACCTTCCAACGTGGTCCATCTGAATCTACTTGGAAGACTGTTCCACACCCATGTTGGGAAGCCATGAAGTGGGGTGGTCGTAACGGTTTCTTAGATCTTTTCACTGTTGATAACAGTTACGCCAAGCAATGGAGATACACTGCTGCTCCAGATGCTGATGCTCGTGCTATTCAAGCTGCCTACTTCGCCTGGTTATGGGCTGATGAAGATGGTGTTAACCTTTCATCCGTTGCTTCCAATGCTGCCAAGCTTGGTGATTACTTACGTTATGCTCAATACGATAAGTACTTCAAGAAGATTGGTAACTGTGTTGGATACCAACAATGTTCTGCTGGTTCTGGTAAGAACTCTGCTCACTACCTTATTTCCTGGTACTTCGCCTGGGGTGGTGGTTTACAAGGTGACTGGGCTTGGAGAATTGGTTCTTCTCACACTCACACTGGTTACCAATCACCATTAGCTGCCTGGATTCTTTCTACTCAATCTGCTTTCAAGCCAAAATCTGCTACTGGTGCTAAGGATTGGGCTACTTCTATGGAACGTCAATTAGAATTATTCAGATGGTTACAAACTCCAGAAGGTTGTATTGCTGGTGGTGCCACTAACTCATGGCAAGGTTCTTACGCTAAGCCATCTAGCGAAATCACTACCTTCTACGGTATGTGGTACGATTGGCAACCAGTTTACCACGACCCACCATCCAACAACTGGACTGGTATGCAAGGTTGGGGTATGGAACGTGTCTGTTCCTTATACTACCTTTCTGGTGATGAAAGAGCTGGTCTTGTTTGTCAAAACTGGGCTAAGTGGGTTAAGGAAACTACTCGTGTCAGCAATGGTGAAGTTATCCACGCCACTAACTTAGGTTGGGATGGTAATCCAGATGAATGGAAGTCCTCCAACTTCAAAAAGTCCAACCTCAACGCTTCTCTCCACGGTACTGTTACCTCTGAAGGTTGTGATCTTGGTTCTATTGCCTCTATTGTCAAGGCTTTAATGTGGGTTTCTATGAAGGACGGTGATGACGAAGGTATTCAACTTGCCGTTGATGTTATGGATGCCATTGAAAACTACAAGGATGATCTTGGTTATGCTATTACTGAAGCTCGTGCTGATTACGACAAGTTCGGTGGTGAAGTTTACGTTCCATCTGGTTGGACTGGTAAGAATGCTCAAGGTGCTAACATTAAGAGTGGTGTTACCTTCATTGACATTCGTCCAAAGTACAAGGAAGATCCAGATTGGGCTCAAGTTGAAGACTTCCTTAACGGTGGTAACCCACCAGAATTCACTTACCACAGATTCTGGGGTCAAACTGAAATTATGGTTGCCAACGGTATTATCTCCATTTACGGTTTAGATTCTTACGGCGGTAAGGGTGGTAACAACAACAACCACAACAACAACAACAACAACAACAGCAGTGGTAACAAGACTGGTACTTGCCCAACTTCAATTACTAGACAAGGTTACAAGTGCTGTTCTAAGAACTGCCAAGTTGTTTACACCGATGCTGACGGTGACTGGGGTGTTGAAAACGGTAACTGGTGTGGTTGCGGTGGTGGTGAAATCTGCCCATCAGCTATTACCAACCAAGGTTACAAGTGCTGTTCCACTTGTGGTACTGTCTGGTACCAAGATGCCGACGGTGACTGGGGTGTTGAAAATGGTGACTGGTGTGGTATGCCACTTGATTGTTAAATTTAAATAATTAGCAATATAAAGTGTTGTCATTTTTTACTTAAAATTTTAAAATAAAAATAAAGTAAAAAAAAATAACAAAATAATAGTGAAGAAAATAAAAATAAAATACTTTATAAAATGTAATTTATATTTTTTAATGTATATAAAATAAATCAAAAAAAAAATAAAGAAATAAAAATATAAAACAATAAAGTAAAATAAATAAGAAAAAATATATATGTATAATAGAAAGTATGAAAAAAATTAACTAAATATAGGATAATAGGTTATATGATTAATCATATTCATTATATATATATATATGAAGTAATATAAATTTTTTTTTAATATTAATATAAATAGTACTAAAATATACTAAAATATAATATAAACATAAACTGTTATTAGTATGAGAAGTAATACTAAAAATTGTCGATGAATAAATTTAAAAGTCGTTGATAAATTAAAAAAAATTTTTTTTTTTATTAGTAGGAATATGGAATAAGGAAAATATGGAATAGGGAATATGGCACAATTAATTTTGATAATAATTTCATCTCCTAATAAACCTTGACCTTGACTTTCAATCACATTGAATATTAAATATAATTTAGAAATAATAATAATCTTTTTGCTATTACTTAAAATTACTAGAACATATTAATTACCTATTTTTTTTGTTATTATTATTGTTGTTATTGTTGTTATTAATATTTATTTTTTTTACTTAATTTTTTATTAAATATGATTTGAATTTTAATTTATTTCTATGAAGGTTAAAAAATAGCTTATTTAAGTATTTTTAATTAGAATTTATTAAAATATAAAAAAACAGAAAAAAAACAATAGATGTATATATATTTATGTAATTAATATTAAATATCAACCAATCATTCATTCTAATTACCAAAATATAATAATTTTTGTTACAATATTTGGTTAATAGGTATTTCTAGTATTATTATATTACTAGATACAATAAAGAAAAATTATAGGTATTAAAGGATAATTAAGGTAAATATTTTAAATTATTCATAGAAATATAGAAATATAAATAAGATTAATATATATATTTTATAATTTTTTGATTTATATATAAATTTAATTTTAAAATATCTTCTCCATATTATATATTAAAATTTAAATTAAATATTATTTATTATTTTTCTTTTGGATATTTAATTGTAAACTAAATTAGTTTAAAAATGATTAATCTTTGGTCATTAAAGAATAAAGATACTAAAAGAGTTCAAACTAAAAAGGTTAGAACGACTGCGGCTCAATTACGTTTACAAAAAGGTATAATGAGACATTAATTATTAAAATAAAATTAAATAAATTTTGAAGTTAATTTATTATAAAAATTTTAATATTAATTTAATAAAATTGAAAATTATTATTGATTCAGATTTAGCGGATTTGGATGAATTACCAAGTACAATGAACTTTATTACTCCAAATCCATCTGATTTTTTTAAACATGAATTGACAATTAAACCAGACGAAGGTGTTAAATATTCATTATTATTAATATTATTTTAAAAAAGAAAATATTAACAATTTTAAAATACTATTTATAATAAAATTTAATAAAGGTTATTATAAAGATGGTTCTTTTCATTTTACATTTACTTTTAATACAAATTATCCACATGAGCCACCAAAGATTTTATGCACACAAAAAGTTAATATCTAAACATTGTTAATTTAATAATATTTAGTATATTAATATTAAATTTTAATCAAAAGTCTAATAATTAAATATAATTTTAAAATTAAAAATGAAAATTTTTGATATTATATTCAAAAAAGATATATCATCCAAATATTGATTTGGATGGAAATATTTGTTTAAATATTTTGAGGGAGGATTGGAAGCCAGTCTTAAATATTAATTCAATTTTAGTAGGTTTACAGTTTCTATTTTTAGAACCAAATCCAGAAGATCCATTAAATAAAGGTAATTATTTCTTATTTTTTATTTTTAAAAAAATTCATGTAGTATTTTTATTAAGATTAATATAAACAATTATTTAAAATTATTTAATTTTATTAATAAATTGAAATATAACAGAGGCAGCCAAGGTTCTTTTAAAAAGCAAAAAAACTTTCAAAGATAATGTTCTTACTGCAATGAAAGGAGGAATTATTGATGGTGTTAAATATGATAATACTATGGCATAAATGTACTGTTTATTTTTTAAATTTTTATTATATTATGGATTTTGAATTATCAATTATTCGTTAAATAGTTATTCCGAAATTAAAATACCACTTTTAATAATTGTAAATCAAAATCATTTTGAAAAAGTTTAAAATCCGAAATAATATTTCATATCTCAATTAACACTAATAAGAACAACAACAACAACAATAAATAAATAAAGAAATAAAAAAAAAAGTCAGCATATTTTATTAAATAGTAATGTGACTAAATAAAGCAATTATAGTAAAACAAATTCAAATTACCAAAGATAACATTAAATAAAAAAAGTTAATATAATTAAATAAAAAACAAAAAATAATTAAAAATAATAACTATAAATATTTTTGTCTCAAATAAACATGGAAAATTCATTTAAATACAAAAATAATTATCATTTTATTTATTTAATTTTAGTATTAATCAAAATTATATGTTTATTATTAAAACAATTTTTTATTTGATTATTTGTTAGCAATTTCTGGGTGAGCATGACGCCAATTTTCCCACTCTTTTTTTTGTTTTTTACTAACATAATCAAATCTCCATATTGTTGCATTATCACTTGTATAAATTATTGACCTATAAAAATAAATTTATGTATTTAATTTAATTATTACAATTTTTTAATTTAAAATTATTATTCTAACTTACTTGCAATTTTGTGTAAATATTGAACATTTCACTGGATCAGTTGAACGTTTATGACCAATTTCTGTAATTATTTTGCCTTCATTTAAATCAAATATTAACGCTGTACCAAATGCTGTTCCAACTACGAATAATGATTTATCATAACTATTTTTAATTATAATTTATATAGCAATTTAAGCTTAGAGAAATTACAATCTCTATTATTATTATTATTATATGCAAATTTTTAAAACTAAATACCTTATTCCAAATCGACAACGATTTTGTCTCATTAAAGAACGATGTTTAAATTCTTTTATTATCTATATTAATTTTTTAATATCAATTAGAGTTGATATAATTTATAATTTATTTCATTATCAAATAATTTTTACCTCTTCGGTTTCTAAATCCCATTCATAAATATGACCATTAATATCTTTTGATAATATATTATTATTGCCAATATAACCGATAGAATCAATTAAAGTAGAATGAACTTTTTTTTCAGAATTTAATATTCTTTGATATTTTGAATCGGTATAAAATATAAATGGTATATCATTTGTATTTATTTCCTTATTATATATATTTTCATCACTAATCCATTCTGGAATGTTACATTCAATAACATATCCCGCCTCTGTTCCAACAATAATTGTTTTACCTTTATCATCAACATCCTTATATATATGTATTAATTATAATATTTTTGAAATCTAATTTTTTTTTTTTCAATTATTATTATTATTATCATCATTATTTTTATTTATATCTTACAATAACTGTGGGATTATATTTTAATTTGTATATGCAAATGCATTTTTCTTTATAAATATCCCATATTCTAATGGTACCATCACTTGAAGAAGATAATATTATATTATTGTTTTTAGGATGTGATTTAAGATCTTCAATAGCATCTATAACAATATAATTATAATTATTTTTATCTTATTATTGTAAATTTTACCATTAATAAAAAGAAATTAGTTATATACCTTCATGTCCAATTAGATTCACTATTTCTTTTAAATATGATAAACTTAAGATATGAATAACTTTATCTACACCTGCTGTAGCCATTATTGCATCATCAATTTTTCTAACCCAACACATGGTATTCATTTGCTTAATTTAAAAACAATTTAATATATTGCTTTAATGCTTATTACTATATAGCAAAATACTTACACCTTCAACAATAGGTGGTTTTCCATTTGGACCTGGTAAATATCCTTGTCCATTTAAAATAAAGTGGTTCATAATATCAAAGTGATTCCCACAATGTTCATTATCATATATTGTAATCTATATTAATAATATTTTATTAATTTGTAATTAAAATTTATGATAAATTATAGTTAATATAAAAAATATGATAAGAAAAATGTATTGATTTGTATTATTAACGAGTCTTTACACCAGCTTTAGCTACCGTAGCTACAATATTACTAGCATCAAATTCACTTCCTGGGAGTGATTTATGATTGAAAACAATTTGACGAATTGGTGAAGCATGATTTTCTCTTATAATACGTTTTAAATATAATCTATTAAGACAATAATGATGATCCTTTTCTAACTCAGTTTCATCAAAATCCTCTTCTTCTTCGTTATTTTCTTTTTTTGAATCGCTTTTATTAATAGTTTCACTTTTTGAACTATTATCCTTTTCGAAATCTGAATCTACACTAAAACCATCATTTTTTGTACGAGAACGTTTAATTTCAAACATTATTTGTTCATTTTCTTGATTTTTATCCTCAATATTATTTATTATTTCTGCTTCATCACTAGAACGTTTTTTCTTTGAGTTAATAAAATTATTTGTATCATTATTAATATCATTTTCTTTTTCAATTTCCATTTTGTTTATTTATTTATTTTATATTTTATATTTTATATGTATAATAAAAATAACAAAATATGCTTTAAAAAATTTCAAATACTAAAGAAAGTAATGAAAAAAAAAAAAAATACAGATATATATATATAAATATTAATAACATAAATATATTTTTATATTAATTATAATTTTTCTTATTCTTTTTTATTTAAAAACCATATAAAATTTTTTATATTGTACAATAAAATAAAATTCTGTATAAAAACTTATTTGATTTAATTAAAAATTTAATATATGGATAATACTTTTTTTTTTTTTTTCTTTATTTTTTATTTTATAATATTTTTTGAAAAAAAAATTAAAAATAATAATTTTTATAATTAAATGTTATTATAATATTATTATAATCCATCATCATTATTTAATTATTTTCTATTTTGTCTATTTTTTATTATGTTATATATATATATATTATTTTATTATTTATATTTGAAAAACTCATTTACAGTTTGTTCCGCTTTAAGCAAAGGGTCATTATCTTCAAATGGACCTTTTATAACAATTGTTGGTCTACCATCTCCTGTTCTTGGTGAATATTTCATATCAGGATATGATTTCATTTCTTTTACATCAGTTTCTCCAAATATAATACGATGTGCTACTCTTACAATATCAGAATATGAAACTTCTTGAATACGCTTGTACATTTCTGATGCTGAAATTCTTTTACCATTAGAAAGTATTTGTCGACCTATATCCTCAAGTTCAACAGAACGACTTTCGAGATTCATAAGTAATTGGCTAGTTAATTGATTCTTGGCTCTATTAACTTCTTCAGGTTTAATTTGACTAATCATATCCTGAATTTGATTGAAAATAATTGGTAAAACATATTCGTGAACTTGTGGATGACTAATAACAGAAAGAGAAATACCAAAAAGACCAGTATCGTTATAAGAATAATTAAACATCTGACATTTCTCAACAAATTGATGTTGATTTAGAACATGAGAATAAAGTCTTGAATATATACCTTTACCTGGTCCACCAGCAGAAAAACTACTACCACCACCCATAAGAGTATTTAATACAGCAACAGCATAAATATCTGGATCATTTGCACTTACAGATTCAAATGCAAGGTATATATGAGTTAACATCATATCATCTGGATTTGATAATGCTTGTCCTTTTGTATTAATAATTAAAGAACCACCACTATATTTTGCTGGCTTGGTTTGTTCCTTTTGCTTTTGTAAAATTTCGGTCGAAGTTTTTGGTATATCACCAAAATAATTTTTTATATTTTCTACTAAATATTCATGTGACATACCTGTACCAACAACTACCATACGATTAGGTGTAAACCATGTCTTACGAAAATCTTTTATAATATCTAAGTTCATTGTTTTTAATTTTTCTGTTGGGCATAACATTGATCGACCAACAGTATTTGGTTTAGAGTCTTTTGGTTTTCTATCTATATTATTAAATGCAATTTCATGAACTTTTTCAACTAGAAGCATATCGGATTGCTGAGTAAGTTCTTCAATTTCATAAAGTGTACTTTTTTTAACTTCTTCAAAATCACTTTTTAGAAGAAGAGGATACCTAATAATTTGTGAAAAAAGGGGAATAATATTTTTGATATCATGTCTAAATATAGAAGATTGATAAATGATTGATTCACGAGAACTATGTGCAACAACACTTCCTCCAAGCTTTTCCATTTCTTGTACAAGTTCTTCTGAAGTATAATCTTTTGTACTCTAAAAAATTTTTTTTAGATTTTTATTTGTAAATAATCTTTATATTAGGATTTATATTTTAATAATAATATATTACAACAACCATTATGTAATACTAATTATATGAAAAATAGCATCACTAAAAATACAAACCTTAAAAGCTAAACGATCTATTAAATGACTAGATCCAGCATTCTGGTCATTTTCATAACGTGACCCAGCATCAATATATATTCCTAGTGAAGCAAAATGACCAGGAGCTTCTTCAGATGCTACTTTTAATCCATTTGGTAAAGTTGTAATTGTTGTTGCAAAATCAATTGGTTTTGACGTTAAGGATTTTTTCTTCGAAAAAATAGATAAATTTGATTTTAAAATATGCTTATTTTTGAATGTTGACTATATTAAAATTTTAAAATTTTAAAATAAAAATAGCAATAATAAAGTAAAAGTAAATAAATTTAATTTTTTTTTTTTTTTTTTTTTCTATTAAAAATATAAATTAGATGTCCATTTTTATTAAATATTTGATACTTACAAAAGAATTAAGAATTCTTTTATTTGAATTAATATTAGCGTTTAAAAATACACTAAGACTCATTTTTATTTATGAATATTCTAAAAAGCTACTTACAAATGCTGTTATTATTATTATTTTTTTTTTTTAATAATAATTATAATTAGATGAAAACCAATTACAGACTATTTTTTTTTTCCTTTGTTCTTTTATTATTATTATTATTTATTTTTATATAATTATAAATTATTTATATATATTAGATAATATAATATCACTAGATATTCATGTGTAAGTACATTATTTTATTATTATACATATAATTATGATTAATTTACTATTTAATATATATAGGTTATAATATAAATCTTGATTGGTTGAAAACTATTTTTACAACAGTTGTCCAGGTTTTTTAATTATATTAAAATTTTTAAAACTTAATGAGATATTTAATTATAATTGTCATTTAAAGTAAAAATTTTTTAAACTTGAATTAAAAAAGTAGTGCTATAATATATATTATTGTAAGTTAAGAATATAAACATTTTATTATATGCCTTTATAATTAATAAGCATTATTTTTTAATTATGATTTATAATATATAACAATAATTTAATTCAAAATTTTTAAATTTATTTAATTTATATTATGAAAATTTATTTTAGTTTTAATTATTAAAAAAAAAAAAAGAAAATAGCTTTATGCTATAATAAACATACCAAAGATAGATAAATAAATAAATAGATAAATAAAAATAAAATAAAAAAAAAAAAAAAAAAAAAAAAAAACATAATTTATAAATAATAATTTTGTTATTTATGATTATATTAAAATACATTATTTGTTAAATCAAAATATTTAACATAATAAGTATTATTAAAATAAAAATTTAGTCTTAATTTTATAAGAAAAGTAAGTAAAATTTAGATATAATTAAAAAGTAGATTGTATACATTAATATATTAATAAAATTATATTAGATTTTTGTTAATATACATTAGTAATATATTATAGACATCTAATAAAAATGCTTTCAATTATTGATTCAGAAAATAAAAAGAATGATACAAATAATATAGGTAGTAATAAATAATGTATTGAATCTTATAAAATAATTTAAATACTAATTTTTTCATAATAAATGAAAGGTATAGCCTTTGAAGATGAATCGGACGAAGATAATACCATTAAAAGCAAGGATAAAGTAAATTCTGATCTTTTAAAAAATGATTCTGTTAATTTTTCCTCTTTAATTCAATTACTTGATGAATCACCTGATTCATCATTTCAGAGCCAGGATACGAATAGTTCTTTTATGTTTCCATTTGAAAATACTACTACCAGTAAAAGTATCAATGATAAAGAGTATGAATCAACATTAAAAGTTCCAGTATTAAAAACTTATTCATCGAAAAAATCCAAAAAAATACCTTTTTCTTTTGATGATGAAGAGTATAAGGATGACGAAATTAAAGGAGAGTCAAAAAACTTTACATTTTATGGAAAATCAAAGTATAACAGGGATAATTTAAATATTAATACGGCATATTATTTTCCAAAAAAAACTGGATTTGATGAAAAAATTCTTACTGCAAATATAAATGATTTTATTAGAAAGGAAGATATATTAAGGGAAACAGAGGATAATAAAAATTTAAATGAAAATAATAATATTTTTGATGAAGAAAGTAATAAAGAATTCGATATTCAGTCAATTGTTGAAAATTCTAGCGTAAAAGATCATATTATGAAAACAATCGAGGTTATTAAAAACGATAATGATAATAAATATAGCAGTAGCATGATGGATATAAAATCTTTTTCTCAGGATTTTGTTGCTACTCAAAAATTAGATTTTGATGAAACACAATCATCTAATATAATTCAAATTGATAAACAAGAAGAGTCTAAAAGACCAAATGTTATTAATTCGTCACAATTAGACTTTAATATATTTAATTTAAAGGATTCACAAAATAATTTTAATCAACTTTTTTTGAATAATTCTAAATCCAATGAGGATCAAATAACTCCACCTGTAGAAAAAGCATATAATATTACAAAAGCCACAAAAACAATTTTTGATAATAATATAGAACTAGCTCAATCTGTTATGGAAATTACGGAGAAATATAAAAATCAAACTATACAAGATAACAATGGATTAGAAAATATTGAGATTGAAAATGAAACATTAGAAGATTCAATTAATAATAGTAGTGAAATTAGAAATAATGAAAAAAATGCTATTAATAGTGATTCTGATTCTTCTGAAGAAGATTACGATTTTAATAAAAATTTAAAAAGATTAGAAGAAAACGGAAATTTTGAAAAGCAATTAAATAAAGACAATATTTTAAGTTTTGATGAATGGAAAAATGAATACTTTTCAACATCAGGTTTAAAGATAGAAGATATGGATCCAGAAATGATAATGACTGTTTATGAAAATTGGAAACATAGAAAACTTTCATCTAAATCTAATAATATTAAAGAAAAAAAGAAAAAAGAAAAAATTAATAAAAATGATATTGAAGACATAAGAAAAGAAACTGATAGATTAACAAGAAGTATGAATAAATTTTATTGTTTAATTAAAATAGCATTTAACAATTAATAATTAATGCGATTTATAATAAATACTTTTTAGGTTCATATATTGAGTTACCAATAAAAAAAACAAAAAAAGTAACAATGAAAAACTTTTTAGCAAAATATACTAAAAAAAAGTAAATATAATATATATTATAATAATATTATGTAATTAATTTATTATTTATTATTTTAAAAAAGTTTAAGTTGACAATAAATTTTTGTTTTTTTTAATAATAGTAATATTGATTTAGAGCAAGATGATAAAAACAACAACAACAACAACAACAACAACAGCAATAATAATAATAATATGAATATGAATACGAATATGAATAATATGAATAATTCTGAATATATGAATATCGATTCAAATAATGAGAATAATGAGAAATATAATGATTTTTTATCAAATAATATTGTTTTTCAAAAAAACAAATCATTACAACGTAGCAATCACAATAATATTCAAATATCATTTGATGATAGTGATGAAGAAGAAATGGACATTGAAATAGAAAAACCTTCTAACTATAGTGAAAATAAATCACAAGAAAATGAAGCAAAATATAAAACTATTATTAATTCTCTTCAGGATAATAATGATACCCTTACTCATTCTCAAATGATTAAACAACTATGGAATAAGACTGAACAACATACTAAAATTGAAAGAGAAAAACTTGAAAAAATCCATAAAAATAAAATAATAAAAAAAGAGTTAGAAAAGGAAAAAGAACAAGAAGAATTATTAAATAAACAAGAAAAGACTAACATATTGAAGGAATTAGATGATGAAGATTTAGAAGTTATTGATAAAAATCTTCTAAAAAAATTAAATGAAAATAAAGGAAAGAAAGAATTAAAAAGATTAAAAAAGCTAACAGTGAGTATGCGTAAATATAATTAAAGATTAAATACTAAAAAATAGAATAATTATTTATATTTTTAAATTATTAATTATTGATTAGTTTGAAGAAATTGAAGCACATCTAAAAATTCAAGAAAGTAAAGAAATAAAAAATAGAAAAAATGAAGAAAATTCAATGACTGTAATAGCAGAAAATATTGATCCAAATGAATTAAAAGTAATACAATATGGATCAGCTCAAGATAATGATAATTTAGCGGAATTTTTCCAGCCAAGTAATTCTGAAACTGTAAATAATAATGATATGAGTATTTGGGATAAATTGAGGAAAAATTCACCTGATTTATCGGTAATTAATAATAACATTTTAAAATATTAAAATATAATAAAAAACTATATATTAATATTATAATATTTTTTTATTTTTTTATATAGCAAAATGAAGTTTGGTCTGCAATAACAGAAACAGCTGTTATAAATAAATCAAATGCAATGTTAACTACCTCAGAAAGAAGTGAAGAAGATAATAATATAGAAATGGAAAAGGATAACTTTTTCAATGTCTCCACTCAAAATCCTATAAAAAAAACAGAACTAGAGAATAATATTGATAGAAAAAAGTATAAGTTTATTTCATTTTTAAATTATAATTTAATAGCAATTTTTTAATAATTTATAATTTTATATTAATATATTAATAAAGAGATCAAGATGATTTTGAAAAACTTATGGATATTAATGGTTCTGATGAAGAAATTTTAGTTCCACAATCTGTCGGCAATACACCTATCGAAAAAAATAATACTATTACCCAAACGAAAATAAAGAATAATAAAACGGAAGTTATTAATATTATTCCAAATAGTATAAAAAAACCTAATTTATTAATGAGTTGGCTTGATAAAGGAAAATCAAAAGAATCAAAAAATAATGAAATAAATTCTCAAAAACAGGAAAAAGATAAAATTACTGATTCTTGGGATAATTACGATGAAGATTTTGATGAATCTCTAGGAAATTTATCATTGAAAAAGCCTAATTATTTGATTAGTGATAATAATATAAATGAAAAAGATGATGAATATACTGTAGAGAATTTAGATGATAATATTAATAATTACTTTAGTGATGATTCATTTGATTTAAGTAATATGTTATCAACGCAAAATGAAGAAAATGGATCACAAATAAAACCAAGAATTTCTGAAGAAGATGATGATGAAAATATACCCATATCAATTCCAAAAATAAAAAAGAACAAAAAAAAATCAGTCTTTTTAGAAGATGAAGCTATAGAATCAGAAGATGAAGATCTAAGAAATCTTGGTATTATTAAAGATAAATCACAAGATGATGATGAAGATGAAGAAAGTGATGACAATATTGTATATTCTGGAGATGAAGATGAAATTGATACAAATGATATAGACAAAATCATTGAGCTTCATAGAAAACAAATTAAGGATAAAGATGAAAAGGATATGTCAGCTATTATCAATGGTGTTACTACTGGTAATTTTAGAAAAAGAAAAAGATTGAATGATGAAGAATTAGAGAAGGGTTATGATTTAAGTGATGATGATTTAGATATTCATGGATTAAGAAGCTTAAGAAGATTTGTCAATAGAGTTGACCCACATTCTCATAAACATAAACATTATAAACATAAAGGAGCTTTAGCAATTTATGGTATATTGATTTATCTTTATAGTATTAATTATTATTATTATTATTATTATTATTATTATTATTATTATTATTATTATTATTATTATTATTATTATTATTATTATTATTATTATTATTATATTATTATTATTATTATTATTATTATTATTATTATTATTATTATTATTATTATTATTATTATTATTATTATTATTATTATTGAATTATTTAATAAATATTAATATTTTAATTGATAGCATCAAAACTTGAAACTGCACCTTTTGCTAAGTGTTTTGAAATTAATACTGATAATATTGAAATTATGGAAGAAACAAATAAATTTTCGGATTTTGAAACTGAACAACAAGAAATTATAGAAGACGAAGATGTAGATAAAATTACAATTGATAAAAGTAATAATAATGAAGTAGATCAATTGAATAAGGAAATAGAAGAGTTAAAGGATGATCATGCATTAATGGATGGTGAATATACAACCACTTTAACAATTAAAAAATTCGAGGTATTATATTTAGCCTTTATAAAATTAATCATATTATATAAATAAATAATTTTAAAGCATATTTTAATATGTTTATTTATTTTAAAGCCATCAAGAATTACAAGAAAAGAAAGTTCTAATATAAGAGAAATTGAAGATAATATGAATGATAAAGCTTTAAAAAGAGCAAGCTTAGTACATACTGTTGAAGATTTTATAAATACTTCTAGTATTAAGAAAGACTTTGATATATTAAAATATATAAATAAATCATCCTATAATAATAAAAGTAAAGATGATGTAAAGCAAATGTTTACTGAACCTGATATTATTGATCCATTCTTGGTAAATATCAATAATTATAAATATATATTTATTTATATATTTATTTATTTATTTATTTATTTATTTATTTATTTATTTATTTATTTATTTATTTATTTATTTATTTATTTATATTTTTTTATTTATGTTTATTGGTTTATTTATTTACTTATTTATTTATTTATGACTTTATTTATTTATGATTTTATAGGCTAACTATAAGAGAAAAACGCCAAGAATAGGAAGTCTTTTGAATAAGAAAGAAGAAGAATTAGATAGATTAAGAAGATTTGATAGTAATCTTGAACTTAATCTTGGTAGTAGTAGAAAAAATGTTATTGGTGGCATGTTCAATTCTGCATCTTCTCTAAATTCAGAATCAGTTATTTCATCTAATAATAATGAAGATATTTTAAGAGGAAAATATAATACAACAAGCAGATCGACATCATCAGTTAGACCTATTGGTTTATTAAAAGCATTATCAAGAGTAGACTCTAATATTTTTAATTAATTTTAAAAAATTACATAACTATCTTTATTTTTCTTTTTAAATATTTCGATTTTTCTTTGTTTTTTTTTTTTATTTACTATTAAGTTATTTAAAAACTTAAATTATTATAATTTATTTATTATACCATAATTAATTTAACACAATAAAATATAAATTATAAATTTAATTTATTATACAAAATTTCGTAAACTTTAATTATTATTATTTTGAAGTATATAAGTAAAAAAAAAAAATAATAAAAAAAATAAAAAAATAAAAAAGTAATAGGTATATTCTTTTATGAAGAAATTAATTTTCTCATTAAATTCGGAATATTAATAAGTTTATATGAAATTAAATATAAAAAATTAATATTAAATTAAAATATATAACAGTGAAAGCTATTGAAATTATTGGAATTTCGATAAATTTGAGAATAATAATTATTTTAACTTTTGTCTTAAAGAATAACAATATTAGAATAAATTAAAATAAGAATATGCAATCAAAATGAACAGTACATCAAATATGAATGAATATAATGCTTTAAATGATTCTGTAATGAATGATGAGGTTTTGCAGAACCATTTAGTCAGAGTTCAGAACTCCCTAATGGGAATTGTTGATAGGCAATTAGGAAAAGCAAAAGAGAAAATTTGTGAAAAAGAAATGGAATTAGAAATAGCAAACAATGATAAAATGAAATTGGCAAAAGAATTATATAAAGAGAGATCAAATATTGATAAATTAAATGGATATGTATCAAACTTGTAAATATTAAAAATTTATATTTATTTATTTATTTATTTATTTATTTATTTATTTATTTATTTATTTATTTATTTATTTATTTATTTATTTATTTATTTATTTATTTATTTATTTATTTATTTATTTATTTATTTATTTATTTATTTATTTATTTATTTATTTGTTTGTTTGTTTGTTTGTTTGTTTGTTTGTTTGTTTGTTTGTTTGCTTATATGTTATAAAATTGGCACATATTTAACAAAGACAAACAAAAATCAATTCATTAGAAAATGATAGTTCAGGGAAAACAATTGAATTCCAGCATATTAATAATGAAGTAAAAGAATTAAAAAATGAAAAAAAGGTATGAATTATTATACTATTAAATATTTTCACAACATTTAATAAAATAATATAAATACTATTTAAATAGAAACTAAAAAGTCAATTAAAAGATATAACAAAGAAGTATGAAGAATCTAACGAAAAATATAAACAGCTAGAAGAAATTAATGAGGTATATAATTCAAACATAAAAATCCAAAAAAGAATTAGAAATAGAATGGATAAAGAAATAAGCGTAACAAACCAAATGAAAAAAAATGCAGAAGAAGAATTGGGATCATATATAAAAAAATATGAAATGGTAAAGTTTTGCACTTTTATATAATATGGAAAAATGTTTTTAACAGCTAAAAAATTTTTTATATATTTCTGTTTATTAAAATAAATATAAATATGAATTTAAAAGATGGTTAATGAAAATAAAGAATTAGAGCAACAATTAGAAAATCAAAAACATGAAACTATCATTGCCCAAAACGCATTAAATAATATGAATAGAGGTAATATATAATTGAAATCTTTGAAAATCATAAATAAATATTAATTTTTAGTTTATATATAAGAATTAAATATTTTAAGTTTATCAAAACAGAAATATGAAAAACAATGGGAAGATTCATTATCAGCTATGGTTCGTCGTGATGCAACATTAGAAGAAATCCATAATAATTACATAGCAACAAAGTAATTATATAAATTATAATTTATTATTATATATATAATTAAAATAAATATAAATAAATATATTAAAATAATATATAACACCAAATTAGAGAAAAATTAGATACATGCGAAAAAGAATTACATGTTTATAAATATGAAAGAGATAATTATGAAAAAAGCACTATCATAAAAACAAACGGTATGAATTATAACTAATTAAATGTAATAGCAAAAATATTAATATTAAATATAATTAAATCATTTTAAAAAGAATTAATGAAAAATAAAGCATTAGTTGATGAGCTTAAAGCTAAAGTAATTTCATTAGAAGGAAGATTGAAGGAATCAGAATTTAATATTAAAGAAGTTACCGCAATCGAAGAAAAATACAGAGAAGATATTTTAAAAATTAAGCAATCAAATCAAGTAATAAGATGAATTTACTTCATATATAACTGTAAATATATTATATGAAAGAAATCAAAATATAATAATATATATATATATAATTTAAGCTAGCAAATAAAGAAATTCAAGATAAAAAGAATAAAATAAATGAGTTAATGGATTCAATTAATACATTAAATCAAAGTTTTAAAACTCAATTAAAAAATGAAGTTATCATGGTATATATGCATTTTAATTTATATTAGTATTAATATTTAATAATACAATATATATATATATAAATAATAAATAAATAAAATTAAGTAAATCTAATATATTGGATTTTACAGAAAGTTGGGGAAAAGGAAGAAAAAATTATTAAAGAAGCAACAAAGGAAATTAACAATAAAACAAAAAATTTTGAGTCAATAACTGATTCTTTACGAAATGAAAATGCTAGACTTCATTTGAAAATTGAGAATCTTAAAAAGCATATAGTAATACCTTCAATTGCTCTATTTGCTTATGTTAATCAATTGATGGTTATACAGAGAAATTAATATTCATTTCTTTAACTATTTTTAATTATTTAATATATAAAAATATATATAAATAGGTTGAGAAAGATTATGCTCACGAAAAATACAAAACTTTATATAATCAAATAAACAATCATTATACAAAATTAAATGATGAAGCCCAAAAGATGGTTAATAACTTAGAAATGAAAGAACATGATATAAATATTTTGAGACAAAAATTAGTTGATAAAACGCAAGGTATTTAATATTTATGTAATTAGAATATTTGATATTGGTATCAATATTAATTTCTAGTTATAATTTTTAGAAAATAATTTACAACATGAAAAGCTAGTCCAACAAAAATTGCAAAAAGAAATAGCAATTTCTAAACTTGAAAATGAAAGAATCCAAGTAAATATTATTATATAAATTAATAAGTAAATATGAAATAACATTATTACAGTATTGAAATCTAAAATATTTAAATATTATCTTTTTATTGTTCTGTTCTTTATTATATAGAAACTATGGCTTGATAGTCAAAAAGAAGAAATAAAATCAAAAGATATTATTAGTAAATTAACAGAGGATAATGCACACCTTAAGGTATGTATAAATATTTATTTTACATTTCATATCGCAAAATAATATAAATACAAATAATGAATATAACAATATTTATATAAATTACTTTTAAAAGACACAATTAAGAATGACTGAAATATTTAAAAAGAAATCAGCTAATGAAATAAATGAGACAAAAAAAGAAGCATTAGAACATCAAATCAATTTATCAAAAATTACATTACAACTTAAGCAAGCTAATGCTAAAAATAAAGCACTTAAAGATGATAACGTAACTATTTATCATAATATAATATTATTATTTAATACTATTAACATTTTTTATTTAAAAATATATTTTAGAATAAACTAAAGGAAAGAATTTTAAAATTAGAAAATAAAATAGAAGAGGATACATTTGACAATTCTGTAAATATTAATTAAATTATTAATATTCTTTAGTTCATTTTATTTTTTTGTATGAAAATATGTAATAATTTAGTAAATTTTTATATAGATTTATAAGCATATGGCTAGAGAAGAGATAAAATTACATATTAAAGATAAAAAAAATAAAATGGCTGAAATAATTGAAAACAGAAAAATAATGCTTGCTAGAGAAAAGAAACAGATATTATTGGGAGTAAATTATACATATTAAAAACTATTTTACATTAATGATATTATTAATAATAACTAATGCTTTCAAAACTAATTTCATTAATTTGCTTTAATACAAAAATAAAAGGAAGTATATTCAAAGCTAAAAGAAGAAAACAAAAAATTAAGCAAAGAAAATTTTCAACTTCGAACTCAGAAAAAAGAATTAATAAGTAAATATAACGTTTTAAATTATGAAAATTCATGCATAATGAGTCTTTTAAACAAAAATAAAATTGAAATACCTTTTCCTCATAGGTATGTAATATTATAAAAAGATAGCTTATTTTTATATAAGTTCCATAAGTAATAAGTATTTTATAGGATAAATAATTCAGCTAATAGTAATGTTATACAACCCAATGATGATATATATGGACATATTAAAGAAGGTATTTTAAAATAATAACAAAAATACATATACATAAATATTATCAAATTATTATTAACAATTTATATATATAAACATTAAAGCAAATGACAATTATATGATTCCTGGTAATAATTAGGCATATTGCTTATAAATAATGAATAATAGATTTTATTACATTTTTTAATATTATTTTTCAATATAAATATAAATCTAGATATTCAAAAGATGATGTTACGAATTGATTCATTGACAAGCGAGAAAAAATATTTATTAAATGACAACAGTATTTTAAAAAGAAATATTGAAATGGTAAGAAAATAGTTTTTAAAAAAAAAAAAATAAAAAAAAATGAAATTGAAATTGAAATTTAATACGTATATATTTATTGTATAACTTTTTTTATATAATAAAGTTAAAAAAGCAGTTATCATCAATAAATAATAACAAATTAATTATTACCAAAGAAGCAAAATCACTGAAAGACAATATTAAAGATAAAGCAAATCAGTTAGATTTATTAAATAAAAAATACGATAGAGCACAAAAAATCGCAGCTTTTCTTGAAAATCAAATAAAAGTAATATTTAAAAATAATAAAATATTTAATTATTTTTAAATTTGTGAAATTCACATATTAAATATTTTCTATTTTCTGTTGTCATTACTATAAAAAGGAATTAAAACCAAATTTTAAAATTGATTATAATAAATTAAATAATACAGAGCCTTCAATATCTCTATTATCAGCTCTTAAAATAAAAGTAATAAAATAATAATAATAATATAAATTTAAAATACTATTCTATTTATATAAATATTTTTATTAATAAAACTATAATTATTCTTTAAAAGGAAAATAATAAAGATATTAATAGTGGACTTTCGTCAACAACTGCGAACTTGCCATTAATTCAAACTTAAAACATATATACATTTAATGCTTAAATAAAAAAAAACATTAATATGCAATGACAGTATACATATAACAATTAAATAATTTAATTTAATTATTATTTAATTTTTATTATTTATTTTTATACCCTTTTTATATCAACCACAAATCAAGACGTTTAAAACAAAATAGATATATTTTAAATCATATTTAACTGTATCAATTGAAATAAAATAAAATAAAATAAAATAAAAATCTTTATTTATTAGTAAAATAAAAATAATGATAATGATTAATAATAATATATATATTTATTACTAATTATTTATTGTTTTTTACTCTAAATCAGTTTGATAGAAAAAAACTGTAATAATTGTTATAATTATATTTAATGGTGCGACCTTTTCAATTAAATCATTCTTTGCATCATTATTCAACTCTTCATTATTTGTTTTTTTCATTATACTTTTATATAACTCTTCTCTATGGTATTTACATAATTTACATATTTCTCTTAATATTGATATCTGTGAAGAGGTTAATAATGGATCAAGGCCAATTAATAAAGAATATAACCACTGAATCTTTATTTTGGCATTAAAAACAATATATAAAATTATTAATTATAAATAAAATATTATTATTATTATTATCATTATTATTATTATTATTATTATTATTATTATTATTATTATTATTATTATTATTATTATTATTATTATTATTATTATTATTATTATTATTATTATTATTATTATTATTATTATTATTATTACCTGCGTTTTTGTAAATGAATTTTGAATCCATATTGAATGATAATATATTACTTTATTTATAATTTTCTTTATTGTTATTTATATATTACAATTAATATATATATATATTTCTTGTTATAATTTATTTTATTTGATTTGATTATTACCTGATTCATTTGTTTAACAATACTTAATAATGGCCTTCTTCCTTCTGTTTTTTTTACAATTCCTTATATATAGATGTAAATAATAAACAATATTTTTATTTCTATTTATTATTTCATTTTCTTTGATACTATTACTTATTAAAAGTTTATTTTATACCTGATTCTAAAATAATTTCTTTTTCTCCAGAATTTGTGCTTAATTTTTTCATTTCTTTATTAGATTTCCCATATAAATATATTTTCCAACTCGATTCATCTTCTAAAGATGGAAACGTTTCTTTTATATAATTATTTGGTAATTCTTTTTTATTAAAAATCTAATAATAAATAATATATTAAAAATAATAAAAAATAATAATTAAAAAATATCTATTAGCTTTGAAAGTATCTATATTTTAAGATGCATTATACAAAAGATTAATACATTTCTAGAATTTTTGAAATCATTCAAAAATGAATCTTTCCATTGTTTTGAAGCTTTTAGGTATAATGGAATTAACTGATTACTTTTTTCCTTTTTTTCTTTTTCTTCTTCAAAATTATTAAATATTTTTCTAAGATAATTAATATTTTTTGTTTTGTTTGTTATTATCGATTCCACAGGCCTTGGAGGTGATTTACGCACTACTTTTGGACATTTTTTTGCTTCTTCACTAATTATTATAACAAATTTTTCAATAAAATTAAAATCTCACAATATAAAGTATAAAGATATTGATAGTTACTGAACTAATCTTAAATAGATCTCACCAGTTTTTGGTGGACCAGTTGGAATAAGATTTAATGGTATATCCGATATTGGTAATACGTTTTTAGAGTTTTGATATTCATATTCATCATTTTTAAACTTAAATTTCAATTTTGACATTTTCTTGATATAAAATAGTTAAGTATATTTTTATTTATTATTTTAATAAAAATTAATAAATACATTTTGTGTAACAAAGAAAACATCATAAAAAATTTATCTTTTTTTTAAATTCTAAAAATTTTAAAAATTACTCTAAACCTTAAAACAATTAGCATTTTTTGTCTTTTATTTATATGCATATATATAATAAAATATATACATTATTCATTTATATTATATAATGTTAACTTCTTTTTCTAATATATAAATATTTAAATAAAAATTGTAATTACACTTTCTATCTATTTTAATTAATAATAATAATAATTTTTAAATTATTTTATTTAAAAAATTTATTAACCAATCGAACACATTTTTTTAAACTTATATTTTTTAAATATTTGATTTAGAAATGATTCGTTATTATCAAGGTTTAAATTTTTATTTCTAAAATATTTTAAAATTTTAAAATAAAATTTCAAAATGTCATCATTAAGGTATTTATTAGTAAACCATATAGATATAAAAATAAAAAATAAAATAACTAAATGTATATTATAGAGAAATATAAAAATAAATAGAAATATCTGAATTAAAAATATAAAATTTTATTATATATATACATTTAAAAATTTTATTATAAATATTTAATATATTTCAATTAATGGTAAAAAAAAAAATAATAATAAATACTTATTTTATTTTCTATTTTTTTTTTTTTTCTGTAATCAATAAAAAGAAATGCAGTTCATAGACGTGAGCATCGAGAACGTTCACAATTAGCTTCTCGTGAACGTTTAGGTTTACTAGAAAAACATAAAGATTATGTTCTTCGTGCAAGAGATTATAACAAAAAACAAAAAAGATTAAGAGCCCTTCAATTAAAAGCTGCTTTTAAAAATCCAGATGAATTTTACTTTAAAATGCAATCTACTAAAACTAAAGTAATAATAAATTTAATTTATTTATATTCTATCCATTTATTAAATTATTAAAATTTTAAAAAATTTTAAATTAAAATTCAATAAATTTTAGGATGGAGTTCATATTGCAGAAAGAAATGAGAAATTTTCAGCAGAATTTTTAAAACTTTTAAAAACACAAGATAAAAATTATGTCAATTATCAAAATTCTATAAATAAATTGGTATTTATATAATTATTTTTTCACATATAATTATATGATTACATATTATATCGAATTATTAATAATGTAAATAAAATAATATAACAATAATTGTATTATAAAACATAGAAAATAGAAAAATTAAAAAATGCAATGCATTTTATGGAGAAAGGTCAAGAAGAAAATGACAAATATTATGATGAAGAAACTAATAATTCGAATCACACTATTTTCGTAGATGATGATGATGAAGGTATAAAATTTATATAATGAAAAATTATCATAAACAGCAATAAATATTAATGTTGGTATTAATTTTAATTTTATAATTTTAATTTAAAGCAAAGAATTTTGATGCTGCTAAGCATTTTAATACCTATCCGGAATTACTAGCAAGAAAGTTTAATCGTCCAACAAAAGAAATTGTAAAGAATGCAAAATTAAATGTGGATGATGATGTTAATGTTGAAAAATTAGTAAAATCTAGATCAAAAAATATAAGAGAACTTTTATCTCGTATTGAAAGAGAAAAAAATTTATCATCTGTTCAAAATGAAATGGATATCCAAAAGGCTTTAATGGTAAATTAATATAATAATGATATTTATAATTATTAAATATATACGTAATTATTAATTATTAAACTACAAAATAAAAATAGGGAAAGGGAAGAAGAAGAAAGGTTGGAACAGATAAAAATGGTTTACCAATATATAAATGGAAGCAAGAAAGAAAGAAGTAAAATAGAAAACAACTAAAACAAAAATATTAAATTATATATAATTTAATATGATAATATAATAAATAAATATAATTATTCAATTTTTTTTATTTTCTAAGATAGTAATTCTAAAAATATATACTAAACCTTTTTTTATTTTATAAAATAGATTAATATTTATTAATAATGATTTTATATTTGAAGTTTGAATACATTTAATTATATAATACTAAAATACATAAAAATAAAGTAATTTTATGAAAAAATATTAAATAATAAAATAAATTTATTTATAGAATAGTAAAATAGGTTTTATATAAAAAAAATCATTTTTCTTTATATATATATATATATTCCTTTGTTTTTTACATATAAAATAGCTTAAACAATTAATAATATTGATATCTTTTTTTTTTTTTTTTTTTTATTGAGTTGTTTTTATTATCATAATCAATTTATTATTTTTATATTTACATTTTATTTAATTATATCGCTTATAGCAATATTATTTATATTATTTTAATTATTATAATTTATATTATATTACATATTTAGATATTAAATTATATGATAATGATTTTTTATTTTTTTATAAGTAATAGATATATATGAATATTAATATTTAGATTTAATAAATTCAATATTAATATATTTATAAATAATAATTAAATATAAATAATAATTTTATAAAAAGTTTTCTTGAACCCACTCAGGGTATTTATCTTGAATAGATGTTAGAATTCCTTCAATTTTAAAACATAAATCTGAAATACGATCATTCCATACAGGTAACTCTTCAACTGATGAAAATTGAATAATATTATCAATTTGATCTATAGATCCTTTCATTCTTCCTTCTTCAATCATTTTGGCTACAATAGACTCAGCTTGTTCTGAAGATATATCTAACAAATTACCAATCTCCTCAAAAGAAATATTTTTATAAATCTTTGATGCAGATAATATATTATGTTCCATAATAGCATGATCAAGAACAGTATTACCATCACTCATCCTTGCTAAATGATGTGGTTGTAATGTTTTGGTAAATTCTTCTACTTCATCCTTACGAATAACTCTTTCCATATACATTTTTTCTAAAATGATAGTATATACTTTATCAATTTGACCTTCTCTAACTCTTTCATCTTTATATAAAGTTGTAAGTAGACGTGTTCTAAGTGGACCTGCATTTGCAAGTACTGCACAAATAATAGCTTGAGAAAGGCATCTTAATCTACTTTCCTTATCAATACAAGCTTCATAAGAAAGTTCATGATATTTACTACAAGCTGGTAAAAATTGTCTCTTATAATCAAGAATTCGAACATTTGAAAATTTATATTGAATTTGTATACTAGGATCTGTAGTATTAGATATTAATAATGCAACACGATTTAAATAAGTTTCTGCAGTAACTGGATCTTCATCCTCTAATAAAAGTCTAACTATATGAATGTAAATTTTAATTTTGTAATCATCAGATGTATTACGATATCCTGATTCTAAAGGAATTTCCATTAAAACTTTTGCAGCTTCTGTCCATTCTTCTTCTTCTTCTAATACTTTTGAAAGATTTTCATATGCCATTGATGCCTTTAAATTTAATATAAATAAGTTTAAAAAAAAATAAATAAAAAGTTTTAATAATCAATATATTATAATTTAATTAGTTCTTCTATTTGTTTATAATATAGTATAAATATATGATTAAAAAAAATGTATAATTATAAATTATAATTAAATTAAATATTAATTTCGTACTTGTTCTTCAAATGTTACTAATCTTATTTTTAAATTTTCAATTATAATTTTCCATATTTCTTGCTTATTAATATTATCGATATCTTCATCAATATATTCAATTAATTTATCAATTGTTAATTGTATAATTTGCCTTGAAATGGACAATACAACAGATTCTTGTGTGATATGACAAAAAAGACTTTGAATATCACTTTTGAATTGATTGACATTTGAGATTTTAGTAAAGATTTCATCAACAAGACTTTTATATTTTTCTAATTTATCCTTTTGGGGTACATTAGAAATAATTTCTAATTGATCATTTATTGACATCAGATTTCTATAAAATTTCGATAATAATACTAATAAATTTAAAATGTATAAATATTAAAATTAATGACACAAAAAAAAAAAAATTACAATTATAATAAATAAATAAATAAATAAATAAACACCAATTTTATAGTATTTTATAATATTTATTTATTTATTTATTTATTTATTTATTTATTTATTTATTTATTTATTTATTTATTTATTTATTTATTAACACTCTTTAAAAAGTTTAATTATTCTTTTAAAAATTTTTTATTATAAAAGAATTAATTATTAAAATAACTAAAAATATATATAATTAATATGATAAAATGTAATACTTATAATTTTTTTAACTTACCAAATATCCTATCAACTTAATTATTAAAAAGAATATTTCTACAAGATAAAATAGTCTTTAAAATATTTTATTTAATAATTTGTTTAATTTGGATGTATATATATATTTTAAGATATTAATATGTATATTATAAATGGCAAAATTGAAGATTTAAAATTTTGTCAGTTTATTAAAAATAATTTTATACCTATCCATTAATAATATTTTAATATTCAAATTTTATTATTCTAAAGTTTTAAAATGTAGTTCAATTAAAAATTATTTTTTATTAAAAAGCATTATTAACATTATCATATAAAAAGGAAATAAATATATACATATATATTTGAAACACTTTTGGTAAAGTCGACTTAATATAATCTAGAGTAAAGATTTCCATTTTATATTCAAATAAAATTTTTCTATATTAACTGTGTTTTAAAAAAAAATTTTAATAAGATAAATATTTTAGTAACAGCATATAATTAAAGAATTGACTATTATAGATAGGTAAATTTACATAATTTATATAACTTAATATACAATGACTTTTTTTCTAACTATTTACATTATATAAACTATTAATAATATAAAAAAATTAAAAAAGAAAAATAATTAGATCTCTATGAAAAAAAAGATATAAGATTTTAATAAAATTATAAATTGATAATAATGAAAAAAATAATAATAATAAAGATATTTTTATTATAAGTTTTATATTTCTTAAACCTATTTTAAAATTTCTACTATATATTAAAATATCATTTAAAAAGTTGATGTTTATTCAACTATAATTTGTGAAAAGAAAAAATATATTTATAATAAAAATTCTATTTTGTTTTGTTTTATTTTATTTTATTTATTTTATTTTTTAATAAAATATATTATGTTTTATTTATCTTTTTTTTTTTTTTTTTTTAATAATAATGAAAATAATAACTTGTTACTTATAATTTTATTTATAGAAAATTTTAAAAAAAAAACTTTAAAGTTTTCCATGCTTCTTATACATATTAAGTAATTGGTAACAATCATAATCCTTATAATATGGAAGTTTAATAACTTTAAAATACTAATATATTTTTCTTTATTTTGATTTCAATTTATTTTAAACCTTTTTTTTTAAGATATATATATATAATTTCTAAGTATTATTTAATATTTTTTAATTAAAAAATATAATAATTTTTTCAAAAAAAAAAAAAAAAAAAAAAAAAAAAATTCATACAAAATCACAAAGGTTAGGATTATTCTAATACACTCTTATACAAGTATCGTAAATTAGTGACCCTTCCACACCTACAAAAACCTTGTTACGACTTTTAATATATTCTATATTCATATTTAGAGCTATAGAATTTAATTATTTGAATTTAACCACCTTATAATTTTTAATAAATATTCTTACAATAATGTTATTCATTATTATTAATTTTTTTAGTGTTCTTGGAATTTTTTTTTTTTTTGTAAAGCATATCACTACTCATTTTTAGCAAATAATAAAAAAATCATTTAAATATTTGATATATACTTATATATACCTTTTTATATTAAATTTAACTTAATGATACTAAAAAAAAAAAAAAATAATAATAATAATAACAATGCAGTAAAAGAAATTATATATTTTGTATTAATTTATAAAATTTCATTTATCTATTTTTTTTAAAAGAAGTAATATTATTTCCATTAATTGCTGTTGCTCTAATTCTTCTTCAATAGCATGTCTCGCATTTGGAATAATGGCTGCCACTTCTATAGCACTTTCTTCATTAATAAATACATTGTTTTTTTTTTGTTTACTTAATATGTCAATTGAATAACTCGAAGAATCATTCAACTGAAAATCAACATCTCTTTTATTATAACCATCTTTTGACCAACATTTTAAAACAGCAAGCTCTTGCATTCTTTTTGTATGTCTTATAATATCAATATTATCTGGAACATACTCATCACCTTCACTCGATATTAATACAATAGGAAAATCAGCATATTTTGTATGTATTCCAGCTGTATATAATTATAAGAATTTAATTTATTATTTAATTATTTAATAATAAAAATTTTATATAATTATTTAAGATTAAAATACCTTCAAAATCTAATTTTAAGAATACTTTTCCTAACTTTTCATCAGATAAATCAGTTGAAAACATATCATCAATTCCACTATTTATTAAATTATTTATTTATTTATTAAAAAAAACCCTTTTTTTCATTTTAAAATTATATAAAACAACTTACTCAATGTCATTTAAAGACAAAAATCTATAGGCCGTTATCGGGGCTTCATCTACCTCTGCAGGCATATAATAGTGACCTTTTCCTTGCTTTACTAATTCTTTTGCAATTTCAATTTCCTTGTATAAAATGTCTTTTCCCTTAGAATAAATAGCATATTCTCTATCAGATACTGCTCCTTGAAGAATAATTCCAGAAAGAATATTCTTATATTTACCATACTTAATATAATACATTGCATCCTTAAAATTATTAAAATGTAATTTTTTTTTTTTTTCTGTTATTTATTTATTCTAAATATATTGAATTAATATATTAAAAAGAATAATAACATTATTTTATATTTTCATACTTGTGCACCTGTTGAATGACCCATTAATATAATTTTTGAAGATTTTGATTCTTCACTATTAAAATTCATTCTCTTTATTAAATAAAAAAACAAATCATCTAATTCTTCTACATCATTTTTAAGATTTACTTTCCCGTATCCTAAATATGAACTTGATAAAACTGGTTGAATCAACGAATAATTATATTGTGACAAAGTTTTAGATAATAACTCTAAATATGGTAATGCCATTAAGCCATCGGTTAAACCACCGATAAAAACAAATTTATTTGGTAATGATGGATTCGACTCGAATAATGAAAGTCTTTTATTTTTATTATATAATACTAATTCACCAAACATTAATAAAACTTTTTTGAGAAGAAATTATACAAAATTAAATTTTTTTGGAAAAAAGTATAGGTTAGATTATAAATGTTTATAAAATTAAATATATTTTATTCATATAACGATTTTTATAAGAAAATATTAATTCTAAATATAATTAATATAAAAACAATAATGAAATTTAAAATTAAATTTAAAAAAAAATATTTTATACCATCTTTATACAAATTCATATATATCAATTGTTACATAATTTATATATATTTTATTATTAAAGTATCTTATTTTTTAAGGATAACCTAAAGTTTTTTAAATGCATATTTTAATCCTAACCCCTGATTTTTTTTTTGATATAACTTAATCATTTTCATATTTTAAATTCTTTTGTATGTATATATTTTAATTACTATAAATTCGTTATATAAAATCTAATTTGACTTAAATTTTATATATAACTTTATATTAATTTAATTATTGCAAATTATTAAATTTTTGTAACGTATTATAAATAGTTGAAAAAGGATAAACAACAAAGAAAAACAATTTAAAACATTACTTTAGATAATTTTTTAGCATATATAATGACAATAATAATACCGACAGCAACAACAACAGCAATAATAAATATAAAACATAATAATAATAATAATAATAATAATAATAATAATAATAATAATAATAATAATAATAATAATAATAATAATAATAATAATAATTATAATAATCAAATATCATATATTTGTATATTTTTTTTAATAAATAAAAATATTTATAATAAAATTAAAATTAGAAATTGTATAAAAGAAAAGTTACTAAATTTTTAACAAATAAACAATTTTTTAAAATTTGAGAAATTAACTTTAAAGATTTAATATAAGTATTTTTTTTTAAAAAAGTTTATTTTATATTTTTTATAAAAAATATAGGAAATTTTTTTAACATTTTATTACACTCAACATTTATATACCTATATTCTATTTTTTATTTTATTTATTTTCATTATAATCTTTGAAATAACAATTTACTTTTTATTTTAAAAATGAGAAATATCGCTTAAAATATTAATAATATTTAAATAAATAATTTTCATGTTTGTAATATTAAATAAGTAAATAAATAAATAAATAAATAAATAAAAAAATGAATAAATGAATTAATCATGTTTATATTTATATACTTTTATCAATATATTAAATAATTTTTGTTTTTATATAATATATCAAATATATATTTAATTATATTTTTATAATTTCATTGCTATTCAATAATCCTATATTTTTTATAATTATTTATCATTAAGCATTAATCGAAGATTATAGTGATAATATCAGAAAAAAGATAAATAATATATATTAATTTTTATAAATACAAAATGAAAATACAGAGTATTTTTATTTTATTGGCATTAACATTTACAAATTCTTTTTCAAATAATAATCCTTGTGTAGATATTGAAGAGTCTTCTTTAAATTGTATAAATGATTCTGATTCAATATCAAGTAAATCAAAAATTCCAATATCAAATACAAAAATAGGTTTAGAAGTTACAATACTTGATTCATGTGAAGAAGCAGCAAATCAATATAGTGAATGTAGTATTAAAAAGGATTTAACGATAGATGATTTATGTAAAAATGAGTATATAAAATGTAAGAAAGTAATAAATGCATATAAAGAGCTATGTAATATTGATAATAAAGCAACAAGAGAACTTGAATTACTATTTGAATCAAAATGTCAAGTAGATAGTTTGGGACAGCCTTGTCCTTTTTCACAAAATTTATTAGATATTGATTCTGGAATAGAAACGAAAATTGATTTATCTTTAGATGCATTAGAATTAAATTGTTATGATGAAAATTGTCGAAATATGTTATTAAAGTATATTAAATTTCATAAAAGCAACAGTGATATTTTAGAAAGTGTGAATAATAATATTGATAATATTATTGAACATTTAATGTATAAGGATTGCAAAAAGCAGGAAAATATTTTTCGAAAAGTATTTAATAAATTAAGATATAAAATTAACAGAAATTTAATAAAAAAAGAAAATTCAAAGGATATCGAAGAGAAAGAAACTTTTCAAGAAAATTCGGATAATATTAAAGAAGGAATAATAGAAAAAAAAAAGAAAATAAAAAAAAGAAATAATAATGGTAATATACCATTAAGAATAAAAAATATTATGAAAGAAAATAAACTAAAAATCAGTGAAAAAAAAAATAATAATAATAAAGAAAATAAAATAAATAATGAGAAATTGCATCATAAATTCAGTAATAGAAGCGAAAATATAGATTCTAATGAGGAAAAAGATTCAGATGATGATTCTGAAATGTTGATGAAAGAAATAACATCTTCACCAAGAGATAGAATTTTGACTGATAATTTAGGTATGTTTATTAATAAAAATAAAGGAATAAAATCAGGTCCAAACAAAAATAAAGGCGCAATAATACAAAATGAACCTTATGATGATCTTTCCATGTACAGAAATAAAGGAAAAACCTATAAAGAACCTGTAGACGACCTAGCTATGCATAGAAATAAAGGAAGTGTCTATAAAGAACCAATTGATGACTTTGCAATGCATAGGAATAAAGGAGGTATTAATAAAGAACCAATTGATGATCTCTATATGTATAAAAATAAAGGATATACTAATAAAGAACCTGTAGACGATCTAGCTATGTACAGAAATAAAGGAAGTGTCTATAAAGATCCAATTGATGACTTTGCAATGCATAAAAATAAAGGAGGTATCAATAAAGAACCAGTTGATGACTTATCAATGTACAGAAATAAAGGAGGTGTCAATAAAGAACCAGTTGATGACTTAGCAATGTACAGAAATAAAGGAGGTGTCTATAAAGAACCAGTTGATGACTTAGCAATGCATAGAAATAAAGGAGGTGTCTATAAAGAACCAGTTGATGACTTAGCAATGCATAAAAATAAAGGAGGTATCAATAAAGAACCAGTTGATGACTTATCAATGTACAGAAATAAAGGAGGTGTCAATAAAGAACCAGTTGATGACTTAGCAATGTACAGAAATAAAGGAGGTGTCTATAAAGAACCAGTTGATGACTTAGCAATGTACAGAAATAAAGGAAGTGTCTATAAAGAACCAGTTGATGACTTAGCAATGTACAGAAATAAAGGAAGTGTCTATAAAGAACCAGTTGATGACTTAGCAATGTACAGAAATAAAGGAGGTGTCAATAAAGAACCAATTGATGATTTAGCAATGTACAGAAAAAAAGCCTATACTAACAAAGAACCAATTGATGACCTTGCTATGTATAGAAACAAAGCCAATACAAACAAGGAACCGGTTGATGACCTTGCTATGTATAGAAATAAGGCAAATACCAATAAAGAACCAGTCGATGATCTTGCTATGTATAGAAATAAGGCAAATACTAACAAAGAGCCAGTTGATGATCTTGCTATGTATAGAAATAAGGCAAATACAAATAAAGAACCAATTGATGATTTAGCAATGTACAGAAATAAGGCAAATACTAGTAAAGAACCAGTCGATGATCTTGCAATGTACAGAAATAAAGCAAATACAAACAAAGAACCAGTAGATGACCTTGCTATGTATAGAAATAAAGCAAATACAAACAAAGAACCAGTTGATGATCTTGCAATGTATAGAAATAAAGCAAATACAAACAAGGAACCAGTTGATGATCTTGCTATGTACAGAAATAAAGGAAATACTAATAAAGAACCAGTCGATGATTTAGCAATGTATAGAAACAAGGTAAATACTAATAAAGAACCAGTCGATGATTTAGCAATGTATAGAAATAAAGCAAATACAAACAAGGAACCAATTGATGATTTAGCAATGTATAGAAACAAGGCAAATACTAATAAAGAACCAGTTGATGATCTTGCTATGTACAGAAATAAGGCAAATACAAATAAAGAACCAGTTGATGATCTTGCAATGTATAGAAACAAGGTAAATACTAATAAAGAACCAGTCGATGATTTAGCAATGTATAGAAATAAAGCAAATACAAACAAGGAACCAATTGATGATTTAGCAATGTATAGAAACAAGGCAAATACTAATAAAGAACCAGTTGATGATCTTGCTATGTACAGAAATAAGGCAAATACAAATAAAGAACCAGTTGATGATCTTGCAATGTACAGAAACAAAGCCAATACTAATAAAGAACCAGTCGATGATCTTGCAATGTACAGAAATAAAGCAAATACAAATAAAGAACCAGTTGATGATCTTGCAATGTACAGAAATAAAGCAAATACAAACAAGGAACCAGTTGATGATCTTGCAATGTATAGAAACAAGGCAAATACTAATAAAGAACCAGTTGATGATCTTGCAATGTATAGAAACAAGGCAAATACAAATAAAGAACCAGTTGATGATCTTGCAATGTATAGAAACAAGGCAAATACAAATAAAGAACCAGTTGATGATCTTGCAATGTATAGAAACAAGGCAAATACAAACAAAGAACCAGTTGATGATCTTGCAATGTATAGAAACAAAGCAAATACAAACAAAGAACCAGTTGATGATCTTGCAATGTATAGAAACAAGGTAAATACTAATAAAGAACCAGTCGATGATTTAGCAATGTATAGAAATAAAGCAAATACAAACAAGGAACCAATTGATGATTTAGCAATGTATAGAAACAAGGCAAATACTAATAAAGAACCAGTTGATGATCTTGCTATGTATAGAAACAAAGCAAATACGAACAAAGAACCAGTCGATGATCTTGCAATGTATAGAAACAAAGCAAATACAAACAAAGAACCAGTCGATGACCTTGCTATGTATAGAAACAAGGCAAATACAAACAAAGAACCAGTCGATGACCTTGCTATGTATAGAAATAAGGCAAATACTAATAAAGAACCAGTCGATGATCTTGCAATGTACAGAAACAAAGCCAATACAAACAAAGAACCAGTCGATGACCTTGCTATGTATAGAAATAAAGGAAATACTAATAAAGAACCAGTCGATGACCTTGCTATGTATAGAAATAAGGCAAATACTAATAAAGAACCAGTCGATGATCTTGCAATGTACAGAAACAAAGCAAATACAAACAAGGAACCAATTGATGATTTAGCAATGTATAGAAACAAGGCAAATACAAACAAAGAACCAGTCGATGATTTAGCAATGTACAGAAACAAAGCCAATACTAATAAAGAGCCAGTTGATGATCTTGCAATGTATAGAAACAAGGCAAATACAAACAAGGAACCAGTCGATGATCTTGCAATGTACAGAAATAAAGCAAATACAAACAAAGAACCAGTCGATGACCTTGCTATGTATAGAAATAAGGCAAATACTAATAAAGAACCAGTCGATGATCTTGCAATGTACAGAAACAAAGCCAATACAAACAAAGAACCAGTCGATGACCTTGCTATGTATAGAAATAAAGGAAATACTAATAAAGAACCAGTCGATGACCTTGCTATGTATAGAAATAAGGCAAATACTAATAAAGAACCAGTCGATGATCTTGCAATGTACAGAAACAAAGCAAATACAAACAAGGAACCAATTGATGATTTAGCAATGTATAGAAACAAGGCAAATACTAATAAAGAACCAGTTGATGATCTTGCTATGTACAGAAATAAGGCAAATACAAATAAAGAACCAGTTGATGATCTTGCAATGTACAGAAACAAAGCCAATACTAATAAAGAACCAGTTGATGATCTTGCAATGTATAGAAACAAGGCAAATACAAACAAGGAACCAGTCGATGACCTTGCTATGTATAGAAACAAGGCAAATACTAATAAAGAACCAGTTGATGATCTTGCTATGTACAGAAATAAGGCAAATACAAACAAGGAACCGGTTGATGACCTTGCAATGTATAGAAACAAAGGAAGTATTAATAAAGAACCAGTCGATGATTTAGCAATGTATAGAAACAAGGCAAATACTAATAAGGAGCCAGTCGATGATCTTGCTATGTACAGAAATAAGGCAAATACAAACAAAGAACCAGTTGATGATCTTGCAATGTATAGAAACAAGGCAAATACAAACAAAGAACCAGTTGATGATCTTGCAATGTATAGAAACAAGGCAAATACAAACAAAGAACCAGTCGATGACCTTGCTATGTATAGAAATAAGGCAAATACAAATAAAGAACCAGTCGATGACCTTGCTATGTATAGAAACAAGGCAAATACTAATAAAGAACCAGTTGATGATCTTGCAATGTACAGAAATAAAGCAAATACAAACAAAGAACCAGTCGATGATCTTGCTATGTATAGAAACAAGGCAAATACAAACAAAGAACCAGTCGATGATTTAGCAATGTACAGAAACAAAGCCAATACTAATAAAGAGCCAGTTGATGATCTTGCAATGTATAGAAACAAGGCAAATACAAACAAGGAACCAGTCGATGATCTTGCAATGTACAGAAATAAAGCAAATACAAACAAAGAACCAGTCGATGATCTTGCAATGTACAGAAATAAAGCAAATACAAATAAAGAACCAGTTGATGATCTTGCAATGTACAGAAATAAAGCAAATACAAACAAAGAACCAGTCGATGATCTTGCAATGTACAGAAACAAGGCAAATACAAATAAAGAACCAGTTGATGACCTTGCTATGTATAGAAATAAGGCAAATACTAATAAAGAACCAGTCGATGACCTTGCAATGTATAGAAATAAAGCAAATACAAACAAAGAACCAGTCGATGACCTTGCTATGTATAGAAACAAAGCAAATACAAACAAGGAACCAGTCGATGACCTTGCTATGTATAGAAACAAAGCAAATACAAACAAGGAACCAGTCGATGACCTTGCTATGTATAGAAATAAAGCAAATACAAACAAAGAACCAGTCGATGACCTTGCTATGTATAGAAACAAAGCCAATACTAATAAAGAACCAGTCGATGATTTAGCAATGTATAGAAACAAGGCAAATACAAACAAAGAACCAGTCGATGACCTTGCGATGTATAGAAACAAGGCAAATACAAATAAAGAACCAGTTGATGACCTTGCTATGTATAGAAATAAGGCAAATACTAATAAAGAACCAGTCGATGACCTTGCAATGTATAGAAATAAAGCAAATACAAACAAAGAACCAGTCGATGACCTTGCGATGTATAGAAATAAAGCAAATACAAATAAAGAACCAGTTGATGATCTTGCAATGTACAGAAACAAAGCCAATACTAATAAAGAACCAGTCGATGATCTTGCAATGTACAGAAATAAAGCAAATACAAACAAAGAACCAGTAGATGACCTTGCTATGTATAGAAATAAAGCAAATACAAACAAAGAACCAGTCGATGATCTTGCAATGTATAGAAACAAGGCAAATACAAACAAGGAACCAGTCGATGACCTTGCGATGTATAGAAATAAAGCAAATACAAATAAAGAACCAGTTGATGATCTTGCAATGTACAGAAACAAAGCCAATACTAATAAAGAACCAGTCGATGATCTTGCAATGTACAGAAATAAAGCAAATACAAACAAAGAACCAGTAGATGACCTTGCTATGTATAGAAATAAAGCAAATACAAACAAAGAACCAGTCGATGATCTTGCAATGTATAGAAACAAGGCAAATACAAACAAGGAACCAGTCGATGACCTTGCTATGTATAGAAATAAAGCAAATACAAACAAAGAACCAGTCGATGATCTTGCAATGTATAGAAACAAGGCAAATACAAACAAGGAACCAGTCGATGACCTTGCTATGTATAGAAATAAAGCAAATACAAACAAAGAACCAGTCGATGACCTTGCTATGTATAGAAACAAAGCCAATACTAATAAAGAACCAGTCGATGATTTAGCAATGTATAGAAATAAAGCAAATACAAACAAAGAACCAGTCGATGACCTTGCAATGTATAGAAACAAGGCAAATACAAACAAAGAACCAGTCGATGACCTTGCAATGTATAGAAACAAAGGAAGTATTAATAAAGAACCAGTTGATGATCTTGCAATGTATAGAAACAAGGCAAATACAAACAAGGAACCAGTCGATGACCTTGCTATGTATAGAAATAAAGCAAATACAAACAAAGAACCAGTCGATGACCTTGCTATGTATAGAAACAAAGCCAATACTAATAAAGAACCAGTCGATGATTTAGCAATGTATAGAAATAAAGCAAATACAAACAAAGAACCAGTCGATGACCTTGCAATGTATAGAAACAAGGCAAATACAAACAAAGAACCAGTCGATGACCTTGCGATGTATAGAAATAAGGCAAATACAAACAAGGAACCGGTTGATGACCTTGCAATGTATAGAAACAAAGGAAGTATTAATAAAGAACCAGTTGATGATCTTGCAATGTATAGAAACAAGGCAAATACAAACAAAGAACCAGTCGATGACCTTGCTATGTATAGAAATAAGGCAAATACAAACAAGGAACCAGTTGATGATCTTGCAATGTATAGAAACAAGGCAAATACTAATAAAGAACCAGTTGATGATCTTGCAATGTACAGAAACAAGGCAAATACAAACAAGGAACCAGTCGATGACCTTGCTATGTACAGAAATAAAGGAAATACTAATAAAGAACCAGTCGATGATTTAGCAATGTATAGAAATAAGGCAAATACTAATAAAGAACCAGTCGATGACCTTGCTATGTACAGAAACAAGGCAAATACAAACAAGGAACCAGTCGATGATCTTGCAATGTATAGAAACAAGGCAAATACTAATAAGGAACCAGTTGATGATCTTGCAATGTATAGAAATAAAGGAAATACTAATAAGGAACCAGTTGATGATTTAGCAATGTATAGAAACAAAGCAAATACGAACAAGGAACCAGTTGATGATCTTGCAATGTACAGAAATAAAGCAAATACTAATAAAGAACCAGTCGATGATTTAGCAATGTATAGAAATAAGGCAAATACAAACAAGGAACCAAGTGATGATTTAGCAATGTACAGAAATAAAGGAGGTGTCAATAAAGAACCAGTTGATGATCTTGCTATGTATAGAAATAAAGGAAGTGTCTATAAAGAACCAGTTGATGATTTAGCAATGTACAGAAATAAAGGAGGTGTCAATAAAGAACCAGTTGATGATCTTGCTATGTATAGAAATAAAGGAAGTGTCTATAAAGAACCAGTTGATGATTTAGCAATGTACAGAAATAAAGGAGGTGTCAATAAAGAACCAGTTGATGATCTTGCTATGTATAGAAATAAAGGAGGTGTTAATAAAGAACCAATTGATGATCTTTCTATGTATAGAAATAAAGGAAGTACTAATAAAGAACCAATTGATGACTTAGCAATGTACAGAAATAAAGGGGGTGTCAATAAAGAACCAGTTGATGATCTTTCTATGTATAGAAATAAAGGAGGTGTCAATAAAGAACCAATTGATGATCTTTCTATGTATAGAAATAAAGGAAGTACTAATAAAGAACCAGTTGATGACTTAGCAATGTATAGAAATAAAGATTCAGCAGGTACAAGATCAAGTAATAGTTTATTTAGAATAGGAAAAGGAAATACTTCATCAAATTTTAAAAGCAATAAAGGTGGAATAGGTATGAATAGAAATACAAATTCTTCTTCAAACACCAATAAAAATATTATTGATGATCTTGCTATTCAGAGAGGTAAAGGTACTTCTAACAAAGAACCAGTTGACGATTTATCAATGCACAGATCTAAAACATTATCTAGTAAAAAGCAAATTGATGATTTGGCAATAGGTAATAAGTCAAAAAGTTCATCAACAAATACTAAGTCAACAAACACAAATAACATTAGTGTAAATAAAACAAAAGGATTTAAGTATTCAAAAAATGCACCACTTAGAATGGGAAAAATCGAAGATATTTCATTAAAGAAAAAAAGAGAAAATATTCAAAAATATGATGAAGAAAAAAAAAAAGATCCAAGAGACTCTAAAATATATGATGAAAGCATTGAATCATTATTAGACGCAATTATAATAAATAAAAATAATGATTTAATTAATAAAGATAGAAAAAGATAAATCTACAAAAATTCAAATAAGAATTAATAATAATAATAATAATTATTATTATTTTTAATTTAGTATTTGATATAATAATAAATATTTAATCAAAAAAAAAAAAAAAAAAAAAAAACGTTATTACCAGTAAAGTAATAACTATATAGGAGAAAAACTAATCAAGAAACAAAAACTAAGTAAATCATGATGCATTTATATATACACTTCAGCAGTATCATTGTAATATAGGTACAATTCATTATCATTTTACAGTTAATATATCAATAGAACTTAATTTAGTGATATAATTTTATTATATATCAAAATTTTATAATTAATTTTTTTGACAATTGTTATTAATTTTATCGATTTCATTTTTTTAAGCCTTTTTTTTTTTTTTTTTTTTATTTTATTTTAATGCATTTTTTATATAATAAATTTTTTTCATTATATTTTAATTATGAAGTATATAGCATAATATAATTTAATAAAAATTCATAAATTTAAATATGCTAACATTTGGTTTTATAATAACTATTCATAATTCATTATATTTTAGAATTTTAATATTAAATATTTTTAATATTTATTATAAATATTAAATGTTAAAATTAAATTATTTAATATTATTTTTGCTTTATTTTATTTCTATATTATCAATTCTACTTTCAATCTCCTTGATTTCTTCACTTGATTTAATTTTATTTTCTTCATTAATTATTGATTCTTTATTTTCGGGTGATCTTATATATGAAACTTTATTAATATTTTCTTTAATTGGTGCAACTATGTGTTCAATTATTTGATTACTATCAATATTATGTTTAACACCACCATATACACCTTTCAAAAATCCATTAATTATTGATGGAACTAATATGATTACAATAATTTTACAAATTTCTTCATATATTTGTCTTTCTCTTAACGTCCATATTTTATGCTCTTCTTTTTGACCATATTGGTCCACAGCATCAACATATAATTTTAAATTTTTTATGATACAATCCAAGAAATTTCTTAAGCATGATATTGGAGCAAAAATTCTTAAAGTATTATAAATATTAAAATACAAATTTATTATTAATGCTAAATTTGGATATGATAATAAAATTTCTTGTGGTTTAAAAATAGGCAAAGATGAATTATCTATTAAAGAGGTTGAGCTATCAGTATTATTTGATTCGTTAAGATTATTATTATTATTATTATTTTCGTTTTTATTAGTTTCTTGCATATATTTCATTTGAGAATCACTATTTTTTCCGTACATATTTTGTATTTCACATTCTTTAAACCAAGTAATACACTTTTCAGTACCTATCTGAATTTGATCAATAATTATATTTTCAACATTTTCCTCGAATAGTTTTTCAATAATATGCCTGAAATCAATTCCATTTTTGCCTAATGACATACCAAAATACATTACTTGAACTGAAAGTGAAGAGAGTTTTGCAATATCTTTGATTAATGGCAATTTTAATTTAAAAACTTCTACAATGTCATTAATATTGGTTGTAATATATGAAGAAAGAATTAATGAATATGAAAATTCATTATCTGATTCTTCTGATTTATTAGTATTATTGTTTGCTATTTCATTTGTATTAACAAATATATTACTATTATTTATAAAAATTTCTATATATTGATTTATAATTTCAATAAAATGTTCTCTTAAAATATCAATATATTTTCTTAAATATTCATCGGGTGAATAATCTTTAACTTTAATTTCCGATATTAATGTTTTTAAATAAATATCTCTTTGCTGTAAAAATATTATAGGTAATTCATGAGGTTTAAATAGATCCATTTTTCTTAAGTAATTTATTATTCGAATACATAATGAAAGTTTTATATTACATCTTAAAAGTTGAATTAGTTGTGTTATCATTAAAGCACTAGTTTCTTCAACTTCTTTTAATATTTTCTGTAAAAGATTTGAATCAGTATGCGAGGATAGTATTTTTTTAGAATGATTTTTTAATTCCATTGCTTCATCATAATAACCATTTCTAATAAATGTATCTAAAAGTTGAGGTATTTCTAAAATTTCAACAATTTTACTATGATGATTTAAAATAAGTTTAATTCTATTTTTATCATCAACAAATTGATCTAAACTTTTGGTAAAATCTTTACATGCATTTTCCACATTTCCTAAAATATTCAACATTGAATCATTTTTTTCACTTACACTTGAAAGAGATTTATTTATACCTTGGGAACATAAATTTGCATCAAGGAAATATTTATAATTATTAAACGTTACAGAAGCTAATTGTTGGTCAATATATTTACTGTGATTTTCAATTAATTGAGGTTCATTTTTTAATTCTTCTATTGAAGAAGTCATTAAATGATTTATATATTGTTGATATTCTTCATCTTCAAGTATTTTTTTATCAATAATACTATTTGTTTTTGAAAAATTATTTTTATTTAATAATTCTTTTTGGTTTTCTTGTTTATTGGTTAATAAATCAATTAATAAATTGTTAAAATGATTTTCACTTAATTTTGTTTCTTTTGTGTTGATTTTATTAATTTGGTTATTTAATATATTACTCATTATTTTAAATTTTTATTTCTAATAATATATATATATATACAAATTAATATTTTTATTTATAAATAGATATATTTAAAATCTAGTAATAAAAATATTATGAAAATAGAATAATAAGAATGAATGTTTATTTGTTTTATATCTTTATATATTTTAGTTATAAAGTATTTTATATAATTTTTTTTTCTATTATTAAAGTAGCATATATAATTGATAATATTTATTTTACCTATGTACAATATACACAATAATAATATGTATGATTTATATATATTCTAAGCTAACGTAATGTAATTTATTGTAATATATTATTGTTTATTATATAGAATTATGTGTTGAAAATCTTTTTTAAAGCTCAAGATTTAAAAAGTATTAATTATTTTTGTTTATGAGAATTTTCAAAAATAATAAAGCACTACTATTTTTAAAAATGTTTTTTTTTTTTTGCTTATTTATTTATTTATTTATTATGTATTAAATTAATTTTTTTTTAAAAGAAAAAAATTGTTTTTTGTTGTTATAAAACAAAAAAAAACAAATAATAAAATTATAAAACTTTTAACTTTATTAATAGAAAATGATTTTAATTATTTTATATTGTTATAATAAGAAAATATTGCAAAATTATTGGTGGTAGAAATTTTATATAAAACCCTTATTTTATAATAATTTAAGTTAAAAAATTCTCCATGATATAAATAAAATTTCCTACATAATTATTTAATTGTGAATCATAAATTGAAAATAATATTTATTTAATAATTTTTTTTTCTTATTAACATAATTTAAATAATATGTGAATACCAATATTTAATAACAAATTTAATTTATATTATATTTTATTAGATTTTATTTTATAAATGAAGTAATATATATAAACTAAAATAAAAGAGAAAAGGAGTTAATTATTAATTTATAATAAAAATAAAAATAATATTTTTTTTTTTTTTTTTTTTTTTTTTTTTTTTAGAATACAAAAATAACTATTTTTATATTAAAAGTGTTTTTAATAAAAAAATATATATTTTTTATTTTTTTTATTCTTTTCTTATTTCTTTAATTTCTTTATATTTATAATATATATATTTTAACTTCATCTTAATATGATAAATTTAACGATATTATTAAATTTATTCTTTTTATTGCTGGTTCCTACATATGCAATCCTCGGTGGTTATGTATACACTGAAGGGACAAACTTTTATATTGATGGCTACAAAATATATTTTTCTGGAACAAATACATGTATATTTATTTAAAAATAAAAGAAAAAACATTTATTAATTAATAGAATCTAACCATTGAAATAAAATGTGTATGATGTAATATATATTATAATATATGTAAAGACTATTTACATAGTTCTCAAAATGAAAGGGTGGATCTTGCATTAGAAGTATCAGCAAAACATAATATTCAAGTAGTTCGTGCATGGGCATTTTGTGATCTTAAGGTGTGTGGTGACAAACAATTTGTGAAATTTGAAAATGGAAAGGTAATAAAAACATAATAAAAGTATTTAATCTTAATATAAAATATTATATATAATTTTATTTTAAGATATTTAAAATAATATATAATGATATATAATATATTATAAGGCTGTATTTCTTGAAGATAATATGGAAGCTATCGATTACTTTATAGCAGCAGCATCACAAAGAAATATCAGATTAGTTTTAGGTTTTACTGTATGAATTTTAATATACAAATTTATTAATATATTAATATATGAATATTAAATATAAGTTAATTAATGTATTATTTCAATAAAGAATAATTGGACTGATTATGGTGGTATGGATGAATGGGTTAAAGGTTATGGTGGTAAATATCATGATGATTTCTATACTAATACAGATATCCGTAAGGCATTCAAAAGCTATATTAAATTGTTAATTACTCGTATTAATCGTCATACCAATATTCGTTATAGTGATGATCCTACAATATTTTCTTGGCAATTAGCTAATGAGCCAAGATGCGGAAATGGTCCTTCTGGACTTCCTCAATCAGGTAAATGCACTCCTGAGGTTATAACTGAATGGGCTAATGATATTAGTTCATATATTAAAGAACTAGACCCCAACCACTTAGTATCAGTCGGGTGTGAAGGTAATTAATACATATATATATATTTATTTATTTAAAAAAATAATTATATAAAGTTTTTTTAAATAATACATTAAATTATTAATGAATATTTTGTAATAATATAGGTTTTGGTCTTGAAGCTCCAGAGGGATCTAAAGGATTATATGCATACAAATATGATGAAGGTACTGATTTTGAGGCTTTAACAGCACTTCCAAATATTGATTATAATACTTATCATTATTATCCTATTCCATGGGGAATGAAAGATTTAGTTTCTCATACTAAAGATTGGATTGAATCACATCAAGCTGTAGGAAAAAAATTAAATAAACCAGTAGTATTTGAAGAATGGGGTCTTGAAATTCCAACTGACTGTTCAAAAGAAGAACGTATTCAATATTACAAAACATGGACAAAGCAAATCCTCGATGCTGATGTTCCAATGAATATGTTTTGGTATACTGTCGGTGAAGATTATTATGGAACCGGTAATTATGAAAAGTTAATTGCATATAAATAAAAGTATATATCATTTAATATGTTTATTATTTTTATTATTATATAGATAAATATATTATTAAAGAAGATGAATTAGTAGCTGCCATTGATCCATTTACTAGTAATATTAAATCTTATTATATATTATACATTAATGATAAAAAGCGATAGGAAATATTTAATTTTATTTTTTTTTATAATTATTACTTGTTAATATTTTTAGATGCAATGATGGAAAAAAGCGAATATAAATTAAAGACGAAGTCTATTGGAAGAACTGACTTACCATCAATTTACTGGAAAGTTGATGGTTGTGGTGATTTATGGAGTACTTGTTCAAAGTAAATTATTTTAAAAAAAGCTTTTTCTTTTATTTATATATTATAATTAACTTTTTTTTTCCATATTTAAATAATAGTATTCCCACTCAACAAGGCAATAAATGCTGTTGTCATGGTTGTCAATGTGTATCTCATGATGATCTTTATGCTCAATGTAAACCAAGAGCACCAGGTAGTTATAATAATTAAGTATTATAATCCAGTAAATAAATAAAATTAATAAAAAAATTGTATATATAAAAACTATCAATAAATTTATTAATATTAATATTATAGATTATAGAAATTCGACTATTCCAGACACTGTTGTTATTGAAAGCCTTCCAGGAGGTTCATCTAATCCAAAGAAGACTACTACATCAGAAAGTTTCGCCACATCAAATAACTCTTGGTAAATATTTAAAAGAGAATATTAATCAATTAATTATTAATTAATATTTTATAAAAGTAATACTTATTTTAATTGTAATTATTTTATTTTTTTATAATTAGTTTTTCTATGGCATTGGGTTTTTCATGTTGTGAAGGCAACAAAATAGTTTATACTGATGATGATGGTGATTGGGGATATGAAAATGGCGAATGGTAGATAAAGTTTTTTAGTTTTAATATTAATGATTTATGAAATTTCTTGATAGAATTTATTAAGTATATTTTATAAATATAATAACATTTTATATTAGGTGTGGTATTATAAAAGGAAATAATGAATGCTTTTCTACTAAATTAGGATATAAATGTTGTTCATCTTGTACTGATGTTATATATATTGATAATGATGGACAGTGGGGATTAGAAAACGACAATTGGTGTGGAATAGCTGATAAATGTAATTTATCAGGTTCAGCTGAATCATGTGTTGGATTAAATTTAGGGTAAGGATAAATAATAATTAAATTATAAATTGTATAATATTTAAATTTATATTGTAACATTATTGATTACTACTACTACTACTACTAATAACAATAATAATTATAGTTATCCTTGTTGTTCTTCATGCAACATTGCGTATAGTGACGAAACAGGAAATTGGGGAATTGAAAATAATGAATGGTAATTGCTAATACTAAAGAATTTTATTATAAATAAACTAATTTTATATTAATGTTAATGTTTATCTAATTATAGGTGTAGTATTAAGAATTCATGTTAACATTAAAAACTAAAATTAATATTTAACTTGATATTCAAATATATATTTTAATTGTAATAATTGTTTAAATAATTACATAATTATTTTTAATATTAGTATATCATGTAAATTTATTTTATAAACATGTATTCTTTTTCTTTGTTCTCTTGTTTAATATATATTTAAACAGTTATTTATAATTAATCACAATATATATATATTAATAATATTAAAGCAAAATTATTAATATTCAAAATAATAAAAATAAAATATACTGAATTTTAATTAAATTTTATTATATGTGATTATTTAATGTTTATTTTAAAAAACCAAGTATTACTATCAATAAAATATAATTTTATTGATAGTATTTTAAATTATTATAATAGATATCTATGTTTTATTTAAATTTTTCTAATATTTCTATTATTTTCTATGTCTAAGATCATATAATTTATTATATGATCATTTTTATTTACCATTTTTTTATAATTTTCTATTTCAGCTATAATTTTTTTTTTTTTTTTTTTTTTTTTTTTTTTTTTTTTTTTTTAAAAAAAAGATTAGTAATATATCAAATAATCTAAATATATATTATATATAATTTCAGAATAGTACTCACCAATTAATGGTTTAATATATAAAAAAGTTTGTTCGCAGTTTTCTTCAAGTAACAATATTTCTTCAATTTTTTTACTTCTTTCAGATAATAAATATTTTGCTGTTTCATACTGTCTTTTCATTTTATCAATAATTACTTTATTTTTTAAAGCTTCTTCTTTAGTTTCATTATCAGTGTCATCATCTTCTTTGCTTTCTTCTGATGAATTACTTTCATTATCTGAATTAGTGTTTTTATGGATTTGTTTGTTTTTAAAATCATTATGCTTATTATGGATAAAATAATTTATATCATTATAATTTTCTAAATCTCTTGGAATATACTTAATTGGATTAGAACCGTTATTATAATAAGTAATTCTAGTTTTTTTATTGGAACTTCTTAATACGCTTCCTTTATTTATTAATGAACTTTCATCTTCTGAATCAGATATTTCTATATTTGTTTTTTTTTGAGAAATGGGTATATTATTTTTAATAGTTTTATCAGTATTATCAGGTACACTTTTTCCTCGTACAAATAAACCTTGGTTATCAGAATCAGACTCAATTTCATTTTGTGATTTTCTATTTATATTATCAAATTCTCGTAATTTTTTCCCACTTCTTAATAATAAATTCTCACTATCTGAATTAGTTGCTTCTGATTCAGCTTCATTTTGTGGTTTTCTATTTTTATCTGAGTTTTGTAGTTTTTTCTCACTTTTTAATGATAAACCCTCGTCTTCCGAATCAATTGTTTCTGATTTAAGGTCATCTTGAAAATTTCTGTATTTATTGATACTTCGCAATTTTTTTCTATTTTTTAATGATAACTCTTCGTTTTCTGAACCTGTTATTTCTGATTCAATTTCATTTTGTTGTTTTTTGTTATCTGAATTTCGCAATATTTTTCTACTTCTTTGTGATAGATTTTCATTATCTGAATTAGTCATTTCTGAATCAGTTTCATTTTGTGGTTTTCTATTTTTATTTGAATTTCGCAATATTCTTCCACTTCTTAATAATAAATTTTCATTTTCTGAATTAGTCATTTCTGATTCAGTTTCATTTTGTGATTTTCTATATTTATCAAAACTTTGTAATCTTCTTCCACTTCTTAATAATAAATTTTCATTTTCTGAATTAATCATTTCTGATTCAGTTTCATTTTGTGGTTTTCTATATTTATCAAAACCTCGTAATCTTCTTCCACTTCTTAATGATATATTTTCACTATCTGAATTAGTCATTTCTAATTCAGTTTCATTTTGTGATTTTCTATATTTATCAAAACTTTGTAATCTTCTTCCACTTCTTAATAATAAATTTTCATTTTCTGAATTAGTCATTTCTGATTCAGTTTCATTTTGTGGTTTTCTATTTTTATTAAAGCTTCGTAATCTTCTTTTACTTCTTAATGATAGCTTTTCATCTTCTGAATCTGTTATTTCTGATTCAATTTCATTTTGCTGTTTTTTGTTATTTGAATTTCGTAATATTTTTCTATTTCTTTGTGATAGATTTTCATTATCTGAATTAGTCATTTCTGAATCAGTTTCATTTTGTGGTTTTCTATTTTTATCAAAACTTCGTAATTTTCTTCTACTTCTTAATGATATATTTTCATTATTTGAATTAGTCATTTCTGATTCAGTTTCACTTTGTGAATTTTTATTTTTATCAAAACTTTGCATTTCTTTTTCATTTCTTAATAATATATTTTTATTGTCAGAGGTTTTTCTTCTTGATTCAATTCCTATTTTTTCTTGCTTATTAGCAGCGCTCCATAATCTTTTTCTACTTTTTAAGAATATATTTTGATTTTTCAAATCAGTATCTGACTCGGCTTCAATTATTAATTTTTCATTGTTGAAATTTTCCATTTTGGATCCGATATTCTTTTGAGATACTGAAATGTTAGTTTTCGATAGTGAATTTTGATAAATTGTACTATTTACATTTTTTAAATTTTCATTTAAAGCCTCATCATCAGATTTATTTATACAAGAATTAATATTTCTATTTGGATTTTGAATTACTTTTTTATTTTTTAAGAATAAATTTTCATTACCAATATTTAGTGCTTTACTCTTTATTTTTTTCTCTTTTGATGAATCTTCTATATCTAATCTCTGTAGTATTTCGTTTTTTACAGATATATTTTCAAAGTCGGATTCAGTCATTCGAAATTTAATTTTTTTATTTAATTCATTATTTTCACTTTCATTTTCTAAAACTCTTTTATTTTTTGATAATAAGCAACTAATATCAGGATTAATTATTTCATGTTCTATTTTTCTAAGAATTTTATTATGATGCATTCTTTTACTCCTTGATGAAAGATCTTCAATATCAGTATCAGTATCAGTATTAGTATTAGTATCAGTATCAGTATTAGTATTAGTATCAGTATTAGTATTAGTATTAGTATCAGTATCAGTATTAGTATTAGTATCAGTATTAGTATTAGTATCAGTATTAGTATTAGTATCAGTATTAGTATTAGTATTAGTATTAGTATTAGTATCAGTATTAGTATTAGTATCAGTATTAGTATTAGTATCAGTATTAGTGTTAGTATCAGCATCAGCATCAACATTAGTATTGGTATTAGTATCAATATCAGCATCAACATTAGTATTAGTATTAGTATTAGTATTAGTATCAGTATTAGTGTTAGTATCAGCATCAACATCAACATTAGTATTGGTATTAGTATCAATATCAGCATCAACATTAGTATTAGTATTAGTATTAGTATCAACATTAATATTATTATTATTATTAGTATTAGTATCAGTATCAGTATTAGTATCAGTATTAGTGTTAGTATCAGTATTAGCATCAACATTAGTATTGGTATTAGTATCAATATCAGCATCAACATTAATATTAGTATCAGTATTAGTATTAATATCAGTATCAGTATCAGTATCAGTATTAGTATTAGTATTAGTGTTAGTATCAGTATCACTATCAGTATTAGTGTTATTATTATTATTATTATTATTATTATTATTAGTATCAACCTCTTTAATCTCAGTTATTTTTGAATATTTATTATTATAGAAATTTTGTAGCATTCTTCTACTTCTTGATGAAAGATTCTCAATATCAGTATCAGTATCAGTATCAGTATTAGTATTAGTATTAATATCAGTATCAATTACATCAAACTCCATTCTTTCTGGATATTTATTATTTATGTTATGGGTTTTTATTGTATTTTTGGTTTCAGGAGATAAGTCTTTATTATTTAAAATAAGATCATTAATTTTACTATCAAAAATATTATTTTCAAAATGTAATTTATCAGAATAAGATTCATTTCTAGTATTAGTATTATTTTTATTTTTAAAAAGTAACTTATTAAAACTATCATTTTTATTATTATTATCATTTTGAATATCATTTTCAAAATATAACTTAATAGAATCATTGATCTCATTGTCGTTTAATAGTTCGTTTTCAGTAATTTCTTCATTTTTTTTAGGAATTTCAGTTTCATGATTCTTTACTTTATCACTATTAGCATTTTTATTCTTTCGATTACTTGCTTTATTTATATTTATTTTTTTATTCACATATACATTATTATTTACTTCGTTTTCTTTGAATGTATTCTTTTTGATCTCAAGAATTTTGTTATTGTTTGAATTTATTAAATTATTAATTGGAATTTTAGAAACTGGAAAATAATTTTCTTTTTCTATATGAATCTTATTTTCATGATTTTTTTCTTCTTTATTAGTTTTGACTTCAGTATAATCTTCATTAATAAATTTATTATTATTTTGTTTATAAATTTCCTTTTCAATAATACTGTCAATAAGAACTTCAGTTTTTTCACATTTTTTGTTGATTTTGGTTTCAGGTGTTTTTATATTTATTATTTGAATATCATTATCAAAAATCTTATTATCTTTATCAATATCTTTTTCATTATTACTTCTATTTCTTGTAATAATTTCGTGTTCTAAATTGCTTTCTTTTTCATTTTTTATTAATAACACCAGTTTTTCTTTATTACTTATTTTAGTTTTATTTTCCTGTTCTTTTCTATTTTCAATATAAACTCTACTTACAAGATCATGTTCTTTTTCCTTATTTTTATTTTCAATTTTTTTACTTTCAATAATGTTTTCTAATGATTTAATATCATATTTGTTAGTTTTTAATTTATCATTTAAATTACTTAAATCTAATTTATTTCGATTATTGATATTTTGAAGGTCTTTTTTACATGTTATTTTATCATTTATATTTGTTGTATTTAGTTCTTTTCCAATATTTGATTTTTCTATTTTATTTTGATTGAAAGGTATCTCATTCAAGTTTTTTATATCAGATATTTTATTATTATTATTATTATTATTATCACTTTTATTTTTAACTATATCTAAAGAATGATCTAATTCTAAATTTATATTAATATTAGGATTTAATGATTGTTCATCCGAATTTATTATATTTGTTTCTCTCTTATTTAAGTGAATTATTTGATCATTAGAATTATTAATTGAAAGCTTAAAAATTCCATTTGAATTTTGAGATAATGATTTTGATTTTGAAAGTGATGTTTTAATGTTTTTTGTCGATATTTTTTCATTCTGCAAAGATATTTCAATATTTGGAACCTTAGATATTATAGTTTTAGCCTTTAAATCATTGTTTAAATGCTGAGGTACTGTTGATGATAGTGCATTATTTAAATTTTGCGATGGGTTTTTTAATGGTAAGATGGTGACATTTAAATTTTCATTTCCTTTAATATTAGAATTCTGAAGTTGTGGTAATATAGCTTGAGTTGTGGATATTTCTGTAGTTGTTTTTTTTGTTAAATCTATTTTTAATGGTGAAGTTATATTATTTGAAATTTGTGATATATTATACTTTTTTGATGATAATATGCTATTTGAACTCTTGAGTGATGCTTCAGGTTTCAAAATAGATTGATTAATATTCTGAATATTATTTGATTTAGTCTGAATGGCCACTATTGCTGAATTATCCTTTGTTTTATCTATTTCTTTTGTTATATTATTATTTATTTTCTTTTTTAAAAAATTCATATTTAATAATTCTTCTATAAGCGAAAAATGACTTTCTATTATAGAATTTGACTTAAGTAGATTCATTTTTTTTATTTTATGAATTTCATTTTTTGAATTGACTAAATTAATTTTATTATCATTATATCGATTTTTCGAATATTTATCAATTAAGTCTAAATCATCTAATTTACTTTTCATTAATTTAAACAATCTTTCATTGTTTATATTTTTTAATGATAATAAATTATTTAGCTTTTCAGAACCGTCATTTTTGTTATCATTAATTTTATTATTGTTGCCATTATTATTTTCATTGATGTCATTTTTAGTATTAATTTTAATCTTATTAAACTCGATCTTAGAAATGGGATTGTTATCATTATTATCATTATTACCATTATTACTATTTTCATAACTACCGTTATTATCATTATTAATAATGACGTTTTCTACTACTTTACTATTATCACTATTGTTATTGCAAATATTATTAGTATATTTATCTTTAATATTTAACTTATTACTATTATCATTTTCAACTTCAATTACAGCATCACTTGTTATTATATATTCATGAATATTATTTTCGTAATTTTTGCTATTTTCAATATGCTTTTCTTTCTTTCTTTTTTTAATACTTGAATTCTTAGGCTTTTTTTTAAGCATATCATTATTATTAGTATCACTTTCACTACTATCAATGAATTCTTCTTCGCTTCCAGTATAAACTTTTCTATTAAAACGTTTTAACTTAATCTTTCTTTTATGCTTTATCTCAGGATCTATGTTTTTATCAGTGTTTTCTTTTTTTTGCTGGAAATTAATGATTGAATTATTTATATTGTTATTTTCAATTTGTCTTGAATTTTTTAATTTATTTTGAGATTCTGATATAGAATTAATTGCATTTTTGTTCTGTCGTATTTTATCTTTTTTTTCATCATTGAACAATATTAATTGCTCTAAATTCTCAATATTATTATTTTTATTTTTTATTTGTTCATCTAATACTATATTATTTTGATTTGAAATTTTGTTTACTATCTTTATAAATTTAAAAATTTGTATTATATTTTAAAAGTAGAAATACATATATATAATATATAATATATACAAAATATTAATATGATTTTTAAAATATATATAATAAAAATAGAAAAAATATACTATGATTTTATTACTTGTTTAGATTTATTATATAATAAAGGAGAATGAGCTTGGTTAGGTAATTCTGTTGTGTCTAGTTGGATATTTAATTTTTTTTTGAAAATTGTTGATACTGGATTGAAATCTTTAATTAAGATATTATATTTACTATTGTTTGCCTGATTATTTTCTTGTTTATTATTTTTATTTAACTTTTCAACATTATTATCTAATTCTTTAATTGAATTATCTAAAGAAAATTGTATATTTTCATTAACTGCATTATTATTAGATAGTACATTTTTATTATTAGTTTCTTCAATTTCTTTAGTTTTTTCTTCAAATGATATATCCATGATATTTTGTTTTAAATTTCTACTTATATTATTATTTTCAAGTTCAAGAATATCAATGTAATATTGTTTAATTAAAATATTAATTTGATTTCTTTCAGATAATGGCAGTATTTTAATACTATGCTTATGTTTTAATAATTTATTAAACTCTACCATTTCAAGATTTTCTGTTTTTATATATAATATTAAGAGCTTATATATACTACTGAACATTATTTTATATTCTAAATATTGATATAAAGCATATTTCAAACATAGTTTTATGGTTTCTAATTGGACTGGTAATTTAATAACCCCTGGTTCATATTTTTTAAAAATTTCCAAAAAAGATGATAATGATATTGGATTAAATTGCTGATTTAAAATTCTACTTTTACATAAGGAATATATATGATTAAAATTTCTTTCTTTATATGGTACGAAAAGAGAAGGATATTTCGACAATGAAGCATTTCTATTATGTTCATGAGTTTTTTTTTTGGAATGAGTTTCTACATAAAAATCTAATTTAATTTTATTTGATAATTCTTCACTAATTTTGGATAATTCTAAAAATTCATCATAACAATTTGAGATTGTTCGATCTAACATCTTGAAAAAAACATTTAATTTCAATATTAAATCATCACATTCATCAATATTCTGACTATGTAATAGATTTATATTTAAAGAATTTTCATTTAAATAATCATCATTTGATGAAATTTTAATTTTCTTATTTTTATTTTTTTCATCATTATTATTAAGAATATACTTATTATCATTATTATTAAAAAAATCGTTCTTTTCTTCTTGAAAATTATTCATTATTGGTAAAATAGATTTATATAAAAAAAGAATTTAATTACTAATTACTAAAATGAATATATATATACAAAAAAAAAAAAAAAAAAAAAAAAAAAAAAAAAAAAAAAAAAGAGAGAGAGAGAGAGAGAAAAGGGAAAAGGAAAAACAAAGAAAGAAATTATTAATTTAATTTTATTAAAGAATAATTTACTATAAATTTATAATGGTAACAGATTTACATAATATTTAAACCAAATCTGTTTTTCAAAAAATTTAAATTGCTATGTAAATTAAATTCAATAAATAAAAATTGATATTATATTTTTATTTTTATTAAAATTTGAAATATTAAATTAAGAAGAGAGGGTATATTGATATATTGATAATAATTAATAATTAAATTTAATTTATTATTATTATAATTAATATTTACAATTCTAATTTCGTTAAAGAGTATAAAAGCAAAGACAATGTGTTTATGATTAACTTAAATAAATAAAACGTTGTGTAACATAATGTTTTAAGTTATTAAATAATTATTTAATTAATAATTAAAAGCAGAAAATTTAAGTTGACAATTAATAAATTAAAAAATAAAAAGAAAAATTTTTACTAATAATGAGATTTAATATGAAAAAATTATTTATTTATAATTTTACAGAAATGTATAATTATATTAATATTTATATATATATTTTTTACTTATTAATACATCAATAATTATTAATTTCAATAGTTATTAAGTTTAAATTTATAATAAAATATAACAATGTATAATTAATATTTATATAAATGTTAAAATAAAATATCATGTACATCTAAACTATTTAATGTATTATCCTATTGTATACATATTATTTTTAAAAATAATATTCACAGTTTGATGTATTATACATAAATAAAGTTTTTCTAATTAAAACTTTTATTTGATAAAATAAGATGTACATTAATATATAATCTATATAAAATATATAAAATACCATTATACTTTATGTATTTATTTATATAATAATAATAATAATAATAATAATAATAATAATAATAATAATAATAATAATAATAATAATAATAATAATAATAATAATATAAGATAAATATTATAAAAATAAAATTAAAGAATTAATTTTAAAAAATTTAAAATAAGATTTTTGGTTATTTAATATTGATTAGCAAAACTATTTTTATTTTTTTCAAGATTTATTTTATTAATAGAAGAATAAACGAAATTATAAATAAAAATTCCAGTAGTTCAAACTCAAATCATAAATATATATATTCAATTATAGTTAAAAATTTTAAATATATATATAAATTTTAAAAATAAATTTTAAATTCGTACTATATAACCATATTATATAGTTTTTATCATTAATAGTTATAAATTATATGTTAAGGTATTAAATAATAATTTATAAAAGAGAAAATGTAATTTTAACTTTAAAAAACTATATTTATTTTCACTTTGAGTTTTCAATTATTTAAATTAATTATCTAATATAGTTTTATAATTATATGTAATACTCAATACAGAAGTTTTATTAATACATATAAATTTTTATTAACTTTAAAACTTATTAAATAGTTTTTAATATATTACCTTATATTTATTTATATATATACCTTTTTTTTTTTTTTTTTTATTTTATTTTCCTACTTTTTTTTATAATATTATTTATTTTTAATTTTGAAATTAATAATTGTTAATAATATTATTAATTCATACTTATAAATTATTAAACAATAAATTTTAAAATAATATAGAATATCTTTCTAGAAATATTTAAATAATAAAAGTAATAGAAATATTAATTTTTAATTATTATAAAATTGTAATATATTAATAATGAATATAAAAAAAAATAAATAAATAACAATCATAAAAGAAAGATTATATAAGTAATGTAAACAAAGCAATAATTGCATTTTGGGATCGAGAATAAAATAATTTAGTATAAATAGTATAAACAACCATCAGTTAAAACGAATAGTTTTTACAAAATATATATATTAAAAAATAATAATAAAATATCAAAAAGTATCAAAAAATTATGTAAAATGAAAAAGATAAAATAAAATCAAATCAAAATCTATAATAATATTAAGGAGGTTAATAAAAAATATAAAAATAAATACAGTAAACATATAAAACCCGAATAGTTTATTAATTATAAAATAAAAAATAATATAAAATATAAGTTATAAATTTTAGTATATATTGAATATAATTTATATATTGAAGTATTGTTATAAAAATAATAAAAATAATAATAAATAAATAAAAAGATATAATTTGTAATATCTTAAATTAAAAAAAAAAAATAATAATAATAAAAATAATAATAACAATAATTTATATTAAAGTAAAATTTTGATAATTCAATAAATTTAATAAGTAAAACAAAATAAAAAAAGTATTCAATTTAAGAATATTATTAATAAAAACAAATAAATAATAGTAAAAAAATAAACATTGTTGATATTATATATTAAAATAAATAATAAATTTTTTTAAAATTAAAATAATATATTATCAATAAGGAGCAATTATTAATTTATATAAATATATAAAGATGGTAAAGGTTCTTATTCTTGGTGGTGTTGGTTTTATTGGCAGAAACTTATGTTCATACTTAATTGAAAATAATTTAGTTGACCATATCACAGTCGCTGATAAAGTTTTACCAGCAACTGCTTACTTAAATTCAAAACATAAAGCAGCTTTTGATAGTCCAAAGCTTACTTTTAAGCAAGCTAATTTAACCAATGCTGGTATAATTAAATCTATTATTAGTATATTAACCTAAATAGTGTTATAAATTTATTTATTTATTTATTTTTTTGTAGCTGCCGTTGAAAAAATTTTCACTTGTGATGATGGTTCAGAATATGATTATGTATTTAATTTAGCAGCTGAAACTAAATATGGACAATCAGAAGGTGTATGTAGTCTAAAAAAAATAAAAAGTTAATAATAATAATAATAATAATAATAATTTGTTAATATATGACACAAATTTTTTTTGCTTATATAATTTTTCATTATTTATAAATAAATAAAAAAAGGTTTACAACGAAAAAGTTTTTGGTCTTTCTGTTACTTGTGCAAATGAAGCAGCAAAAAGAAATATTAAAGTTTTTGTTGAATTAAGTACTGCACAAATATATGATGGAGATAAGGTAATATTCATTATATATTAAATTTAATAACTACTATTTAACACAAATATTAAGAGGTATTTTCATATATATAAAGAAACCAAGTAAAGAAGATGGTAAGACTAAGCCATGGACTTTAATTGCAAAATACAAATTAAAGGCTGAAGAAGAATTAAAAAAGATAAAAGGGTAAAAGTTTGCTCATATTTCAAAAATTACTTAATTAATAATGTCGTCATTAATTTTATTTTTCAAATTATTTAAAAAAATATATAGATTAAACCTTGTTATTTTAAGACCAGCTGTTGTTTATGGCCCAGGTGATGTTTTGGGTATTAGTAAGTATAATATCTTCTATATATTATTAATATTATATAAATTATTTATTTAAATATTCTTGTAATATTTTTATTATTAATTAAATTAAATTAATTTTATATAAGCTCCACGTTTAATTATTGGTGCAGTTTACCGTCAATTAAATGAAGAAATGTCTTTCTTATGGACTAAAGACTTAAAATTAAATACCGTTCATGTTTCAGATGTTGTAAGTATTATTATTAATTCTTTAAATTTGTTTTGAATTTTATAAATAGACAATTTTAAATAAATATTTATTATTATTAGGTAAAAGCAATCTGGTGGGTTGCTGCAACTAAAGAAGAAAAGGGTGGACGTGTTAATCCAGTTACCACTCCAGAAATTTATAACTTAGCTGATAAAGAAGATACAAGTAAAATATTACTAGTATTTTAAATATATTTATTAGAGATATTTATTAAAAAAAAATAATCATTAATAATTAAAATAATATAATATTTAAAGATCAAGAAACAATTAATGTATTTATTAGAGAAATCTTTGGCATTAAGACTGGTTTCCAAGGAACTCTTATTAGTAATTTTGCTAGAGTAAATATATAATGTTAAATATTATTAATATATTAGAAATATATAATAATTAAATAACAATATATATTAAATAACATAAAAAATAAAAATATCTAGTTAAATATGGAATCTGTTACTGAAGATATTAATGATAAGCATCTCCAACCATGGTCAGAACTTTGTAAGAATAGTGGCGTAACAAACACTCCACTTACACCATATTTAGATAAAGAATTATTAAAAGATAATGCATTAAGTGTTGATGGTTCAAAGGTATAATAAAATCTTTATTTTTTTTTTTTTTAAAAAAGAAAAGTAAATTCTAAAATAAGAAATGCTAAAATTTTATTAATATATTTAAATAAATAGATTGAAAATGAATTAGGATTTTCTTATGATGTTCCAAATGTTACTTTAGAAAAAGTAAGAGAAGTAATTGATGATTTTGTAGAACTCGGTATATGGCCAAAGGGCACTACTGTTAACTAAAATGGATAAATCACAAGACCTCAAAAAAAAAAAAAAAAAAAAAAAATTAAAATGAAAGATGAATAATAAAGAAATATCTTTAAATCAATAATCTACTTTTTATATTTTATTTCATAAATAATAGAAGTAGATTATTAAATATTAAAAAACTTTTATATAAAAAATGTTTTTTTTTTTTAAAAAAAATAAATAAGGAATATCCAAAATAAAATATAATAAATAAATTAAATTAAAATAAAAAAAAAAATAAAATAAAATAAAATAAAATAAAAATTAAAATAAAAAATATAAGAATATAGAATACATTTATTATAAAAGTAAAGAATAAAATAAACAAGACAAATAAAAGTTTATAATAAAATATTGTGATAATATATACTTGCTTTATAAAAAAGTAAACTTTATATTTAATAGTATAACGAAACAAAAATTAATAATTATAAAAAAGTAACTATTTTATATATTTTATATTTTTTATATAAATATATATAAATATATAATATATTATAATATATTACATATAAAGAGAAATATATTTAACTTTATAATAAATTAAAATATTAATTAAATTTTAAAATTTAATTTACTATATATGGAATAATTAAATTTTGTAAATATGGATATGTATAGTCATTACTACTAAGTTACATAATAAATATTTTTACTTTTAACTGTAATATGAACTCGTTAAATAAAATTAATAATATATGTTCTTCTAATGAGCAATTATGTTTAATTAATAAACATAATCCAAAAGAACAGATTCCTTTAATTGTAAGAAAAACAAAAATTGAGGAAATTCCTATTTTAAAGCATCCAACTTCAAATTTAAAATCTATTAGTTATATAAAAAAAAATTTACCATTACGAATGGTAAAAAGTAATGAGTCTATAGAAGTACGAGCTTTTGAAATTTTTACTAAACTACGACATATCAAAGGCTTAGAAAATTTGGATGAAAAATCCTTTTTAGATACAATTAATATATGTAATGAAGTAAAATCACAAAGTAAAAAGATGACTAATAATACACTAATGAAAACAAAAGACATAAAAAGTAGAAAAACAATGCCAACCAATATAAAAAATAATAAAAAAAATATAAATTATAATAATGTTAATAATAATGATAAAGTAAAAATAAATGAAAGTAACGTCAGTAATTTGAAGATGGCTTCTGATATAGAGAATGGAGAAAAAATTATATCGTCAAAATTAATGGAATTTATTTTAAATCTATTTTCAACACTATTTTGGAAATTAAATGTAAAATCTTTTCAAAATTTAAAAGAAGATAGAAAAAATGAAAAAGTAGTTTTTTTTATCATATTTAAATATTTTAAATATATGAATATATATAATAGAAATTTCTAACATTATATAAAATCATTTTTATAACAAAATGAAGAAGATAGATCTACAGCATAATGTTTTAGTTTCCGAAAAAAGAGATCATGAAATGGCCTTTCAAATGGTTTTTAAATCACTTGTTAAAAAAGAATTGAAGGTTTTTCTCAGGAATAACATATATAAAAACATATTAATTATTTATAAAAAAAAAAACCCAATATATATATTCTTTTCATAAAATATATAAATATATATAATAGAATCAGGGATATTTATGTAAAAAAGACTTTGACATATTTAATAAAAATGATTGTCTTGACGCTTTAGATTTTCTCGTTTCACTTTTAAATCCATCTCCAAAATCAGTTATAGACAATATATTTGATACTCAAAATAAGAATATAATTGATAAAAAAGCATCGATTGTAAATTATTTGTTTTAACATATGAATTTTTTTAATATAAAACTATTTGTTTTATTAATATACATTTAAAATTTAAATATAGGGTCCTTTGAAAAATAAACAGATTGAAGAGAAAAAGAAAATATCAGTTAATAATTTCAATAATTATGGGGAAGAAAATATCATATATGATGAGATTAACAATTTTTATAAAATAACAAACGAAAAAGATTCGCCAAAAATAAAAAAAGATAATAATTTTATTGATATTTTGCCTTTAACATCTATTCCTACAAAGCGAATGGAAAAATATAAAAATTATAATAATGAAGATTTAGCTAATATAAATGATAATGAAATAATAAAGAAACTAAAAAACGAAGTAAATAAAAAACTATCAATAATTTATGGAATATATAACTAACATTAATAGTATTTATTAGATTTTTAATAATTTTATATATATTCAATAAATATATAAATATATAATAAAGATGAAAATACTAAAAAGTGAAAATATAAAGCTAATAAACGAAAATAAAAAGATAAAATTGTTATTAAAGGATATAACATCTGAAAATGGAAAACAAGAAACGAATATTAAAAGATTAGCGATTTTAAAATCACAAATCATCCAATTAAAAAGACAAGTATGAATGATGAATGATTAATGCTTTTAATATTTTAAATATATTTATAAATTAATAAATTTTAAATATCATATTAAAAAAGGTAGTATCTCAGGAAAAAATAATTAATGAAAAAGCATCATATATTGATGATATTGAAAACATTACAAACAACCTGTCAATGAATATAAATAATATTGAAAAAGTAAGATTACATGTTAATTTTTAAATTAATGGATAAAATTCAATTAATAAGAAAGTATAAAATATTTTGTTTTTGATAGTGTAACACCCTTAATGAAAATACCAAATATGAGCTAAAGCATTTGAAAATTTTATTAACTAGATTAAATGAAAAATTAAATAATTTCAAATCACTAAATTATTTAGAAAAAAATACTAGTTCAATATTTAGTAACATTGATGATAATAACAATAAAAATGAATTCATATTTTATTCTGACTTTATATCTTCAACAACCAGACCTAGAAGCAAAATTTCAATTTTAGATATATGTTCAGGTTTGTTTTATTGTTGTTCTTTATTTAGTCTTTAAAAAATATAATGCATTAATTATAAATTATATAACATTAGGAAATACAGATCATTTAAACATTAAACATATTGGTCGTTTAGAAACAAAATTACATCAATTATATATTGGTATTATATAATATTATATCAATTTACATAGAAGACAAAATACTTATATTATTTCGTTATTTAATTCATAAATTAATATATTATAGATCTAACATCCATTAATATATTCTTTGATTCCTTTTTTAGTCCAAAACTAGATATAGTGTTAAAAGTTTTTATCATTTTTAATTTATTTATTTTAAACATATCAAGCATATTTAATAATTAATAAATATTTTTTTATAGAATGAAGCAAAAAAAAAATATGAAATAGCTATTTCTTCTTTGAATGATACAATCAATTATTTACTTCCACTATCAGTCCTAATACCATCAGGTATAATAAATACTGAATATTTTAGCATTATTAAAAATAATAACTTATAACAAATTTATATTTAAATAATTAGCACCATATCCAGATTTAAATAAAGGTATATTGTTACATCCCTTATTTTATAAAATTTCGTATTAATATATATATTTATTAATTAATATTAAAATTTAAAAACAACAAAGTATTAAAGCCAGGAATGCCATTAATACCTGCATCAGATGATATTGTAAAAGCGTTATCATTACCAAATAATATTGAGTATGTATATTAATATTGAAAATATTTTTATAGAAATATATACTTAAGTTTTTTGTTTTTCTTATTTAGCAAAAAAGAAATAAAGAATAAATTGGATAATATTATAAAAGGATTTAAAATATATCAAGATATTATTACAAAAGAAAAAGATTCTTATATAAATATTTTTTCAGAATATAAGACAAATTTCAAAAATATTGTAATATATATATAAAATATTTTATATAAAGAATCTTATTAACATTGATATATATTTTAATATTTTTAGTGTCAATCAGTAAAAAATGAAATCATCAATTATGAAGAAAAATATAAAGCTATTGGGAATGTTATAATAAGTATAAAATCATATTATGCATTATATATCTTACATATTTTACATAAATATCTTAAAAGAATATAAATCAAAAAATAAATGAAATATAAAATGTAAATTAATTTAATTTTTTTTATACTTAAAAGATATTAAATATCCTCTTAACAATATATATAAATCGCTTCGATCTTTAAAAGATAATTTTAATACTGATAATCTCATAGACTATTTAAAACTTACAGAAAAAGAATTAACAAAAGTATTATTCTCATTAAATAATCTATATAAATAATAGTTTTTTATTTATCCTTTTTTTAATAAATAAAAATTATAAATTAATTCTATCAAAAATAGTTAATTAAAATGAAATAATATTATTAAAAAAAATTTTTTTTGTAATGCTGGTTTTTCCTAATTTTATTTTTGAAAATATAGTAAAGTTTCGAGCCTATGACATTTTATCATTCTATTTTAATTTAAACTTTTATTTTAATATTAAAAAAAAATAAAGTTTTTTAAAATAAAAAATAAATTAAATTTTTATTGCAATATTTTTTAAATTTAAAATAACAAATATTAAAGAAGTGTATTTAAGTAAATAATATGAAAATTATTTCATATACTTAATAATATTTATTATTAATGTAAAAACAAGGATAGAAAATGTATAAGAATCAATTTCAAGTAATAATCTAATACCAAATAATTTGAATTTTATTTAAATTTTAACACTAATATTTATATGTTTTTTTTTTATTATAAGGGAAATTCTTTTTTTGAACTTTTTTCTGCGCAAGTATATATTTTCATATTACTATCATTCTGATAATTTATATAAAATATAAATATCTATGTATTTAATTAAGAAATTGAAAATACTTAATTTCATTAAAATAAGGGAAGTTCACCTTTGATTAATTGGAAAATTAACGGAAGCAAAACAAATATTGAAAAAATATATAATAAAGATGTAAAAGGATTCAGTTATAATTTAAAAAATAATGCATATATATCACTTCCTAAAGAGAACAAACAATCATGTAAGGAATTTAGTAAATTTATTTTTTCTTTTCTTTTAATATTGTTAAATATATGTTTTTCTATTAATATTCATATAAATTAAGAAATTATAATAAATATATAAAATAAAACATAGGTCATTTAATTCATCCATTTTTAGTTTTACAAGTGTACATTCCAAGTAATTGTCAGTTTACGCTAGAATGCGGAATTACAAATGTTGGGTGTGATAAAGGAAGAATTGTACTCTCAACATCTATTAAATCGATAAAGTACTCATCACCTCATATAAGTTTACCATTAACAATTATGAAAAGAGATGTAGTAAGTAATTTTTTAAAAAATAAATGAATAATTATAGTTATAATGACTAATGACAACAATAACAATAACAACAACAACAACAACAGCAACAACAACAACAACAACAATAATAATAATAATAATAATAATACTGAATAGTTAAAAAAAATAAAAATAATAATAATAATAATAATAATAATAATAATAGTAGTAGTAGTAGTAGTAGTAGTAGTAGTAGTAGTAGTAACAGTAATAATAAAACATTATTAAATATAAAAGATGATCCTCCAAAAAATAGATGTATTAATTCATCCATTAAAAAAAAAAAAAAAAAAGTGAATTTCTTCAATTTGTTGATGAAGTATTAAACTCTGAATATTACTCATACAAATGTAATGGTGTGGAGAATTATTCTGAAGAAAGAAAAAAGGAAAAAGAAAAACATATTATATCTAAAAATCAAGAAAATGTATTGGAACATAACTCTAAAACAATTAATAATGACTTAAATAAAAATACTACTACTAATACTACTACTACTACTACTACTACTACTACTACTACTACTACTACTAATAATAATAATAATAATAATAATAATAATAATAATAATAATAATAATAATAATAAATAACAATAATGATGATGATGATGATGATGGATGAATGAATGAATGAATGAATAAATAAATACTATTATTATTTAAGTTATTTTAATTAATCCAGTAATTTATAACTTATTTATGTTTTTAATAGTGGATGAATTTATGTGTAGATTTAGAAAACATTACAAGATGTGGATTTAAAGAATTTAATGGATTAAGTTTTAAGTAATTATTATTTAATATTAGCAAATCTTCTTTTATTTATTTTCTTGAGTTTTTAATAAAACTTATTTATTTTAATTTATAGAACATTAAATTATATAAAGATTTATTCAACATGTAAACTAAGGAGAGTTTTTACCATGAAATATAGACCTCCAGATACAACAGGAGATGGTATGTAATTACTTTTAAGTATATTATGAATAATATTAATTAGTGTTAAAATAATATATATATTCTTAAATACATTTAAAGATTATATAGATATTACAGAGCCTACAGATTCAATACCAAAAAACTTACAATTTAATCATGGAATAGAATCCATAAACCAAATTATCTCATTCGATAAAATTATAAATTATTTAAATGTCAAGGAAATCAATGATACAAGTGGTAACTAAATAAGTGATATTTATTATTTGAAGAAAAATATTTTATTAAAAATAAAAAATATATAATATATTTAATAATGAATTATCAGTATATCAAGGAAGTAAATCTTTGTCTAAAAAACAAAGTCAAAAAGTAAATAGTAAAGATACAGGTCAAACAACAATAGCATTTGGAAGAAAAATTCTTATACCATTACCGACCCCAAAACATTTAAAAAAAAAAATATTAAAAGACAATAATATCAATAATATTAATACTACTATTATCACTAATAATAATAATGATAATTATAACAATAATATTAGTGATGATAATAAAAGTATTTCGAGTGATTTACAAAAAAAAATGGTAAGCCTATAAATTTTTTTTTTTCACTATTATATATATATATATATATATTATTCTTTTAATTAATTATTAAAAAATTTTAATAAATATAATAAATAGAAACAAAATTCATTTAAAAAAAATACAAAAGAAAATAAAGGGAGAAATGAAATAGAAAACAATAATAAACTATACAAAAACATCAATAAATCAGTGAAATCTAATGAAAATAGTAATAATAATAAAAATTCAAATATAATAATTAATAATAATAATAATAATAATAATAATAATAATAATAATAATAATAATAATAATAATAATAATAATAATAATAATAATAATAATAATAATAATAATAATAATAATAATAATAATAATAATAATAATAATAATAATAATAATAATAATAATAGTAATAATAATAATAATAGTAATAATAGTAATAATAATAATAATAGTAATAGTAGTAGTAGTAGTAGTAGTAATAGTGATGATAACAAATCAATGAGTGAAAAAAATAAAAATAAGAATGTTGATAATAAAGATATTAAAGAAAAAGTATGCGAAGTAAATAAAGAAGTAATGGATAAAAGTGGAAGTATTATTTGTAATAATAAAAATGAAATAAATAAAACTAATAAAGAATATATTATTGGGAACAATAATGAAAAACAATACGAAGAAATAAAAAAAAAAGACAAAATAGACAAAAATTTAATTAGTATTGAAAAAAAAAGAAATTCAAATACTATTGAAGAAATTGATAAAAATAATGGTAATGAAAGAGAAATTGAAATAATGTATAAATATAAAATAAAGTATTAATAAAAATATCTATTATTAAATTAATATAATCACCTAATTATTAATAATAAAAAACAATATTTTAGACTATGAAATAAATAAAAAAGATATCTATGACCCTTTTAACCCACAAAAATATGGTGACATATATTTATTTGAAAATGTTCATGATAGCAATTATCTCTTTGAAGGTTGGTCAAAATTTGGATCTTCAAATTTAAATGATGATAACAATATTAATAATGATATGATATATGAAAATAATAACGATAATATTAAAGATGAAAATTATGAATTAAATATATCATTTGAAACTATGAAAATATTATCAAGGTATATTAATAAAATATAATATTATTTATAATTCTATTTATTTAATAACTAATATGTATTATACATAAGTAGAAATTCTTTAAATATTCAAGAATTACTTCCTCCTGAAGATTCATCGTTATATGTAAATGTATGTTATTATGAAAATAATATAAAATCTATACCTTTTTAATATAACTTATATTAAAATAATATATTTTAGAACATATATAATTATACCAAATATAATAATAATAATTCTAATTATGAAGATAAAAGTAAAATGGATACAAAAATATACCAAAATGAAAATGTCATTAATATTAAAAATGAAAAAAGCAATAACAAAGAAATATCTAATAATAAGATATCTTCTTTTAATACTGTAGACAATGAATACGAAAATAAAAATATAATATTCATAAAAAAGGATGATAAATCAAAGAAATCAACGCCAGAATTAAATGTTAATATAGACATTGGTAATAAAATCCCATGTAAAATAAATTTATTAAAAAATAAAGTGGAAAATAATAATAATAATTCAAAATTGATAAATGTTACTGTAATGAATTTAGAAACTAATCAACAAATAAATACAGATTCCATGCCTGATGAAAATAAAATGGATGCTTTTGTAAAACATAAAGAACAAGAAAATTCATCGTCGACATTATTTAATGAAGAAGATAACTGTTTAGAAGAAGTTAGAAATAATTCTTTTGGAAGTAAATTGAAAAAATCATCATCAACATTAGTAAATGCTGAACTAGAAACTAAAAAAGATTTATTAAACAGTAACAATTTAGAAACTATAAATATAAATAATAGTGATTGTATAGTTGATATGAATCAATATAGAATTAATGAAAGTAAAATTACATCAATTACTACTACAGAAAAAAAAAATAAAAAAGAAGAGGAAAATTTTAAAATTAATTATGATAATAACAATAAAAAAGAGAATTATTTAGAGGATCCTTTAATATCAGAAATTGAAAGAAAATATAATTTCTTAAATACTTCATTATATCACAATTATAAATATAAGACAATAAAAAAAGAAGAACAAATAAATGAAAATGAAAATATAACAAATATAGTAAATATAAATAAACTCTTATCAGATGATTATAATAAAAATTCAAATATAATAATTGATAATAATAATAATAATAATAATAATAATAATAATAATAATAATAATAATAATAATAATAATAATAATAATAATAATAATAATAATAATAATAATAATAATAATAATAATAATAATAGTAGTAGTAGTAGTAGTAGTAGTAGTAGTAGTAGTAGTAACAGTAATAATAAAACATTATTAAGTATAAAAGATGATCCTCCAAAAAATAGATGTATTAATTCATCCATTAAAAAAAAAAAAAAAAAGTGAATTTCTTCAATTTGTTGATGAAGTATTAAACTCTGAATATTACTCATACAAATGTAATGGTGTGGAGAATTATTGTGAAGAAAGAAAAAAGGAAAAAGAAAAACATATTATATCTAAAAATCAAGAAAATGTATTGGAACATAACTCTAAAACAATTAATAATGACTTAAATAAAAATACTACTACTACTACTACTACTACTACTAATAGTAATAATAATAATAATAATAATAATAATAATAATAATAATAATAATAATAATAATAATAATAATGGTAATGGTAATGAAATAAAATATATTAAAAACGAAATCAATAAGGAAAAAGAATCAAAAAGCAATTTTGAATTAGATAGTATTGAATACAACAATCAAAAAAAGCCGATAGACGATTTAAGTAATAAAGTAGTGGAAAGAAAAACCAATGAAAATATTCATAATCAATATGAAAACATCAATTCTAAGATACAAAAGGCACAGGGTAATTTAAATGATATCAATACAAAGAATGTTTTTAATAAAATGAAACCTATTTTTGAATCAAATAAACTTAAAATAAGTAAACAGGAAAATATTCATAAAAATAATGAAAAAACAAAATTACACATATCAAATAATTTTGATGTTTCTAATACTGGAAATACTAAAATTAGAAAAACTGATTCTATCGTATATAATAATTGTTGTGAAAATGAATCAACTGAAAATTGTATTGATGATAAAATTATTAATAAAATAGAATATAATAAGGAAAAAATAATTGATAGTAATATTAAATATTCAAATAAAGATATTAATATAGAAAGAAAAAGCAATATAATTAATGATAATAATAACTCTTGTATATCAACAGATAATAATAATTTTATTTTGAAGAAAGGTAATAATAATAGTTTAATTGATAATAAATCTAAAGAAAAAAACATTATAGATGAAAATCAATTATTACTCAATAATGAAATTGGAATTAATATAAAAGCTACTGAAAAAAATATTATTAATAGTAATGATAACTTTTCATCAAAAGAAATCAATATTATAAATGAAAAACTAATAAATGACAAACAAATAAAAATTTGTAATAATACTAATATTGAAAATATACCCGAAGAAATAATAATAAATAATGATAAACGTTTAATTTCGAATTTAAAAACTAAAAACAATGACAACATGAAAATTTATGGAAATAACCACAATAATGATGAAGTATTAATTCATCCACAAAATAAAAATAATGAAAATATCAATATAAGTGATAATTTTAAGATTAAAGAATCAGAAATCTCACCTATGTCCAGAAACACTAATAATGTAATATTAAATGCTAATAAAAATAATGAAGAAAATACTAATGATGTTAATATAACTGATTATAAAAATAAAACTCTTATAAGTATGTATTATATATGAAATAAATAAATAAAAACTTTTCAAATTAAAATTCTATATATTCATTACATAATAACAGATAAGCCTCCAGATGAAAAAAGGAATATTCCAATTGGGAAATTTAGATATCAGAAATATAAACATATAATTTTAAATACGTTTAATAATTCTAAAAGTAATTTTTATATTCATAATTTATTTATTTTTTTATCTTATTAATAATGAATTTTTAATAATTTATTTATAATTATAGCATTTACAAAAAAAGAAAAGATACTAATTCCAAAAAGTAATTCCAAAATTTCATATATACCTATTAGATATATGAAAAGAGAAGATGCAAAAATCAATAATAAAAGTATAAATGATATTCTTCAAATACAAAGGAATAGAAATGAATATAAAAGTAACTGTAATGATGACATTACCAAAAAAGAAATATCAAAATCCGACAATAATAATGAGATAAATAACATATTAAAATCGAGAGAAGTCAATGAAATAACAAATGAAAAAAACAAAACTAAAATAAAATTAAAAAACGATTATATGTCAAACAATGAATATAGCTGTATAAATTTTGAAAAAGAGGTTAATCTTGTATTTGATCCTGTATTAAATAATTATTTTGATCCAAATGATGGAAAATATTATGAAATAATTAATTAAAATAAATTTCAATTATTTATATTCTTCTTAATAACATTCTTTTCCTTAAATAATCCAGTAACATCTTTTCCTTATTTATTTATTGATAAAGAAACATATAAATTAATAATAAAATAAGTATACTAAATAAATAAAATTTTTAATAGTTTTTAATGTCCATTATTATTAAATATTTTTAGTTTTTATTATATGCGTTAATATATTTATTTATAGTGCAAAAAAAAAGCTATTTATAAATTTTAACTTTATCATCATTATTTCTTTTATAATAATACTATTATCTTATATTAATTGTTACATTTATTTTACAGCTTTAAGTAATATTTCGGTAAATGAAATAAAATATCTATATTTACTATTTGATACTAATAATTAATTAATTGATTGAATTAATTTATCCTCTAATTTGGTTAATTGCTACATCATTGGCAACATACATCTTCTTTGAACCTACTGTACCAACAGAACCCTTTCAATAATAAAATTTTTTAATAAAAATTAATAAAATAAGATTAAGATTTCTAATATATAATAAGCAACACTAAAATTTTTTAAATATATACTTCAACACCAAAAGTAGTCCATGAAACAACATTGGAGTTTGGTTCGATTGTTGGCCAACTAATTCCATTAGCTTTTTTTAAATTGATTTCTATTTTAGTGGATAATATTTCATATTTAGATTGTTCTGGGATAATTGGTTGAGATAAATCAGTATGGAATTGGAACACTTTACCATCTTGGAATACAACATCGACTAATAACTATATTTATATATATAAAAATCAAATATAAAAAAATAATTAAATTTAAAATATTATTTCAAGAAATTACATTTATTCTATATATATTATTAAACAAGTAAAAATTATTTAAATAAAACTTTATATTAAATATAAATTACTTTTTCAGTTTCAAATTTAACTGTAGTCTTTTCCTTATCAACCTTTTTAGCAAAGATTGAAATAATAACAGAGGTTTGAGTTTGATACCAATCATGTCTACACTTAACAACTTCATTTTGCTTATCACCTTCCTTTATTTTATCGATTTTTAGTTTAAATTTGATATTATTAATAAATTTAATAAATTATACTTTGCAATATTCAATTTATATTTGAGATTATTATTAATATTACAATCTTAACGTCAGTAAATCTATGTTTTCCTTTCTTGCAACCTTGAATTTTTAAGAATTCTTCAAACTCTAAAACTTTTCTTGAACAACATGTCCAACCTTTTTTATAGTTTTTAAATAAAATGGTGAATTTAAAAAATTAAATATTTATTATTTATTTTTAAATATATATTTATATTAAATATTATATAATATATATTATATATATTTACCTTTACTTCCTTCATGGAATAAAGGTTCACCAGAATGGAATATACATTCTTCTTCTCTTGATGAAGCATCAACATATTTTTTACCACAACCTTTGCGTCTACAAATAGTACCTGGTGCAATAACAGCATCAGCTGGATCATTCAAATCTTCTTCTCTTACTTTTGGCTTTTCTTCAGCTGGCTTTTTTGTTGATGCTGGAGCTGGTGTTGGTACTGTATTAAATACTTCAACATTTGGGTTATTAGTAGAACTTTCAACTTTAATGTCTTCCTTAACTGTTTCTGGTGCAGGTTTTTCTTGTGGAACATTAGAATGTGGTCCAACAGTACAACCTGGTCTATTTTTTGTTTTTATTTTGTTAATTATTTAATATATATGTATATATATATATATAATTTTATTAATAAATAATATATTTTATAAAAAAAAATTTTTTTTATTAATTACATTTTCATAAAATCATCAAAATCAATAACTTTTTTATCACAGCATCCCCAACCCTTTAAGCCTTCATGGAAAATTGGTCCTTTTATTTATATATTTAATTTTATTACATATTTGTTTAAAATTGATGAAATATCTTATATTATTTATTTCAATTTATTCTATACCTTTTGGGTGATAATGACAAGCAGTATCATTATTCTTTGTCATAAAATAATAATAATAATAAAAATGAAAGTAAAAATTAATATATTAAAATAAATTAAAATTTTTTTATTTTTTTTTATATATTTTATTCTTTTTTAATTTTTTTAATATTTTTTTTTATGATTTATTAATGATTTATTAATGATATTTATTTTTGTTATTTATTATTATTTATTTTTATTATAAATATTACTTCAGCTGGATCATAACTTTTTCCACAACCGTTATTAGTACAAATATAAGTAACCATTTTTATATGTATTTATATTATTTTAATTTATCTATTAAATTTGGAAATTTAAAAAATAAAAAAGAATGGAAAAAAAATATCTTTATTATTTTCTTTTTGATTCTAAATTTTACTATTAATTTAAATAATTAATTTATTTAAAATATGAAAATAAAAATAAAATAAAACAAAATAAATAAATAAATAAATAAATAAATAAATAAATAAATAAATAAATAAATAAATAAATAAATAAATAAATAAATAAATAAATAAATAAATAAATAATAGTATAACATAAATTTATGTAAAAAAATATATATTATAATTAGAAATTTCTAGATGATTAATATGATCCAATCAATATGTAACCAAAACTTTAGCTAAAAAACTTTAGATTTACTTTATTATAACATAACAAAATGTTGTATTACTATTAATTTTTATTAAAGACTAATATAGATATAATATTATAATATAATTTACAGATTAGCAGAATTTTATTTAGAAATTAATATTAATAAATTATAGTTGTGGCTTTTTAGCTATTAAATAAATCATATGATGTTTCACAATATTTAAAATATGTGGCGTATATTTTAAATATAAACATTTAAAATAATTATTGATATAATAAAATTATATTTCTCTTATTTTGATAATGAATTTGAATAATACTATAAGATAATTATTGCAAGGTTAGGATTATAATGTATTAATTCTTATTGTTGTAATTTATTTTAAAAAAATGAAGGATTAGAATTTAATATTAACTATTTTAATATTATTTATATAAATTAATAAATATTATTTAATTTTTTTCTTTTCTTAAAAAAATTATTAATCATAAAGAATTATTTAATTTTAAAAGGTATAATATAGATAAAATATTAAATTATGAAAAAAAAAAGACTTAAATTTAATGTAAATGTAATGTAAATGGTGTATTAAAATTGAAATAATTATTATTCTTATTATTTAAAAAATATTAAATTTTGAATAAAAAATTATTCATTTAAATAGAGTATAGATATAGAGGGCAATTATTTGATAAAAAAAATAATAAAGGAATAAATCTCGAGGAAAAACATAAAAAAACGATGTAAAATATTAGTTAATAAATTAAAAAGAAAAAAGATTATTAATAATTTTAAAATTTTAATAGAAATTCAACTAATATTTATTTTAAAACATAATAATTATTATATTTTTATTTTTATATATAATATATTTATTTTTCTAGTAATTAATTTTTATAATAAATAAAATTTTCATTTTCATTTGCAAACAAATAATTATTTATTTTTACATTTTATATTATTAATATATAATTAATAATTATATAACTTTTTAATATATATATATAGCAATATGGGTGAATCAAGAACAGAACTTTTAACTTGGTTAAATGATTTATTACAATTAAATTATACAAAAATAGAACAATGTGGAACAGGTATTATAAATTAAAGTTATACTATAACAACTAATTTTATTACTAATATTAATAATAACATTTTAATATTATTATAAGGTGCTGCTCTTTGTCAAATTATGGATTCAATTTATCGTATGTGAATACATTTTGTATTTATTTTTTTTTTCTTAAATAGAAAAAATAATAGATAAATTAATGATTTATAATATTAATAATAAAATTATACATTAAAATAAATAAATAAATAATATATTAACAATAATATCAATGTTTTTAGCTGGTGATGTTCCTTTAAGAAGAGTTAATTTCACAACTAATTTAGAATATGAATATGTTCAAAATTACAAAATTTTACAACAAGTTTTTGATAAGCATGGTATTGATAAAGTAAAGTATTAAATTAGTATTATTATAATATATTATTTATATTAAGATAGATATTAATAGTATTATATTTTGTATGAAGGCTATCCCGGTTCAACGATTAATGAAATGTAGATTTCAAGACAATTTGGAATTTTTACAATGGATGAAAAAATTTTGGGATACTTATTATTCTGGAAATGCTTATGATGCAGTTGCTAGAAGAAATGCTTCAAAAAAAGTAACTAAAAAGCCATTAAATTCAGGTATTTTTTTTTTTATCGGATAATACTTCATAAATTTATAAGTTATATTCAATAACATAATTAATAATAACATATTATTTAAATTAAAGTTAAACCACGTGTTGTTACATCAAGACCAAGTACAGCTTCATCTCGTTCAACTCCAACAAGAACTACAGGAATAAAACCTACCGGTACTAAAACCACATCAACTTTAAAGACTAAAACAGTAGCAGATAATCATGCTGCTGAACAATGGTAATATTATATTCAAAAATTTTTTTAATACTTTCAATATATTGAATAAATATGTATATAATAATCATTATATTTTAAGGGCTATCAAAAAGGCTGAACTTGAGGCTGAATATCAAAACACAATGAATGAATTATCAAGTGAAATTACTGGATTGAAAGCTACTGTCGAGGCTTTAGAAAAGGAAAGAGACTTTTATTTTGGAAAGCTTAGAGATATTGAAGTTTTAATTCAAAATCAAATTGAAGTTGTAAGTTAATATAAATATTAACATAAATAGAATAAATAAATAAAAGCATTAAATTAATATGGGAAAATTATATTAGGCTCCAATAGAATGTCAAGAGTTTATGAAGGATGTTCAAACAATATTATATAGCACTGAAGTAGGATAAATAGAAATATAATTTTGTGATTGTATAATACAAAGAAAAAAAAATATATAATTAATATATTTCTTTAAATAATATAATATTAGGATGGTTTTGAGATACCTGACCAGGGAGAAGAAGAAAATCCAGAGGAAGAAATGTTTTAAATTTTGTTAAACTGAATAATAATAATAATAATACCGCGCTAATATAAAATGATCTATTATTTATAAAAACAAAAATCATTACAAACGATAATAGCAGTAATGCTAATCATCAAAACAATTAAACCAGTAAATGAATAATAATAAGAGTTAAATTTGATAATAAATAAGTAATTGATAATTAGGAACAAGAAATATTTATTAAAATTAATTAAAAATCACCAACCTGCTATAAATATACTATTCAATATTTATTAATTTATATATATATATATAGTTTAAGAAGTATTTTCTTATTTAATTATATTATTGCTTAAAAAAAAAAAAAAAAAAAAAAAGCAATTATTTTTAATTTTTTTTTCTAATACATTTATCATTTATTATAATATTATAATAACAAATTAATTTATCAATAAAGACCAATAAATAAAAGTGAAAGAATTAATTATTTTTATCATAAAACACATTAGTTTAATAAAAAAAAAAAAGATAAAGAGTTATTCAAAATAAAATATTTTTTAATGAAATTAATAAATAATATATATAATATAAAATTTATAATGGTTTCTATTATTGTTTGCTTATTATAATGCCCTCTTGGAAACGTGCCTTCATTTATTTAATAAATGTAGTTTCTCAAGGGGGTCTACTCATGCTCATGGTACTGAGAGAGTAGGAAGAATTAAATCCAAGTATTGCGCAATGGATGCTTGGTTAGTCTTTAAGGGAAAATTATTAGGACTAAGCTCATGGTACTGAGCGATTAAAAAACATTTATCCATCGAATTTAAGTATTTGATGAATAAGTTGAATGTTTGATATTCAGGTAAGTTTGTATAGTATTTAATTAGAAGAGTAATACATTTTGTTGCTGTATTTTTTCTTTTATTCATGTATTCATGTAGTACTACTCTTCTCTTGTAAGAATCCAATGTAGGTAACTTTAGCATTTGCATTGTATTTTTATATTCATGTAGCTATTGTTGTATTGTTTCTTGTAAGAGATTGATTCACTCTACATCATGTAAAAATACTATTCACAAGCTTTCTGGTGTCGGCATTCTTGATTCAAATTTTTTACCAATTTAAATATTTAATGAAAAGTAAAGTCAAACAAGTTTAGTGTCAAAAAGCGAATCGAATTTACTAACAACAAACCAAAACTAGAATTTTTAAAGAAAATTTACAACTAGAATTCAAAAAAAGAAACTTTAAACTTTAAACAAAGCATCGTAACAATTTTTGTACTATCCAGTACTTTTAAGAAGAGAGAGAGAGACAGATTTTTTTCCATATACGTTATATTTATAATTTTTATTAGTATTTATTTTATATTCAATATTTTTTAATTAGAATTAATTATCATGTCAGTCCTTTATATTAAAGATAAGAATTATATCAGACGTGGTACCCGGTCTTATGGTATCCCCTTAGATGATATTCGCTCCTTCTTTATTCGTGGTATTCGATCATGGTCAGTAAATATGCTATGGGATAAACTCGAGGTTATTCTGGAAGATAAATTTAATTCAGTTATTAGTGTTAAATATTTTCAGACTTTCAATGATCACTTTTTCTTAGTCAAGGTTCATGGTTCATCGAAAGATTGTATTAAAATCTTACACATGTTAAAGAAGAAACTTTCAGTTACCTCAATTTCCTTTTCAGCTCGTAGTAGAAGGAATCACAAATACACTTTTTCCACACTCAAACGTAAAATTTTAGTTTCTAATAAACATCAACTTTCAATTCAACAATCACTTCAACAATCAGTTCAACAATCTCATCAACAATCCGATCTTCAACAAGATCTTCAACAGGATCTTCAACAAGTTTCCCATCATGAAAATATTCCAGATCTACAGCAAACACAATTTCAATCTCAACATTCAACAATTAATTCTAATAGCTCTATCAACTCTGATAACAGTTCAATAGTTGATAGTTCTTCAGTTTCACAGCCATCTAGTAATAGTTCTACTTATTCCTCTGATGCATCATCCATTAATAACGATGACTTTAATAATAATAATAATAGCAACGATTCTTCCTCATCCAACAAGCCTGATAACTTTTCTTTTTGTCTTAGTTGGAACACCAATGGGTGGAATCACGAAAAGAGAGATAGTATTAGCTATTTCACAGCTATTTTCAAACCATTATTTTTATGTTTCCAAGAAACTGGTAATGGTTCTGGATCGAATACAGATTATCCTTGTCGTGTTACTTTGCGAAACTATAGACACTTTTTCAAGAAAGCTGACGAATCAGTTCCTGGAATGAGAGGTTTATATTTAGGTTTTCACAATTCATGTCAAGCCTCACTTGAAAACTTCTCTGGAAAGTATATTATTTCTATTTATACTTTTAGTCTCTGGAATAGATTCAAATGCTCGATTGGAAATGTTTATATGCCTCATAGTCATCACAACATCTATGTTGATCATGCAAAGTTAGAAGTTCGCTTGTGGTTACAAACTCATTCATCCCATCCATCGATTCTTGTTGGTGATTTTAATATGTCTAAAGTAAAATTATCCAACTGGTTATCAACTAATGGATTAGGAGATTGGGAAATTCTTCCGCTTAGAGGGTCGACTATCTCTTGGACTCGAGGTGATCAATCTTCCGACATTGACCATGCTCTTATCAATTCGAAGATGAAAGATCTTATTCACTCAGGATCATTTATAAATAATTTTTATCCTGTATCAGACCATAAGCCACTTCTTATTAATGGTAAAATTATTCCTATGGAAGATTTTTCTAATGACTTTAATGTTCCTAAGAAAATTCTGAAATGGAATAGATTAAAATGTATTGAGGAAAAGGAATCTATTCTCAGTCATAATAAATTCCAAATACTTTCAGCCAAATTCAACGATCCTAATGTTTCTACAGATGAACTTTCCAAAGAGTTTACTTCAACTGCTTTTTCAATTGCAGACGAGCTCAGTATTACCTCAGCAAATAATGTTATAAAGTCTTCATTTCATATTTCACAACAAATTTTTAATCTTCAAAAAATCAAAATGAAGTTGTATAAGAGATTTAAAAAAGAAAGAATTTATGATATAGATGAATTTATTAAACGAATTAAAATCTACCATAAGCTCATTGATTACATCCACAAAAGATGTAATGAATTTAGGAAGCAAGAATATCTTCATTGGATTAAAACAGGATGTGAGTATATGAAGAGTCATAATCCTAAGAAGGCCTGGAAATGGATCAAGAAAACTGCAAAAATTGGAAAAGATTCTTTCTTTATTGCTCAACCAATTAAAAATAAAAATGGAGAATTAGTTGTTGCTACGGAAGAACAACTAGAAGTGTGGCATGATCATTTCGAAAAGCTTGCATCAGATCCAAGTGGTGTAAGTCTTGATTTAGAGCATTGGTATGAAGAACCAATGAATAAACGTTTTTCACTTCCTATGCTTGATGAGTGGGATATCAACCAAGATATTAGTATTGATGAAGTCAAGTCAGCTATCCTCTCTACTCCAAATTATAAAGCATCAGGTCCGGATGGTATTCCAATTGAATTTTACAAAGCATTAATTCCATCAAGTAATGATTCTAATAATGTTACAGATAATATTTCTTCTGGTAATACCACTTCAGATAATGATGCTCATGGTTTAAATTTTATTCTTAAATTATTCAACCGTATTTGGGATGGAGACTTCCCCAACTCATGGAATGAATCCAGTATTGTTTCTATTCCTAAGAAGGGAGATTTGACAGATTGTGATAACTATCGAGGTATATCACTTATCAATAATGGCATTAAGTTGATTTCCAAAATTGTCACCACTAGAATCTCAGAATATGGTCTAAAGAATAATTTCATTAGACCTGAACAATTTGGTTTTCGAAAAAAGGAAGAAAGTATCAGTCTTTTCATTTCAATCCAAGAAATATGCCGTAGACGTCAATTAGATAATAAAGAGACATATTTGGCCTTTTTAGATCTCAGGAAAGCATACGATTCAGTCCCAATCGGTAATATTCTCCATAAATTAGATTGTTTAGGAATCCGAGGTAAGAGTTTACAATTCATCAAAAATTTATATTTTACATCTAAGGCTAATGTCAAATTAGATGGACAATTCTCGAAATCTTTTGATATGAAGAAAGGAGTCCGTCAAGGTTTCCCTCTTTCTACTATTCTCTTTAATCTCTTTATTAATGATATATTTAAAGAGTGCGAAGATCTTGGAGTCAGTTTAGGTGACACTCGATGCTGTGGTGGACTTTTTGCAGATGATATAGTTATTTGTGCTCCAACAGGAGGATGCTTAAAAAAGATGCTTAGAAGAGTTAATGAATGGGCCTTGTATAATGAAATGGAATTTGGTATTCAGAAATGTTCAACGATGGTGATTCGTCCTGAATCAATAGAAAATCAGAACAAGAGAGATCCAACATTTTACTTAGCAGGACAACCCATTCCAACTACTGATTGCTATACTTATCTTGGTGTTCCATTTGATAAGAATTTGTCCCTTAAACCAGTAATTAAAACTCTTAATAACAAGGTTTTGAAAGGACTTTTTTCAGTCAGTAGATTCTTAAGAAATCCTAATATTCCTATTCCTTTCAAAAAACTAGTACTTAACTCACAAGTGATTAGCAGAGTTTCATACTTTGCACCATTACTTGGATCCAACAAAGCTAGGTCTAGGATTGCTCAGAAGCATGTTAACAAAGGAATACGATGGATTGCCGGAGTTCATAAAGCTGTATCGTTTATATCTTTATACTCTATCTCAAAAGATTTGAATATTCCTCCATTGTCAGCCAAATGTGCGTTAGCTCAGGTTAGATGTTTTAACAAATGGAAAAACTCAAATTGTATTATCTCACACCTTGTCAATTACATTCCTAAATTTAGAAAATACACGTGGTGCAAATCAAGTAGGACACTTGATAAAAAACTAAAGAAACATGGAGATGTTAAAGCAGTTAAAAACTTTTATTGGAAAGATCTCAAAGGGAATTCAATCAAAGCGCAATATTATGATGATAATAAATTTATTGAAACTAAATATTTTATTAAATTATGTTATGAGTACCCAGAGTTTGCCTATGGCTTCTACTGGCTATTGAAAGCAAGAAGCGGATACAAGTTGGATGCTAGAGTTGCCAAAGCTGCTAAATTTGTTGATCCAGTTTGTCCTAACTACTGTCCATGTTGCAAGTGTGGAGATCAAAGTATTAAATATTGGTTATTAGATTGTCCAACATTTAGAGATATCCGTATTAAACATTATGATTCCATAGTCCAGCTACTAAATTTTTTCAGTCAACGTAATTCCAACAGTCCTATCAATAATAATGAAATTGATAATGTCAGCAGAGATAGCAATAACAGTAATAGTAATAGTAACAATAATAATAATAACAATAGTAATAATAACAATAGTAGTAATAGTAATAATAGAAATAGTAATAATAACAATAGTAGTAATAGAAATAATAATATTAGTAATGATAGCAATAGTGATGATAATAATTCTAATTTAGATAGTAATTTAGTTAATGATAGTAATAGTTCTAATAATCCGGTGAATATTAATGTGTATGATTATTCTAGTGTGTGCAGTAAAATATTTAAATTCCTTCTTGGGGGAAGAAGTTTTAACAATATTAATTACAATTCAAGGGAATGGAAAGAATTTTGTAAGCGTCAGATTCAATCTGGTACTAATGAAGGAACACCATTCTTGACGGTAACCGCGGAACTTCTAACCAAAATCATGCCTTTTGCTATTGGCCAGCAATGGTCAATGTTCAAAAGGTTTGAAGCAACATCCAAGAGCGTCAATGCTGAAGAAACAGTAAGACAGGCCAGGAGGGCCAGCGCAACCAATGGAGATCATAATTTTGTTCCATGACAAAATTTTGATCTTTGGCTCGGTGTCCCATTGGAAGTCAAATACAATTATTATACTTTAGTATGATAGTGGCTTTCTTACTTTAATTAAAATTACTAGAATACATTATACCCAATTTTTATTCATTTGTGTTTATTTAAACATATTTTTTTTATTTTTATTTTTATTTTTAATTTTTTTTATTACATGTATTGTAATTTTAATTAAATTAATAATAAAGTTTAAAATATTTGATGCCGTTAAAAAAAAAAAAAAATGCTTATTATAATTATATAAATTGATGATATATATATATATAAAGATATATTATGATTTAAAGTTTATTTATTTATCTATACAGAATATTAAAATAATAATATATTTATATATCATTTAATCAAAATTTCATTTTATTGACTTAATATATTTAATTAATGCTTTTTTATGGATAACCCCAACAAAATGACCATCTAATACAACACACAAAAAACGAGTACCTAATCGTACAAACATTTCAGTAGCTAATTCCATACTTGAATTGGCTGAAATCATTATAGGGGCTTGATCAATCCATGGTGTGAAATCAATAATTTCAGGTTCAATTAATTTATTATCTTTTAAGATATTTTCTTCATTATTAGGTTTAGAGGCAGCTAATAGTAATGCATAATAAGAATTCGGGAATGGATATACTAATGGTTTTCTAAATTCATTATAATCTTGTTCAATAATGTCTTCATGAGGTAAAGAGAATAAAGTAGAAGATATTTTAGTTTTTCTGTCATTATTAGGATTTGATGAGATATTGAATAATGGAGTATATGTTATTTCATTTGGTGTTTGTGATTTTGAATGTTGAATTTTCAATTGAGAAGTATAATTAAATGAGTGGTTTAATTGAGAACTTGTAGTACTATTATAATTGGGATGTTCAAACTTAGTTATATAGGAATGTCGAAGTTGTTGTTGATAATATGATAATGGTATATCAATTGGGTTATGAATATCAGAGTTTATGGAGTCATATTGTTGTCTAAATGGTGAAAAATTATTAGTTTTATCTTCTTGTCTACTTAAAAGTGAAATCCTTTCTTCATCATTTAGTGATTTTTGAAGAAAACTTTTTCGTTGAAAAGAATTGAGAATAGAAGTGGAAACTGGTGAAAATATATCTTTAATGTTTTTTTGTCTCAATGGGAATGAATTTTTGGTTAAGTCAATTTCAGTATTATAGTTTTGAATGATACGTTTAAAATAACATGGCTTGTTATTCCAGGATAATTTCTTTACTAAGCAGATAGCATTTTCTAATTCATTAAATGCTATATAGCCTACTAAGATGCCATTATCAAGAATAGGAAAACCACTATCATCTGAATATTGGGATGTTACTTTTATTCAGTTTTTTTTTAAATATATATTATTAATATTAATATTATTATTATTATTATTATTATTATTATTATTATTATTATTATTATTTTCTATTCCTTTATTTATTATTGAATTAATATATATTATTACATACAAAGTTTACAATTGAGAATATCAATTAACTCATCAATAGAATACTTATGATTAGCTTCTAAAGTTATAACATCAGTGTCCATAATATCTACAATTGATTTTTGATGAATTGGAATTTTCTTATTATTAAGATATGGATAATCATTTTCTTCAATTAAGCAATCAAAAATGGAATTTTTATTAAAAGCATCAGCAGTCCATTTTGAAGTCAAGATAGTAATCATAATTGGTATAACATATGAAACACCACCTGTTAATTCAAACATAATTACTACTAATGATATTATTATACGGGTTACACCACAAAGTGTAGCAGCAGCACCCAACATTGCATAAACACCTGGAGTTATACATTCACCATCTGTAGAGCAAAATGAAAATAAAAAAAAGTTTGGATATAATCTAGATTATCAAAAAATTAGTGTATTAAATACTTTTTTTTGAATTATAGTACAATTAATTAAAAATTTACTTGGTTAACTTTAAAAGACAAATCCCAAAAATTCTTCCAGATAATGCACCAGAAACCATTGTTGGTATAAAATAACCACATGGAACCTAAATATTTTAAATATTCTTTGATTATTTTTTTTTAACTATCTTTTATTTATAATATAATAAAGATCCATATTTACCCTGATACATAAAGTAATTGTTGCTAAAATAATCTTTATAAATAAAGTTATTAAAAGATTTTTAATAATAGGACCAAACAACACGTCATTACTTAATGATTTTTTATATAAATAAAAATAATGATATATATTTTTTAGTTATGAATTTGGTTTTAAATAGTTTATATATATATACATTTTTCATTTTATACTTACTTGCAAATATCATGTTTTAATTTATTCTTAATATCACATTCTTTAAATAAATCACCAATTAATTCAGCATTACCAATTCTATTATGTACAAATTTTATTTATAAGATTTGACAATAATCATATATTATATTAAAATATTGAAATAATCAATTATTAAAATTTACCTGGTGTAAGAATTAATATAACCTAATAAACCAGAAACTAAAGAAACAATAATTACTTCAAAAATTGGGAATCTATTTATTTTTATGTTTTTCCTAATTTTTCTCCATTTTAAGTTAATTTTATTAAAAAATGTACCAAATAAGCCCTACATTTATTTAATTTAGTAAAAGTAAAATATTCTATGATGATATTCCTTTTAAATTTTTAAACCTTTAATTATTTTACTTACACCAAAAATACCAATGACAACAAAATATATTATTTCAAAATAATGCCACTGTTTATTGTATACAACTTCGAAGAGAACAGCTTTTCCAGTTCGATATGGATTAGTATACTAAATAATAAATAAAATAAATATATTAAAGAATATGTATAATTTTAATATTTCTAATTAATAATTACTTTTAAAGTTACAGCTGCAACCATTGCAGCAATAAAGGATCGCCACATTGTTTTTTGAGGAAAATAATAACTAACTTCCTCAAAACTAAAAAGAACACCACCAATTGGTGCGCCAAATGCGACTGCCACACCGGAAGAACAAGCAGCTGATAAAATTTCTCTTCTTTTTGCTAAAGTTGTTTTTAATATGTGCGTTTTTATTTAATTTGATGATAGATAATAAATAATATTTAAAAATAATATAATTACCCTCATTATACTTATATTTTTTAAAACATCTTGAAACTATATTACCAATGCAACAGCAAATGTGAACTAATGGACCTTGTGTACCAATAATTAGACCAGCTGAAGTAGAAAATATCTATACATAATTAATATGAAATTATCATATTACTATTTTTATGAATATTAATATAAACTTATATTAAACTATTATGTTTATACCAAGCCAATAATCTTTGTTATTAAAGTTTTTAAACCCAAAAAACCTCGTATTACAAATCCACTTAATATTGTTTTAATTTCAGGAAGACCACTTCCAGCAGCATAACAATATATTTTTTCTTCTTTTATTTTTTGTAAATGATAATATATTCCTTTATTTATATTACTAAAATCCACCATTGGTTCTATATCATGTTTTTTAATTTTTTCTGACTGTTTTTTTTTTGATGATTTAATAGACAATGAGGTTATTAAGACACTTATTAAACCTAAAACTGACTAAATTTAAAATTTGAAATGATGTATTAAAATTGATTATTTATGTAAATAATGTAATTAATTGATTAATTATTTTTATTAGTGATATTTTTTTACAGCAATTAAACCATAAAATATCCAGTTAATAACATATCCTTTCTCTTCATTTTTAATATTTAGAAATGCTGCCCAAGTAACCCATTCATTACAAATATACTCTAGTCATTATAAATTATCATAATATAAATTAATATTAATAAATAAAATATAATATATAAACAGTAAATATATATGTGAATTAAATATATACCATTACTGTTACTACAACACAATTCTCTGTTTAAACTAAATGATCTTTTACAATATCCAAGTTTTCTATCAAATAACCATTTAGCACTAATCTCAATACCTGCTGCTACAACACCACAAATAATACCTATTATTATTATAATTATTATTATTATTATTATTGTATGATAAAACATTAAAACTAAAATAATTTTAAAATTTTATTTAATATTTACCTATAACTACCACTAACATCCATCCCACAGACTTATCCCAAAGCTGAAAAATTTTGCCTTTAAAACCAACTCTATTTACGATTTTTCTCAATCTTGCTTTGTCTCTTACATAATCATGTATCCAATCTTTTAATTTTATATTCAAATATATTAGAAGATAATATTATATTATTATTTTCCTATATTAAAAGAAATTACCAATAGTTGTATAATCTTCATAACGAACACGCATTCCATGATTTTCTAATAAAGTTTTATCTGTAGGATCTCCAGCAAGGGATTTTAATTTTAATTTATTAATATTATTTTTATTTTTATTTAAAAATTTTTTTGGTGTGTTTCGTGAGTTTGATGTTGATTCATTTATATTAGATTTTCTTTTAATATTTTGTTGGTTATTGAATTTTCTTATTAAAAATGGATTTTCATAATTATAACCAAAAATGTTTTTACTATTACTATTTGAATTTTTATTAATTTTGGGTAATTTTCTTTCTGAGTTATAAATTATAAAAAATTTAAAATGAAATTATCCATTTTATAAAATAAAAATAGTAAATATTTCATATAATTCTATTGAAAATAATTTAAATATTTTATGTTACCTTTATAATAGCTACTAATTGAAGAATTAAAAAAAATATCTTTTTGTTTAGAGTTTTAATTATATTTATTAAAATAATTAAAAAAGAAAGTAAGATTAATTTATTATTGTACTTTTAGTTTTTTTATTTTTATATTAATAATAAAAACTTATTACTACTGTAATTGCTAGGAATATTTATTTCATTATTCTTTTTTTCGTTTTTCATTTTCTTTTAAATACGAACTATTTTAGATTTTAATTATTGTTGTTTAATTGCTTGTCTCAATTTAAACATTATCTAAATATAAGTTTATTATTAAAAGTGTTTTTATATGTACATTATAAATACTATATTATTTTAAAATCATATTAAAAAAATTAATGTAACATGTAACCAATTTTCTTTTCTTTTTGAATATTTACTAATATTTCTATTTCAAAAATTTTTATAAAAATTTATTAATAATTTATTTAAATACTTCGTTCCATTTTTATATATATACTTGATTAAACTTTTATATTACTCTATTTTTTATTATTATTATTATTATTTTTTTTTATTATATTCTAACTATTAAAAAACACACTTATAGTTTAAATAAATAAATAAATAAATAAATAAATAAATAAATAAATAAATAAATAAATAAATAAATAAATAAATAAATAGAATTTAAAAACAATTCATATATATTTAATATAATATATAATATTAATATCAAAATAATTATATTATTAATAATTATAAATAACTATTAATTGGTATCATTAATTATAATGATATTATTTTTATTAAAATTGTTAATATAGATCTAAAATTTAAGATAGAATTTTTTTTTTTTTTTTTTTTTTGATTTATGTTGAATTAAAGTTATAAATATATTTAAATATTATTAATATTAATATACATAGTTAATTTTTATTTTTGCTTTTTTTTCTTTTATTTTTTGGTTTGCTATCATCTTGAATTACTATTAAGGAATTTTTTTTTAACCCATTTATCTTCATATAATTATATTTATCTCTTTTAGTAGTCAATTTTGATTTCTTTACATCCTGAATAATAATGTCTCCATTAAACTCTAGTGAATTTGAGATTTTCCTTTTTTTATTGAGTGCTAAACTTTTTTGTAATTCTGCTAAAGAAGAACGTTTATGACTAATTTTTATTTCATCGTCATTATTATTTTTAAATTCTTTATTGTCTTTTATTACACTATTTCTTTTGGTACTTGCTTTAGTTTTTAATCTATTATCATTTTTCCTTAAATTTTTAATTTTAAGATTATTGGTTCTGTTATTTTTATTAATTATATTTTTTTCATTTTTTTTAATATTTTTAATTTTTTTTTCATTGTTATTATTATCATTTTTATTATTATTATTACCAGCATTACTATCATTATTATTATCATTAATCTTAACTCCTTTATTTTTAACTATTGTTTTTATTTTATCATTTATCTTATTATTATTGTCTGAAACAATATTTTTTTTATCCTTATTGATACTATTAACTTTATTCCGTTTTGATGATTTCATATTCAATGGACTATCATCATCATTATTATTGCTATTAGTTTTATAAATTTTTCTATTAGACCAACTTCTTTTTCTTATATTTTGATGATTATAAATTTTTGTTTCAATAATTGTAACATCATTATCATCTGATGTAATTAGGTCTTTATTTTTATTTAATTTCCTTTGTCTTGTCAAACTTCTTGTAATTCTTCTTGATTCTGTTTCAATAATTACAGGATTTTTCTTTTTATTATAGCTCTCTTTAATAATCTCTTCATTGTTTTTTTCATTGCTTTCCATACTCTCAGTATTATTATTTTCATTATTTCTGACATTCTTCACATTAAAATGAATATTTGTGTTATTTTTGTTTTTTGTGGTATTAATCTTATCTATAATTTCTATTGTAGTATTATTATTATCATTATTATTTTTATTATTAATAATATTATAGTCATTTTTGCTATTATTTAATTTATTATTACTAGTCTTATTATTAATATCTATATTGTTATTATTTATATTATCAGCATTATCTTTGTTATATTTATCATTGATTTTATTTTTATTATTTTGGTGTAAAACAAATTTATTTAATTTTAATTCTTTATCTATATTATCATTCTTAGTATTTTGTAGTGATCTTGAAGAAGATTTCAGAATGCTTATTTCAAAATTATTTTCTCTGTTCAGTTTTTTAGAAGTTATTCTACTATCAAAATTTGATGATTGCTTCATAACAGAATGATGATTTTGAATATCAGAATTATTAATTAATGTTATATTTGTCAAAATTAAATCTTTTTTACTTTCTATTTCCTTTACATTATTATTTATATTGCTTATTTTTTTTTGTTTTTCGATATCTTTTATCTTTTCATTAATCTTTGATGATATATCTTTATTATTATCTTTATCTTCATTAAATTTATAATTATCCATATCCATATCCTTATTATTATCCTTATTGAAATCGTCATTATTATAATTATTATCATTGTATTTTAAGTTGTTATTATTACTGTTACTATGAAAATTGTTACAATTATATTTGCTTTCATTATTATTATTATTATTATTATTATTATTATTATTATTATTATTATTATTATTATTATTATTATTATTATTATCATCATTATTATTATTATCATTATTATTATTATTGCTGTTGTTGTTGTTGTTGTTTTTGTTGTTGTTATTGTTATTGTTATTATCATCATTATCTCCATTGTTGTAACTATTAACATTTTTTCCTGTTATTAAATAATTTCGAATATAATTTATTTTTTCGAAAATTAAATTATCAGTATTATTTATATACTTTTTTTTGGAAAGTGATATATAATGATTATGAAGAGATGAAATAGGTGAAAATTGGTATGATGGTGAAATAAATTCATTATTAAGTGAACTTGATAAAGTAGAATTTAATTTTTTATTATTATTACTATTGCTACTATTGCTATTTTTCATTTCATTTTTTTTATTTGAAATATTATCATTTGAATCTTTTGAAATATTTTTATTATTAATTTTTACTTTTTCCAAATTAACATTTGATTTCCTTAATATATTTTCCAATTCATCATCATCATCATTATCATCATCATCATCATCATTATTTAACTTATTTTTATTCTTATCTTTGTTTTTACATACTTTATTAACGTTATCAGCATTTTCATCGATATTACTTTTATTATAAAGTATCATTGAATTTAATTTATTATTTTTTTTTGTCACCATTTTATGATCATTTATTATTTTATTATTTTTTGAATAACTATTATTTTTAGAGCTATTTCTTTTTACCTTTTTCATATAATATTCATTTTTAGAATACTTGGAGACTGAATTTAAATCATCATCATGATGTATATGATGTATATAATTATTATTATCATTACCAAATAATCTTTTATATTCATAATTATTTATTGCTTCATCAATAATTGACTTTAATTCATTTCTTGAAAATATATTACGTTGATCGTTTTTTTGGTCTAGATGAATAGAACTTATTGAACTTTCATCATGACTAGTTGAATTATTATTATGTATTGAATTATTTGGTGAGTCACTATCTTCACTATCTAAATCAATGAAGTTATTCATTAAAAATCTTTTACTTTCTTTTCTTTTAGGTATTACTTTATTATTTATCATAAAATCAGTAAAATTATTTTTCTTTTCTTTTTTTTTTAAATTAGAAATATTAATTGTTTCACTTATAATTTCTATATCATCTTCACTAATTCTTGATTTTGATGAAGAACTAGATTTGTTATTTAAGTAGTCATCACTATCAATAATTTCAATTTTATCTATTACAATTGGATCTATAATTTTTTTTTCTGAATTCAATAAATTTAATTTAGGCTTTCGTAAGTAATAACCACTTTTATTTAAAGAAGAATCTTCTTCTGGAATATTTGAAATACACATTGATGAAGTTTCATTTGAAGACTCATTTAATTCTTCAAATGATATTTTTTGTGATAATTTTTCAACATCAATAAATTTAGAATTTGAATTTTTATATTTATTATTTTCTTTTCCTGTATATATTTCATCTGAAGATATAGAAGAAATTGTAAATGATTCAATTGATTCACTTAAATCAATGGATGAACTAATATCCGTGTCGAATGAGTTTCCCTCTTCTATTCTTTTCTTATCTATATCATCAAACCAATTAATACATTGATTTAACTTTCTTGAAAGTGCTAAATCCACTAAATCAGCAAAATCTCTATCAAAATTACTATAGTTATCAGAATAAATTTTTGCTGCTTTATACTTTTCTTTATATATCATTCGTATTGTATCATCTATATTTTCAATATCACTACCAGAAGAATTACAATATTCAAAAGTGTCTGATGAATTATTTTTAATTTTTAAATTATCTTTCTTTTTTAGGTTCAATAATGATTTCAATAACTTATTATTTTTACGTTTCCTTTTTACCATGTCATGTGAATAGGTATATATATCATCTAAAGTATTTTTATCCATTCTAATTAATAATCTTGTATCTTTTTTCTTTTTTTCTTCATCAACTTCTGATGTTATTTTATCTATATATTTAATTTCTTTGTCATTAACATTATTATTATTATTTTCATTTTGATTATTTTGATTACTACTTTCATTATGCTCATTCTTATTTTGTTTCTTTGTAATAGTATACATATTATTTTTCTCATAATTTTTAATTTTATTATTACTGACTATTTTATCGTATATACTATTATTATCATTTAAAAAGTTATTACTTTCATTCTTTTCAGTGGCATTCATATTTCCTTCTTTTTTAATTACATTGTTTTTCATTCTTTTATTATTATTTTCGTTCAAAATAGCAAAAGAATTTTTTTGCATCTCCATATCTTTTCGTTCTTTTTTTAATTCAGTACTATTGTTTTTTATATATTTTTTAGGTATTAATTCATTATATTTATTTTCATTTTTCATATCAGTTATTGAAAAATTTAATTTTATTGCATTAGAATCAAAACCAATATCCATTGATTTTTTATCACTTATTTTTGAATTACTGCTTTTACTGTCTGTATTATTAATTTCCAAATTTTCTTTGATATTATTAGTACATTTTCCTATATTCTCTATTTTAATATAATCTTTATCAAATATTTTTTTTCCATTTTCGACATTTATCATTTTATTATCGTTTGTACAAGTTTCATAATTATTATCATTTATATTCTCATTATTAATGATTTTTTTATTATTAATTTTTAAAAGTTTAGAATTTTTTTTATATTTAAATTTATTAATATTCTTACTCTCTATATCACTAATATTATTTAAAATATATTTATTGTCCCTATAATCATTGCTAATTATCTGTTTTGTTGAAGGTATAATATCATTTACACTCATTATTTTATAGGTCTCATTATTATTCTTTTGGAACTTTATTTTATTATCAATACCATTATTTTCTTTTTGATTATTCATTTGATTTTTAGCATCATATTTTTGTATATTTACGTTATTATTACGATCTTGTTTATAGATTATTATATTCTTAAGTGATTTACTACTATCATTTCTATTATTATGTAGAAAATCATTGGTAATTTTTGATTTATTAATAGTATAATTTTCAACTTTCGATTCATTTAAATTGTCTTCCTTTTTTATATTATAATTTCTTTTATTTATTTCATTTTCAACGTTTTTATATTTTTTTATATTACTTTCTAGATAAATTTTATTCTGATATAGAGCAACAGTATTTGCTAAATTAGATGAATTAGGTTTTCTATTTAATCTATTTTCAAAAGCACCAATTTTTATTATTTCTGTATCATTCTTTTTATTATTTAGTTTAGATATTAAGTTTGTTTCAATTTCTTTATTTGGATAAATTATTTGATTATTATTTCTTTTTTGGTTACTATATTCATCAAACTCTTCATTATCTTTGTCATTAACATTTTGGAGATAAAATCCATTTTTATCATTATAATTCTTGATTTCTTTTGTTTTACTGTTAATTTTATTTACTTTATCATAATTTGAATTTACATTATTAACATTATCATCGTTATTGAAATAAACATCTTCACAAATAGTTTTTTGTTTTTTTGAATTAATTTCTAATTTTTCGTTTTTAAAAATTTCATCTTTAATAATATCTTTTTGCAATCTATCAAAACTGTGGTTATTTTTAGATATTTGATTAATATCTTTATGCTTATTTATTAATATATTTTCATTCTTATGTAAAAAAACATCACTTCTGTCATTGAAATCATGTAAGCTGTTTTTTTTTATGCTACTTATAATATTTAATTTATTATTATTATCATTTTCATTAATATACTTTGTTTCCACTTTGCAACTATTACTATTACTATTACTATTACTATTACTATTACTATTACTATTACTATTACTATTACTATTACTATTACTATTACTATTACTATTACTATTACTATTACTATTACTATTACTATTACTATTACTATTACTATTACTATTACTATTACTATTACTATTACTATTACTATTACTATTACTATTACTATTACTATTACTTTGACTATTACTATTACTATTACTTTGACTATTACTATTATTATTACTATTACTATTATTATCATTATTGATATTATCATCTATAATACCAAAAGTATTTATTTTATTAATACTATAATTATTATTATTTATGTTTTCATTTAGTTTTAATTGATTATTTAATACCTGATCATCTTTATTATTATCATTAACACAAATTATAATTGGACCGCTGTTGCTATTATTTTCATTATTAATATTAATAATATTGTTTTTGTTAATTGTATTTTCATTTTTAATATTATAATTTTTTTTATTATACAGATTAATGTTATTAGTACCATTAATTGAATTTACAGATATTGCTAAGGAATTAATTATATTACTTTCTTTATTATTCATGTATTTTTTTGAAATAAAAGCATTTACATTTTTATTGTTCTGGAGGTTTATATTTTCAACATCATAATTATTACTTTTTTGATTTATTTCAATATTATTACTCTTATCATAATTTTTATCGTTATTATTATCATTATCCGTATCATTGTTATTTTTACTATCAGTATTATTTACATCAGGAAAATCTTTATTTCTATTTTTTATAAAATGAATAATTTGATTTACAATATCTTTTTCAGATAATATAATAAATTCATTCTCACTATTTATTACTTTGATGGTTTTATTTTCGATATTTTCATTTACAGAAGTAATGATCTTATTGTTGTAATTTGAAGGTTCAATAAATTTATTATTATTAATTGTTATTATCGAATTTTTATATTTATGTGATTCAAAATCATTAGACATATATTCATCTGAATTATTATCTGATGAACTATCTTCAATAACACAAATTTCTTTTTCTAACTCTTTTTGTATAATTGAGTTTTTGTATTTATTATTTATTTGAGTTAGATAATTCGAACTCTGAAATCCAAGTTTCAAATTATTATTATTATTATTATTATTATCATCATCATCATCATTATTATTATCATTATCTTTACCATCATTAACTTTATTAACTTCAAGAATCAACGAAGTATTTTTAGGCTTTATTATATTCTCTTTTATATTACAATAATTTTGTGATAGTCTATCTTTATTCTTATTGGTTTTATTACTTTTTGTCTCAATAATTATTATTTCATCAACGCAATTATCTTTTTCAATGTTATTATTATTATTAATTTCCTTTAAATCAATATTACTACTCATATTATCATCATCATCGTTAATTTCTACAACATCTTTATCATTACAGTCTTCATTATTGCTTTTTATTATTTCTAAATTATTTATATTATAGGATTTATCAGGAATATTATTAATACTATTTTTATTATCGTCATTTTTAATTTCAACAATAAAAGAATTATTAGTTTGATAATGAATATTTTTAATATTCTTAATATTATTGAAATTATCATTATAAAATAATCCATTCAGTTTTTTATCACAGCTTTTACTAATAATATCATATTCTTCTTCTTGCTTATTATCTGAGTTCTTTATTAATTTATTATTTGATCTTGAAATATTTTTTGGAATCATTTTATTATCATCATTTTTATTTTTTTCGTTATTTTTTACTTGCTTATCACTTTTATTTAAGTTTATATTAATATTTCTTTTTACATCTATTATTAAAACATCGTCTTGATTATTTCCTTCTATCTCTTTTATATCTTTTTCTATTTCATATTTATTATTCTTTTGATAATCATTTTTTATTATTTTTTCGGTATTTTCATTATCATTATTATTGATTTTTAATATTTTTTTATTTTCTTTTATAATATTTCTTTTTTTCCTTTTTTTTTTATTATAATTTTTGTTATCTTTATTTTCTTTATCTTTATTATTATTATTATTATTATTATCATTATTATTATTATCGTTATTATTATTATTATTATTATTATCGTTATTATTATTATTATTATTATCGTTATTATTACCATTGCAATTATTATTATTATTATTATGGTTATCATTATTATTACCATTGCTATTATTATTATTATTATTAGAAGAAGAATGTTTACTATTTTTTTCATTATTGGATAAATTTTCTTTATTGTTGTTAAAATTCTTTACATTATTACCAAAAGAGATCATTTTTATATTTGGTTTCTGGAAATACCACAAATTCTTTAAAAGCTCCCTTAATTTATCAAAAATTAAAAAATGAAAATAAGCTTTATATTTATTGTTATTATTACTTAATAATAAGGTATATATTAAATAAAAGGAGGTATCATTAAATATTATATAATTAAATTCGATGTGATTTAAAATAATATTTTGCTGATTTCGATATTTTTCATTTAATTTTTGATTATTTTGAACTTTTTTTTTTTTTTTTGAATCTTCTAATTCTTTTATCAACTCATCAGTCTTATTACAGCTATTATAATTTTTATTCATTTTCTTATATATTTCTTCCTTTTCTTTGTTTATTATATCATTCATAACTAATTCTTGTTTTTCCTCTACAATGCCATTATTTTTTATTTTTTTTTTTTTCTTTTTATCATTATTCATATTAATAATTACTGAATTACAATTATCATTCGAACTTTCAAAAATTTGTTTTAACTCTTCATATTTATTTTCATTTTTTAGATTATCTTCATTTTTTCTCATTTCTTTGAGCTTTATTTCTAATGCTTTTTTTTTTAAATTATTTACTTTTATTGTATCATAATAATTATCATCTTTTAAATTTAATTTAATTTTATTATTAATATATTTTTTTGAGTATTGAATAAATTCAGGTTTATTTAAATTAATATCATTTAATTCATGTTTTTTTTTGTTTGATTCTTGCTTAATCATCTCAAATTTATTATTATTATTTTCTCTATTATCATTATCATTATTTTTATTTAACTTTTTTTTGTTTTGTATAAAACTCCCTGATTTTTTATTTACTTTTATTGTTGATATTTCATTTTTAATTTTTACTTCTGCTATTTTTTCATAACTCTTTTCATTCACAACTTCTATTTTAATATCATTATCTAAATCTTTTTTAATATTAATTGGTATATTAAGTAATTTGCTATCAATTTCCTCAATTTCAATATTACTATACTTATCAATTCCTTTTACTTTTAGTTTTTTGGAACTATTATTACTATTAATTAAAATATTACAATCGTCATATTCTATTTTTCTTTTTTTATTTTTAATTGGTTCAAAGATATCATTAATATCTGATTCTTCATCATCACTAATTATTACTATATTTGATGATAATGCTTTTGAATCATCTGAAATGTCAATTATACTATTTACATCATCTTCTATTACTTCTATATTGTTGTTATCTTCTTCTTCTTCCTCACTTTCTAAAATTTCCACAGACATATCTTTAATGTTATGTTTATCAAAATCGACTGATGGAATGCCAATATCAGAAAACAAATCTAATTCATCTGCAATTTCTTCATTATCACTTAATTCATTATTTGAATTAAAACCCATTTCCATAATAGAATCAAAAACTTCTTGCTTATTATAATTACCATCAAACTTTGATAGTAGTATGTTTGAATTAGATATGAAATCATTAGTAGAATTACTAATTAATTTATTGTCATTTGTTTCTTTTATTATGTAATCAATATCAGTAGTATTTTTATTAGTAACCTCTTGAGTATGAAAAACATCTTTTATATTTTTATTAGTACATTTATCTGTTTTTTTTTTTTTTTTTTGTAGTTCTTTGGGATATCACTTGAAGTAAAGTTTGTTTTTTAGGTGTTAATAAATTATCAAAATCATCTTCATCATAGGTAAAATTATTTTCTGTATCAGTTTGTAAATGAGATGAATTTACTTCGCTTTCATCTTCTATTGAATTTACTATTGAACCGAAAGGTAATGGTTTTACAGATTTTATAAAACCATGATCTTCTATAATTTCTCCAGTAAATAAATCAACAACATCATCATTTAAAATTGGTTTCGAATATCGATTCATAATACTTTCCCAACGGATTTTAAATTGATTAAATGAATCTTTACGTTTTGCTTGTATATAATTATCGAAATCATTTATTATTTTATTTTTATTCTCACTCATGTCAAATATTTTATATATAATTATTTGGCTTTACAAGGAATAATGGAATATTAAATTCTGATGATTTTTAAAATTTAATTTAAATATTTATTTTATTTACAAATATGTAATTGTTGATTTCTTTTATAATTTATAATTATATATTATATAAATTTTATTACCAAAATTTACTATTAGTTTTATAATTTTTTTTATCATTAAAAAAATAATAAAAAAACATTTATAAAATCTTAAACTACTCTATAAATATTTAATATTTCATATTTTAAACATTACTAAAAATTAAAACTATTTTTAACAAAAAAATATAAATTAAAAATTTTAAAAAAAAATATTTATGAAAATTATATTTCAAATAGAATAAACAAATCTTAATATTCTAATAATTAATAAAGGAAAATCATAAAATTAAAATACAAATTTTTACATTTTATTTATATGTATATATTTTTTTTACATTTTTTAATTTTTTCTTTTTTTTTTATATTTAATTTAAAAAATGTTATTATCTTTACTTTTAATTTTCTTTCTTTTCTTTTCTTTTTTTTTTTTTTTTTTTTTTTTTTTATATTATATTTATATTTATATTTTTACTTTTATTATTATTATTTTATTTTATTTTTTTAAATTTATTTCTTTATATTTATTCTTTATTTTTCTATTAAAATCTCACTTTGTAAATTCATTTTCTTCCTTTTCCTTTTTTCTTTTTTTGTTGATTTTTCTTCTTTGGTGCTGGCTTTGGTGGAGTTTTCTTAACTTCTTCAACTGGGGATTCAGGCTTTTCAACCTTTTCAACTAATGGAATAAATTTACCTCCGCCAATATTAGCACTACGAGTACCACCTATACCACCGCCTGCAATAGAAGCACCTTGTGGACCCTTGTTTAAATTCTTTCTTTTGTTCTTATAAGTGGATCTTTCATACTTTGGTAACCAACGTTCTGGATCTGGCTTAAAGTTTGGAATGAAATTCTTTGGAACGAAAGGTTTTCTCTTACGTGGTTTCTTAACACGAGGTTTTTCATTATTAGCAATTGATTGATTAACCATTTTCTTATAGGTTTTAGTAGAAGCGTAGGAGGTTTCAAGATCATCAATATTAAGACTTTTAACTAATTCGCTTAATTGATCAGTTTGTAAGAATTGTTCATATTCTTCAGCCTTTTCTATGTTGAATTTAGAGAGTGCAATAACTAAACCAGAAATAGCTTGTACATTAGTTGGATCAGCCTTAACAAGTTTTTCATAATCTTTTGCAGCATCTTCTGGATTATTGCAATGTAATTTGAAGTCAATAAGTTTTTTAACTAAAGCTTGATCTTCATTGTCCTATTGTGGATAAAATAAATAAGAGGAAATAAAATTTTTTAAATTGATATTTTATAATTATTAGAAGGAAATACCTTAAAACAAATAAATAAACCTCATAAATAATTATATATAATTATAAATTTCGCTTAAATAATAGTTAATTATATATAAATAAATCTTACATCGTTCTTATCAATGTAGGTTTGTAATAATTCTAATGACTTTTCAATATTACCACACTTTTCATTAAGCCATAAAACAAGAGATAAGAGACCTGGATAGTCATCAACTTCAATGTTAGAGCATTTAATATAAGTATCAACAGTCTTAAGTGCATCTTCATATTTTTCTTCCATAATTTTAAATTGTGCAATATTTAAACATAATTTTAAAGATGTTTTATTGTCATTGAAGTGATTCTATTAATTTAAATTATAATAAAATAATAAAATGTTAAATATGTAATATATAATGATAGCAACAAAGTATTAAAAAAATTACTTCTAATTCTTTAAGGGCTCCATAAGTATTCTTTTGTCTGTATAAAATAGCTGGCTTTATTAATTTTAATACTTCTTCTTCTGGATACTTTTTCATAAGAACATCGGCTTGTTCTAGAGCTGCAGAATACTAATAAAATAATATATTAAATAAAAAAAATAGTATTAATGGTTTTATTTCTAAAAACATTAATATTTTTGATTCTTTATTTAATTTTTTTTTTATTTTACTTTACCTTGTTCATATATAAAGAAAGTAAAACACCATTAATTTCAATACTTTTCTTTTGAGCAGTTGTTAACTTATTGTTAAGAGCTGGACTTGAAACAGAACGATATTTCTTACTAGAATCCATAATATCATTTTCTTTTCTTATAGCAATAATATTATTTAAAGCTATTGCAGAAACAACTTCATCAGCAGACCTATATTGTTAGGATAATTAAAATTATTTAGTTTAAATTATTCTTTTTTTAAAAAAAAAGAATTAAATACTTACTTTAACTTTAAAACACTTTGGAAAAGATCATTAGCTTGCTTAGTGTTACCCTTTAATTGTTTAACATAAGCTAATTGAACAATAATAATTGACAATTCTTCTTCAATTTCAACTTCAGCATAATCTTCTTCAAGTAATGCTTCACGACAAATACTCTTAGCAGTTTCTAATAATTTTTCAGCTTCATCATATTGTTCTTCAGCAATTAATATACATGCAGAATTGTAAGCTAATTCATAAGTTGATGTACTATTTTCTTTAATGCCATCCTAAATTTAGAATAAAAAATTAAAATTAGTACTTTTATCTCTATTTAATATATTAAATTAATTAATATTCATGGATAAATTAAATAATCTCAAGAATTTACATCAATAATTGTAACGTTATCATAATACTTAAATGCTGATTTAACTGCATAATAATTGGATAAAATCTCTTCATAGTATGGATCTTCCTATTAAACATATTATTTATAAAAATTTTAAAAATAGGATTACTATTAATAGTTATTCTTTCTATTATAATTATATTTTATGAAATATATTATAATACTTCATCAGTATTTTTTAAAATATCTTGGTAAATTTGAAGAGCATCATAATGCTTTTCCATTCTGTAAAGCTTAAAAATTTATTGATTATAAACAAATTTTATAAATAATTAGTGTTTTAAATAAACATTTAATTTATTATATTTTTAAATTAAATAGAGATTGCTAAAATTTTTATTGTTAATATTGTTCTTACAATTTGAGCTTTTAATTGTAAGCATTGATTTTTTAGGTTTTCATCAATGGAATCATCATCTAAAAGATTAGAAACTTGTTCTAAAGCCTTTTCAAGCTTATCACTACGGTAGCAAGAGTAGGATAATTCAAATAAAAGAGATGATGGATTTTCAGCCTTTTCAATAATATCGATTGCTTTTTGATATTCACCAAGGTGTATGTGAGTTATAACCTTGGCCTTTAATGCATCAATATCATTTGGAATAAGCTTTAATACTATTTATAAATTCATATATAAATAATGTATTTAATAAATATGTTTGTAATAATTATAATTTTATAATTTAAAATATATTATACGTTTAAATTAACAAAAATAAATATAAATATTTATTTTATTTTACTTTTTTTTTTTTTTTTTTTTTTTTTGTTATAATTATTCATTATATTATAAAAAATATTTATTGATTGATGAGTATTTATTTATTTACTTATTTATTGTATTATATAATATATTACATAATTTCTTTATTTTCAATATTCATTTAATGTAATTTTATTCAATAATATTAAAATAGTTTTATTATTCAAAAACTCTTTACTTTTAAAATACTATTTTTAAATAAATATTCTAACATTCATTTTGAATTTTAATTAATACTTTATTTTGAATTTGAATTATTTGAAAATTATTTTATATTAATAAAATAATAATATATTACTGCTGTTCAAATTATATAATTAATAATATATACTTTTATCACAAGTTAATAAAATCTTCTTATATTCTTCTTGTTGACATAAGCGTTCAAGTTCAGTAAATAACTTCTGAACTTTAGTATTAATATCATCTGCCATTTTTGACTTAAAAATATCTAACAAAAAAATATATATATAAAAAAAACTTTTATATATGTAATTGTTTAATATACATTCCTTTAATTCTATTCGCAGTTATAATAAAATTTATGTTTTGATTAATTTATTAATAATAGATTTATAATAATTATACATAAAAATAAAAATAAAATAAATTATAATATATAAGTAAAAAAATAAATACATAGGCAATAGAAATATAAACAATAAAATGTGGATTATTTATTTTTTAACCAAGAATCTAGAAAACCTTTCACTTATTTCTATATTTTTACAATTTCTTTTATTGTCAATCTAAATACATATATTTTAAATTTAAAAAATTCAATACATAATCAATCTTTAAATAGTACAAATAACAGATAATTATTTATTAAATAGTTAATTTTTTTTAATGACATCAAATATTTTTTAACTTTATTATTAATTTAATTAAAATTATAATACATGTTATAAAAAATAAAATATGTTTAAATAAACACAAATAAATAAAAATTGGGTATAATATATTCTAGTAATTTTAATTAAAGAAAGCCACTATTATACTAAAGTATAATAATTGACTTCCAATGGGATACCGAGCCAAAGATCAAAATTTTGTTATAGAACAAAATTATTATCTCTATTGGTTGCTCTAGCCATCTTGGTCTGTCTTACTATTTCTTCAGAATTAACACTCTTGGATGTTGCGTCAAACCTTTTGAACATTGACCATTGCTGGCAAATAACAAAATGCATAATTTTGGTTAGAAGTTCCGCTGTTACCTGTCAAGAATAGTGTTCCTTTGTGCTCGATTGATTTAGGAATGTAATTGACAAGGTATAAAATAATACAATTTGGATTTTTTCACTTGTTAAAACATCTAACCTAAGCTAATGCCCATTTAGCTGACAATGGAGGAATATTAAAAACTTTTGAATATAGAGATATAAATGATATAGCTTTATTAACTTCATTTGGTTAAGCAGTAAAGAAAGTATCTTTTCCAATTTTCACAGTTTTCTTGATTCATTTCCAGGCATTCTTAAGATTATAACTCTTCATATATACTCACAACCTGCTTTTTTTTTTTTTTTAACGGCATTAAATATTTTTAAGCTTTATTATTAATTTAATTAAAATTATAATACATGTTGTAAAAAAAAATTAAAAAAAAAAAATATGTTCTAATAATTGGGTGAATATTAATAACCATACTCATTAATATTCTTGTTTCCTATCGCTCAGTATCATGAGTAATTTTTTTTTTTTTTTTTTTAACGGCATCAAATATTTTAAACTTTATTATTAATTTAATTAAAATTATAATACATGTAATAAAAAATTAAAAAATAAAAATAAAAATAAAAAAAATATGTTTAAATAAACACAAATGAATAAAAATTGGGTATAATGTATTCTAGTAATTTTAATTAAAGTAAGAAAGCCACTATCATACTAAAGTATAATAATTGTATTTGACTTCCAATGGGACACCGAGCCAAAGATCAAAATTTTGTCATGGAACAAAATTATGATCTCCATTGGTTGCGCTGGCCCTCCTGGCCTGTCTTACTGTTTCTTCAGCATTGACGCTCTTGGATGTTGCTTCAAACCTTTTGAACATTGACCATTGCTGGCCAATAGCAAAAGGCATGATTTTGGTTAGAAGTTCCGCGGTTACCGTCAAGAATGGTGTTCCTTCGTTAGTACCAGATTGAATCTGACGCTTACAAAGTTCTTTCCATTCCCTTGAATTGTAATTGATATTGTTAAAACTTCTTCCCCCAAGAAGGAATTTAAATATTTTACTGCACACACTAGAATAATCATACACATTAATATTCACCGGATTATTAGAACTATTACTATCATTAACTAAATTACTATCTAAATTAGAATTATTATCTTCACTATTGCTATCATTACTAGTATTATTATTTCTATAACTACTATTGTTATTATTACTATTTCTATTACTACTATTGTTATTATTACTATTGTTTTACCCAAGAGGGTAGTATCATGAGTAAAGGCCCTTTAAAAACTTCATTTATTAAATAAATGGAGGCACATTCCCAAGGGGATAAATAAATTTTAATGCTTTTTTATACATACTAAAATTATTATATATTAATATTTACTAATTTTACTGTATTGATATTATATAGTAATTCAACATTTAAGTAAGTAACAAATATAATATTTCTCCAATTCAAATGTAATTTTGTAATTTTGTAATTTTATACACTCAATCATTTTCTATAAATTATTTTTTATTTTATTTTTTTTTTTATTATTATTATTTTTAATGTTTAAGTTTTTTTTCTATATTTATGTTTATCTTTATTACAAATTTTAAAATAATATAGACATTATTATAATTTGAATCATTTACATTTTAAATGTTACAATTTTTTTATAGATAAAAAAGTGTAGATAAATAAATAATTATTTACTTCTTTTATTTACATTATTAACATTTCTTTTTTAGTTCTTATTAAATAAAAATTGATTAAGAGATATTTGTTAATTTTTAGTTTGAATGGCCTGGCCTGTACTATTTATAGTAATAGAAAATAAAATATATCCTTCATATTATATTTATTAAATGGAATTACAATTTGTATCTACCAATTACGCTTAGCTTGTTGGTTAGCAGCTTGTTGACCATTAAGTTCACTCTTCTTAACCTTCTTCTTCTTCTTGAGTTGCTTATTAACTAAGAAAGCACCACCACCAAGGGCAGCAAGACCAGCAACGGCAGCACCAGCAATTAAAAGTTGCTTTTTAGTAATATTTTGGAAGTTAAGACCACGGTCGGTTGAATCAACTTCAGTAAGGAAACCTCTAGATTGAGCTTCTTGAGGAGTGAAAATATTACCATCTTCATCTTCAAAGTAATCACCTTCATCATCTGTAATATAAACGTATTCATCATCGTCGTTGAAGTTGTTATTATTGTTGTAACCACCTTGTGGACCTCCAAAACCACCTTGTGGACCTCCGAAACCACCTTGTGGGCCTCCGAAACCACCTTGTGGACCTCCGAAACCACCTTGTGGGCCTCCGAAACCGCCTTGTGGACCACCGAAACCACCTTGTGGACCACCGAAACCACCTTGTGGACCACCGAAACCACCTTGTGGGCCTCCGAAACCGCCTTGTGGACCTCCGAAACCGCCTTGTGGGCCTCCGAAACCACCGTGTGGACCACCGTGTGGACCTCCAAAACCACCTTGTTGATTATTGTTGTACATTTTAGTTAATATTATATAATTATTTTATTAAAATAATATAAATAAAAAAAAAGTATATTTTCTACCTTTTATACTTTTTTGAAAATTATTTATTTTTGACTAAACTTATTTAATATTATTAAATTAGATTAATTGTAGAATGGCATTCCTTATTTCCTAATTAGTACAGGATTAATATAAAACAGAAATAAAGTTATTAATTAAATCCTTTCATTTATTGCAATATACTTTATTACATTTATCTATTAATAAGAAAATATTACAGTATCAAAAATATCTCTTACATATTATTTAACCATAGACAATATAATGCTACTACATATTATTTAATATAATTATATTATAAAACACATTATTTAATTATATATTAAATTCTTAACATTTTTAGATATATTAATAATAATAGCTAATTTGTTGATAATATATGAAAAGATATATTGATTTATATTTTTATGATATATTTAATTTTATTTTAGTATTTTCTAAAATTTTTATTAATAATGTAATAGAAAAATGGATAATTAATATGTAATATCCTTCTTAAAAATTATTAATTAAAGATTTAATTATCATCATTATATTAAATTTTATTTATGTGTTATATATAAATATTTGTAAAAATAAGCCAGTTTATATATAGCATTAATACTTTTAATGTTAAATACCAATATTAACTAAAAAAAAAAAGGACTAAAATTTAAATAAGGCTTTTAAATTGTAAATTACCTATAAATTAATGCTAAACAGTACTAAATAATGAGTTATTTATTATATACTTTTATTAATAATGCCATTATCTGAAACAAGTAAATACTTTTTTTTTTAACTATAAATATCATTATATTTTTATAAATATTTAAATAAAACAAACAATAAGAATAAATAATTATATTTGGTTTAAGAAAATTTTAAAAACTAGTCAAGTGACTAGATTATGATATTTTAAGATAGTGGTGGCTCTACCATTTACATTCATTGTTGTTGGTATAAAACCACTAATATTATACAGAAATACAGTTTAAAAAATTATGTTTAAAAGTGTTTTTTTATTGTTTAATATTTTGATAAAAAAAATAGAAATTTTTATAAATCAATATAATTATTCTTTAAACTTTCGTTTAGTTTTTTTTTTAAATATAAAAATGAAAAAATAAATAAATATTATATATCAAAAAGAAATAATATTTTAGAAGCAATTATTGTATTTATTGTATATATTTAATAATGATATTAAATAAGAATATAAATTATTTATTAATATATGGTGTAATTATTTATTTTGATAAATTATTTGTTTAAAATCTTTTTATTAATAATAAAAATTTAAAATCTACATATATATATTTCAATATATTAGTTTCATGTATTATTAATATTAAAAATATTAAAATAAATAGGTGACATTGACATATTAATATTAAAATATATGTAAATTAACTTACTAAATATGGAAATTTAATATAATATTACAAATAAAATAACCTAAAATATTAATTCGTAAAGATTTACTTTAAAGTCAAGATATCAATAAAAATATAGTTAAATTTTATAATAAATAATTAATAATTAATAATTATAAATAGAAGAATAATCGAGCGTTTATTATTAAACATGCATTAAGTTACATTAAAAAAGAGTTTAATATTTAAGAGAAATGATTAATATTTGTTTTAATGAATTTTAATATTTTTTAACAGATAAGTATATTTTAAAATTTTTATTATATTAATTAAAAAATAAGAGCTTGTAGGATCGATCAAATAATAATAAACTGATTAATTATCATTCTAACATTCAACTATATAGTAAATAGAAAGAGAATAAGAATAGTAATTTTTATAATTTTCATATATATTAATAAAAAAAATAGATTACAATTAATAATATTAATTATAATAATTAATCTTTTTAAAATATTAAGTAATTAGAAGAAACTTTAATTAAACACAAACGGGTATAATGCATTCTAGTAATTTTAATTAAAGAAAGACTATATTGAGAGTAATAATTGGATTAAACATTAAATAAAATTAATATTCAAAGATCAAATTTGCCAGGAGACAAGATTTAATATATTGATCATCATTGGTTATACTGACTATCCTGCTTTACTGTTTCTTCAACATTGACTCATAATTTTTACTTCAAAATATTGGCTATTATTATTGTTGGTTAATAACATAAACATGCTTTTAATTAAAAGTTACTCATTGACTGTCAAAAATGAAGATATTTCAAATGTGCCTAATTTCATCTGACACATATATATAGTTCTTTTCATTCTTTTATTAAACTATTATTGTTAAGACTTATTCCAAAAAAGAATTTTATTTTTTTTTTGTTGTACACATTAAAATTATTATACATATTAATATTTACTATTTACTATACAATTAAAATTACCATTAATTATGTTAATATCTAAATTAAAATAATTATTCAAATTTAAAGAATTATAATTATCATCTTCACTATGCTGATTAATAGCATTTTACTATTATTAATAGGATCACAGTTATCTCTATTGTTGCTATTATCTATTATCAAAACAATTATTTTTATTATTGTTGTTATTATTATTTATAGATAATTGAATATTTGAGCTTGATAATTTATAATACGAATATCATTAAATTTCGATTAACTTATGTTGAATACTTTACTTTTGTAACATGAATTGTAATATGAGCAAACTGAATAACCTAATTTAGCATCTTTAGTAACTATTGTATTTAAATTCTCTTTGTTAATTGCTTTCAATAATCAGTAAAAGTTATATGAAAACTCTTGGAGCTCATAATATAATTTAATAAAATCTTTAATTTCTTCAAATTTGTATTCATGACAATATTGTGATATAATTGATTTTCCTTTGAAATTTTTTCCAACATCTTCATTATTTTTTAGTAGCAGCAAATATTTTAACTACTATTATTTTAATAAAAATTTAAACATCCTTATATTTCTTTAATTTCTATATCAAGAGTACTACTGAATTTGTACCATATATATTTCTCATATTTAAGAATATAATTTACAAATTAATGCAATTTGAGTTTTACATACATGAAAACATTAAACCTGTTCTTTATATTGTAAAAGTTTTTTATTAAAAAAAAAAGTTAATTGATCTTTTTAGTAGAATTATCAATATAAAATATATTTAATTTTTAGTAATATTCATAACAGTTAATCCAACACATAGGAAGTAATATTAAATTTGTTTTTAATTTTTTTTAATTATATATTTTATTTATTTATAAATTATATACATTTAATATTTGTGCTATTAAAGTAAATATACCATATTATATATATTTATCACATTAAATATTGATGTTTCTATTTTATTTTATTTATGATAGGATAAAATTTATTATTATTGTTTATTATTTTAAATTTTGGGCTTAAACGCTATAATGATGAGATTTTAAATTTTAATATTTTTAAATTTACAGAATTCTTGAATATAAAATAAGTAGATTAAATGAATTGTAATTATTTTACATTTTTGATCTTAAACATCAATTTAAAAAAGACCGAAACTACCTTGTTGTTCTTGATGACGGCCACCTTGTGGACCACCAAAACCACCTTGTTGTCCTTGTGGACCACCATGTGGGCCATGACCACCTTGTGGACCACCGAAACCACCTTGCTGTCCTTGTGGACGACCACCTTGTGGACCACCAAAACCACCTTGTTGTCCTTGTGGACCACCATGTGGGCCATGACCACCTTGTGGACCACCGAAACCACCTTGTTGTCCTTGTGGACGACCACCTTGTGGACCACCAAAACCACCTTGTTGTCCTTGTGGACCACCATGTGGGCCATGACCACCTTGTGGACCACCGAAACCACCTTGTTGTCCTTGTGGACCACCATGTGGGCCATGGCCACCTTGTGGACCACCGAAACCACCTTGTTGTCCTTGTGGACGGCCACCTTGTGGACCACCAAAACCACCTTGTGGACCTTGTTGGCTTTGTTGTTGATTGTTTAATTCATTACTATCCTTACTTTGGACTTCACTCTTCTTAACCTTCTTCTTTTTTTTAAGTTGTTGATTAATAACGTAAGCACCACCACCAAGAGCAGCAGCAAGACCAGCAGCAACACCACCACCAATTAACCATTTTTTGGCAGTAGCTGAAAGAGCACGATCAGTTGATTGAACTTCAGAAATTAAGCCTCTTTGTTGGGCTTCTTGTGGAGTAATAATGTTACCATTAGCATCTTCAAGGTAATCACCTTCATCATCGGTAATGTAAACATATTCGTCATCATAAGCCATTTTGTTATTTTTTTATATTAATAATCTAAAAATATTATAAATTAATATTTATTAATGATGAAGAAGAAAATATGATACATTTTTTTATCTTTTATACTTTTTTTTTTTTAATTTAAATTGAATTATTTTCTTCATAACAATGTAATATGCTATCATCAACTCGATTAATAATAAATTGTATACATTTTTTATATATATTTATTACCAATTTACTTTAAACAAATAAAAATTACATCATAACTAAAATTTTATTATCTTCACTTTGTATTTTTACTATCAATTTTACAAATATCAAATATATTTTCAATAATTATAATAATATATCAAAATGATATATTTTTCATATATTAGTGTATGATTTTTCTTGGACAATTTATTTATTTACTTTATTTATTAATAATAATAAAAATAGTTTTGGTAAAATAAATCTAATTTGTAAGTACTTCTTTTATTTCCTATTTTAATTAAGGATTATTATAAATAAAAAAAAAATAAAAACATTTGATTACATTATTAATAACTTTATTTGAAATTTTATTTAGTAAATAAAATTTTTTTTGAAATATTAAAGTTAAATAAATAATTAAATAAATGCTAAGAAAATTCATATATTTATTTATCTTTTTAATACATATAAATATACTTTAAATATATTGTTTACATATATTAATTAAACTACCACAAAAAATGAATGGTGAAGTTTTGGATTAATTTTATAAAATTTTAAATTGAATATGGGATTTAGAAAATAGTTTTATAAACAATACTTTTATTTAATAGATAAATAAGAAAAAAATTATTAGAATTACATAAGAATGTTTTTATAAATATTATTATTATAATAAATAAAAAAGTTTGGAATATAATTCTATAGTAATAATTAATAATCAACTTTTTCAATTTTAAAAATTATGATTTTATTTACATACCATCAAAATATATTTTAACCCAATTAAATATATTTCAAGTTTCTATGGTTACAACAATAAATAATTAAAAATTTATATCAAATAATTGGATAAAAAATAATAAATATCTTAAAAGGCTTAACTACATTTATTAGTAAACTAGTATCAATACTTGTTTTATTTATTTTTTTTTATATTGAATATACTTTAGTTTAATTACTAATTGTTTTTTTTTATATTGAATATACTTTAGTTTAATTACTAAAATATAATATTTTTAATAATATCAAAATTTCAATATTTTTTTTTAGTAATTTTTTTATTATCCTCACGTGCAATAAGATTTTAAGGAGAAAAAAAATAAATAAAAAAGTGGCTAATATATTTAACAAATTGCTACACAAACTTTTGTTATTTTTAAATGATAATCAAAAAAGGTATATATACAATTATTATTATTTATTTTTCAGTAATAATAATAATAATTGTAAAGTTAAAAAAAAAAAACATTATGAATTTTAAACTTTGAGGCTAGTTGTAAAATCATAAATACATTTTTAATTTTATCATATAAAAGAAGTTCAATTTAATATACATATTAATGTAATTTTTCTGTTTTCTAAAAAAATTTATACCAAAAAATAATATTTTTTAAATCTTTTTATATATTTATTTATTGTTTAGTAATTATTCATACAGAAAATATCTATTCGAGTTTATATTTATTATAACATATTTATTTATACAATTTACTTCTAATTAGTTTAGAAATGGATCTACCATATCATATAATTTAATTTATTCCATAAAATTAATTAGTTTATTAAAACGATTAAACGATTTAATATTATTTAAAGTTTATTAAAATTATAATTTTTTAATATATACTATGGCACCAAAATTTCAAATAAAATATAAATAAAAGATGAAATTCTTTTATATATTGTTGTGTTTCTATTACACTATCCATAAAATATTTAATATAAAAATGTTCATTTTATACAAAAGATAAAATAATTACAGTGATATTAATAAAAGATTTAGTAATACACAAGTTATTAATACTTTGAATGTGATGTTGAACATTTTATTTTTTCATCTATTTTATTAAAGTATAAACTTTTAATAACTTTTATATTTCTATTATTAATATAGTAAATATAATTTATTGTACATATATTTAAAAATATGAATAATCTAGACTAATAAAATCAAATATTATAATCTATTAATTATTATTATTGGATCATAAATAAGAATTTTAATTTTTACATTTAAAAAATAAATATAATTATTTAGTATAATAAATTACCTTCAAAAAAAAGTTTATATTTTAATGAAGAAAGGTTTTCTTATCTTTGTAATAATATTAATATATATATAATTAAAGAAGTAGAAGAGAATAATAAATGATATGGAATATATGATATTAAATTATGTAATTTTAAAATGTTGTATATAATGGATTTATTCTTCGTTTTTACCTTTGTCGCTATGCTATATTTAATTTTAAATTTCATTCACAAACTATTTTTACAACTTTAAAAGATTATATTGAGAAAACAATATACTATTTACATGCGAATCCTATAAATCTTATAGATTTTTATATTGAACTTACTCAACCTGCTTCAAAAATTCTTAATTGGCTGATGTTTATCAAGTTGATTATATGATGGATGCAAATACGTTTAAGTATTTTTATACAGGCATTAAATGATAATGATGAAAACAATAATAAAACTAAACTAATAATAATGAAAACGAAAGTAATTTTATAATAGATTATCTTAATGAACAGAACTTTAAATTTGATGAATATGATAGATACTATCTATTTGATAGTGGTTTCGTTAATTTAAATAAAGAAGATATTGAAAAAATAATAAATAATGTTGTATTATCTGGAATTAAAGGTATTAATTAGTTAAAGTTATTTTGAATGCTTCAGACGATGCTTTTTATAGTGATTATAGATTTAGATTTAGAGGGTCTTTTGGTAATGAATACATTAATATGGAACGATCTATGTAATTGGTATATGTTAATTCAATGCCTATTTATTTTGAATTATGTATACAGAATTGTGAATGCAGATACTTTTTTATAAAATATCCAACATATAGAATTACAAAGTAATTTTATGTGCCATGATAATGCAATTACACCAATGTCTCGTTTTGGAATAAAAATGTTAATTATTCTTTTATATCACTATTATCTTTAATAACGTAATTAAAGATGCATTTTATGATGTAAAAAATGATTTTATCATCTATACCTTCAGAGTTAATTACGGGAATATAAAATGATAAAGAAGAATAAAACACTGAAAAGAATAAAAAGAATGAAAAGGAATAATAAATACTAAAAGTAATATTACGTTTCTATTTTAATATTATTTTATTTCATATTTTTAATATTTTAATTTACTAAATTATATAATTTTTTTTAAAAAGGAAAATAGTCTAAAACTTTTATTGTTTAAAAAAAGTAAAAGATTACTTTTATTATAAAGTATAAAGCATATTGTTTTTAATACATAATTCAATATTATATATCTTTGAATGTAATTTTTAAAAATATCAATAAAAATTAAAATTTTTTTAAAATCCTTGGTACGTAAGATGAATATTTAAATAAAAAATTACTTTAAGTTTCTTTATTGAATTATTAATTGTATTTAAAATGCAAATTAAATTATAATAAATCATTAATATTGGTATTTAAAACTTTTAATAAATTTTTGAATCCTGCTTCTACATAATAATAATAATAATCTAGTTTAGGTTTAATAATATTTTTATTATTAGTTACTTTTATAAGAAGATCTAAAGACATGATTTAATCTCCAAATATATTTGAGTTTTTATTAAACGAAAATGAATTGATATCTATAATATTACAACAATTATGTAATTTAAATTATATATTTTATGACTATTACCAAATAATAAAACATAAAATAACACGTTTTGTACCAATAGACAATTTCACAATCAACTGTTTTTCTGGATAATCAAAAAGAATCATACATAAGAATATTTTACAATAATTTCTAATAAAAATACAAGCATTTTTTTAATAATATCTATTCCTTTAATATACAATTTAGTTGTATTTACCAAAACACCACTGTATTTTTTTTTAAATGTGTTTCCATAATTTAATATATGTAATGCTTTCCATAATTGATTTGTAATATATTCTGCAACTAAACAATATTCTTTAATAAAATTACTTACATCAATGTTTTTAGTATCATAATTATCTTTATTACTTTTACTTTCACTTTATTATATAATATATTATTATTATTATTTTCATAATCATCATTATTATTATCCAAATTATTTTTATTTATCTATATTTTCCCAATACTCCTTTTTATACTTGATTAGAAATGAATCTTCATCACCATAGATTTGGTATTTTTACAAAATTAATCAATTGTTTTATTCAAGTAATTTTTTTTCCATTCCTGTGATACATTCAATACCTTGTATGAATATTAAATACTTTAAAGAACTTGAACAAAGACATCCATGAATAGAACTAGCCTGCATCTTTAATTCATATTGATGTTTATCATATATAATATAATCAGAATCTGAGGACTTTTCATCATATTTTTTCTATGTAAGATTCCAGCATTTAAGTTTTATAAAGTATTATATTTTATGATATGAATCTTTAGAATATTTCCAAAGTTTAGATTGAATCCATGACACGGTATATGACTACTTTATTTAAATGATCATTAGAATATTCAAAAATTAAGTTTAGCTTCATTATTTGAAGGAGTAATGAATCTTGTTGGCATATTTAGAATTCCATTGACTTTGAAAAGGGAATTTTTTTTATCAATAATTAAATTCTTAAATGCATACTAGCTTTTGTGATAAGTATCTAAATTTGAAGTTATATAAAAAATTCACAATCAAATCATATTTTTATTCTATAAATATTAAGTATTTAAAAATTTTATCATTTAAAGCATTAATAATTGTATCATTGTTATTTATATTATCATATTATCATCATTATTATTAATGATATTATTATTAATCATCCTTAGTTACATCTTTATTATTATTATCATCATTTTCATTATAATTATTGATATTATTAAAAGCATTACTATTATTTTCTTCAAAAAAATAAATTGATTATATGAATCATTAAATTAATAAATTATCAATAAATGGTATGTTATAAAATCCTTATAAATAACAATTTAGAAATATTCAAAATCGTTAGACATACAATATCAAATAATAATATAAAGATGATTCTGAATAATCCTTTTTGTCCAATTCATAAATATTATATATTTATATATTTTATATATTTATATTTATTTATTTATTAATTATTATTTTTAAAAAGAAAAATAAAGCATAATGCTCTTTTATTATTATAATAATATAGTTTTATAAATAATATTAAAATAAACGAAAAGTTTTAATTTAAAATAAAAATATAATTATGATTATATAATTCTAAATTTATTTTATATTATTATTATTGTTTTTGTTTATCAAGAATATTAAACAAGTAAATTTTCTAATGAGTTTATAACAAAATAAGCAATAACAAAACTTGAAATAAATATTAGTAAATAGAGAGGAAAAAAAAATACTTCTAAAAAAAAAATCAAAAGTTTTTTTTTTTTTTTTTTATTTTTCTATTTGATTTAAATTAAGTTAAATTTAATTAGTATATATTATGTATTGTATTAAAATGATATAATAATAATAATGGATATATTTAATCAGAATAAAAATGAATGATTTTACTTATTCTTTATTTTCTTTTTTTTTTAAAAAAAAAAAAAAAAATAAAAAATAAAAAATTTAATTTTACCATATAATGTATGTAGAAAATAATAATAAATTAATATGCTTTGAGATTTAAAGGTTTTCAATTTTTTCTATTAATTCATCTGATGGATAGAAAGGAATATCAAATTTTATATTATGAAATTTGGAATAAACATTTAATGAAGTAATGCATTCATATATCATACTTTTCTTTTCTATATTGATATTAAATATATCATTTTCTTCATTAATTGGTAATTCCATTTTCACAGATGTAGTATTCATCTTATCAGCTGCAGGTATTGGTGTTGATGAATTCGAGTTTTCATTAGTTTCTGTATTATCTATTAAGGTATCATCATCATTTGATTCTTCTTTTATTGAAGTATTTCTTCTTGTTCTTATGCTACTGTTACTACTACTGTTACTAATTCTGTTATGATATTTATTTTCCATTTCTATTTTTTCAGTTATTTCTACAAAATTGGTGTTTTCAATATTTTTATTTGAAATAAGTGTAGTTATTGAACTAGAACTAAACCTTGCTTTATTTGATAACTCTTTATTGCATTGGTTTAAACATTTTGCTAAGTAATCTATTACATCTTGCGTAGCAACTTGGTATGAAGCAATTGCTTTAGCCATGACGTAAAATTGAAATTTTCCAATCATTTGTCCTTCATCTTTTAAAAGTTTGTAAATACTTTTAGTATAACGATCTAACATTAAAAGTACAGGGTGAATACTTTTAAAACGATTTTCTATAAACTCTAAAATATAAAAATAGCAGCTACCAGATTTTTCTTTAACTTGCTCGTATGCTTCAATAATTGAATATAAATTGTCTACAGGAAGACCGAAATTATATAATGCAATAATATAATTCAAAACAGCAACTAATTCTACAACTCTAACATTTTGATATGTAAAATCTTCAACAATTGCCTTTTCTTCTTTCTTTTTAGAAAGACGAACAATTTCGTTGAATAATGTTAATCTTTCAGAAATTGGACTTGGTCCAGAACCGCAATTAAAATCATTCATTTTTAGATTATTATATATATAAATTATGATTTACTAATGTTATATAAATGATTGCTTTAAAGTTTTGTTTTCTTTCCAAAATTTAGTAAATATGAATTGTTGTTATGAATACTATAAAATATATTGATATATTGATATGCTATTTATTAAAAAATTCGTTGATTGATAGTTATGACAATTATATTTATTACAATTATGATAGTTTTTTTTTTATTTTAATTTTCTTTAATTTTATCAGTCTATATATCTAAAAGTTGTTTATAAATAAAAATAAATAATATATATTAATTTAAGTCTTTATGTTTGTTTGTATATCATTTTTATTTTAAAATGACCCATTTATTTTAATTTTAGCAATTACAAAAAAAGTTATAACTCCTATTTTAAATTCTAACTTCTTTTCTTTTTTTGTCGTTGTTTTAAATGTCTTTATTTTACTATTTTTTTTTATATTATTAATACTTTCATTTTATTTTTTATGGTATTATAAAACTAATATTTTATAAAATAATTTTTTAACACCTTTTTTTTCAAAAAAAAAAAAAAAATAAAATAAAATAAAAAATATAATATATATGTATATATATTTACTTTTGCTATATTTACCTTTTTTTTTTTATTATTTAAAAATATACTTTCTATTTTGATATATATTGAACTTGAATTAAGATAGTTTAATTAAAACTATTGAAATTTATTATGAATTCTAGATATATGTATTATAACTGAATTTAATAGTTTTTTCTTTTTCTTTTAGTTTAGTTTTTATTAAAATTCATTTTTATAAATTTTAAAGAGTATTTCTATTATATTAAATTTTTGAATAATAATCAATTTGCCAATTAAATCGAATTAAAAAATAAAAAAAAAAATAAAATTAAAAAATAATAGTATATAAAATAGATAAAAAAAAAATTAATAAAATAAAATAAAAATTTTGTGTGTTTAACTTTCAGATGATAATAAAAAAAAAAATCTTGACTAATTAAATTTTTACAAAAATCAGTGTGTATAAATGAATGAATGAATAAATAATTATATAAATAAATAAATAAAAATAAAGAAATTTGAATAAATTAATCTCAAAGTTTATATATTTTTTGTTTTATTTTTTTTTAATATATTTCAATTATTTTATATATTTTTCTAATATTATAATATATTATAATATTAATTTAACTCTAATATTAAATTGATTTTTTATATTAAAAATCAATTTTAATTTATATTGAATTCTTTTTTTTTTTTAAAATTTTTGAAAAATATTCAAAAAAATACACAAATATTTATGATATTGAGAAAAAAAAAGATAACAATATTTTAATGTAATATATTAAAGGTAAATTGATAGTTTACATTATAATATATTATCAATCATTATTAAAATGTTAATAACTTTCTTATATAAAAGACTTTTTTAATTTAGGTTTGTTATTTTAAAAAAGATACATCAACAATGTATACAATTAAGCAATGTATACAATTATTATCTCTTTTTATTTTAAATAAAATTCTTTTTTTCTTATAGGCAATACATTTATAAATATTAACTTATAATATAAAAATTAATATATAATAAATTAAATTAATCAATTTTAAATTTATCAATGGCTTCATATTAATAAATATGTTTATGGTAGGTAAATTTATCCTTTTTTATTTTTATTATAAAGTTTATTTTTAATTTGTGAATTTTAAAATTTTCATTTAATATCTTAAAATATTTCAATATAAATATTAATTTATATACAATATATTAAAGTATAAACAAATATATAAAGTTTTTGTACTACATCACTCAATATAAATAAAAGAACTCTATTAATTAATGTTTAATATGATTATTCACATTATATAATGAAATAAAAATTAAAGGAGCCGCAATTAAAAAATTTGAATCATCTAAAAAAGAAATAATAAAAAATAAATAAATAAAAAATTCTATAAAAACATAATAGAATTTAGATAAAAGTAAGTGAAATCTCTATATTCCATAAATTTTCAATGGAAATATAAAAAGTTTTTTTGAGATGAATTTTTTTATTTTAATTAAAAAAAGACATAAGAAAAGCCATAAAATGATATTTAAAAAATAAAAGAAACATTACCAATTTTAATTAATATATTACCATTTATTTTTCTTTTTTTTAATTAATACAAATATACTAAAATTATATTAATGTTGTCAGAAATTTTCCTTGAAAAAAAAAAATCTACTTTCATAAAATGTATCATAGTAAAACAAACCCAAATGAGGAAAGCTAATAATACTCAAGTTTTTATTACTATTAAATTATACCAAATATAATTTCTTTAACAATATTAAAAATTAATATTTTAAAATAAAATAAAATGATATAGAAACTATGTTGAGTGAATTCGTAAAGAGAAAGAAATATTTTATTTTTTAAATTCGTGATATATAGTATTTTTTTTGTTTAAAATAATTTTTAATTTTTAAAAATTTTTAATTCATGTAATAAATGATATATATTATAATTTATAGTATATATATTAATTATAGAATAAATATACATATTTAATTATATTCTTTAATATAATATATTAAATGTAGATTTATAATATCATTTAGTATAAGTATTAATTTTTTAATATCAATTATATATTATATTTTTATATTATAAAAATTTAATATTCATAATATATGAATAATATGTAATTAGCTTTTAAACATATAAGTAATATGTAACATATAAAAATATAATAAAATATATATTTGTTACATGTCAAATATTTTGTTGAGGAAACATGAATAAATACAAAATTTTATCATTCTTATTTTAAGCATAAACTTTGCTTAGAAAATTTATCCTAATCATCAAATATTATCTTCTCTTAAATATAAATTCTTATAATTGATTTTTTTTCCATCTATCAAAACCTCCTTTATAATTAATATATTTTATTCATTATTATTAAAATATTAATAAAAATAATTAATTAAATTTTTAAAAATAATTATAAAATATTAATTTCTAAAAATCTTTTTTAAAATTTGAAAAGGATATAATAATTTCAGTAGAATTTATTAATATGTTTTTTTTGTTACATTATCTTTTTATTTTTTATTTTCTGTTTAAACTTATTAAATATTACACATTACTGAATAATAAGAGGCGGCAGCAATTTGTTTAAAACCTTTATTTTAATAGTTTAATAAAATTATAATATGTCATTTAAAATTAAAAAATAAAAATTTAAAATGAATAAAATAAAAAGAGTATAATGTATTCTAGTAATTTTAATTAATATAGGAAGGTCAAAATTATATTAGAGTATAGTAATTGGTCTTAAAGATCAAAATTTTGTCATGGAACAAAATTATAATATTCATTGGTTGCGCTGGCCCTCCTGGCCTGTCTTACTGTTTCTTCAGCATTGACGCTCTTGGATGTTGCTTCAAACCTTTTCAACACTGACCGTTTCTGGCCAATTACAAAAGGCATGATTTTTGTTAAAAGTTCCGTTGTTACCGTCAAGAACGGTGTTCCTTCGTAAGTGCCCGATTGAATCTGACACTTGTAAAGTACTTTCCATTATCTTGAGTTGTAATTGATATTATTAAAACTTCTTCCCCTAAGAAGGAATTTAAATATTTTATTGCAAACACTAGGATAACCATACTCATTAAGATTCGCCAGATTATTAGAACTATTACTATTATTAACTAAATAATTATCTAAATTAGAATTATTATCTTCACTATTGCTATTACTACTACTACTATTATTATTATTATTATTATTATTATTACTACTACTACTGCTACTACTACTACTATTATTATTATTATTAATGTTACTATTACTATTATTATTATTGCTATCTCTACTGATATTAACATTTTCATTATTATTGATAGGACTGTTGGAATTACGTTGACTATAAAAATTTAATAGTTGGAATTTTAATGTTTAATACGGATATCTCTAAATGTTGGGCAATCTAATAATCAATACTTAATACTTTGATCTCCACTCTTTCAACATGAACAGTAGTTAGGACAAACTAGATCAACAAATTTAGCAGATTTTACAACTCTAGCATCCAGCTTGTATCCGCTTCTCGCTTTCAATAGTCAGTGGAAACCATAGGCAAACTCTGGGTACTCATAACATAATTTAATAAAATCTTTATTATCGTCAGAGTATTGAGCTTTGATTGAATTTCCTTTGTTAATATGCTTCTGAGCAATTATAGACCTAGCTTTGTTGGGTCATTTATAGATGATAAAAATCATCTATAAATAATCCTGAGTTAAGATCTTTCGTCTTCGAATTAACAAGAGTATGGCCAATGTCGGATGATTGATCACCTCGAGTCCAAGAGATAGTAGACCCTCTAAGCGGAAGAATTTCCCAATTTCCTAATCCATTAGTTGATAACCAGTTGGATAATTTTACTTTAGACATATTAAAATCACCAACAAGAATCGATAGATGGGATGAGTGAGTTTGTAACCACAAGCGAACTTCTAACTTTTACATGATCAACATAGATGTTGTGATGACTATGAAGCATATAAACATTTCCAATGGAGCATTTGAATCTATTCCAAAGACTAAAAGTATAAATAGAAATAATATACTTTCCAAAGAAGTTTTCAAGTGAGGCTTGACACGAATTGTGAATACCTAAATATAAACCTCTCATTCCCGGAACTGATTCATCAGCTTTCTTGAAAAAGTGTCTATATGTCTATAGTTTCATAAAGTAATACGACAAGAATACTCTGTATTCGATCCAGAATCATTACAAGTTTCTTGAAAATATAAAAGTAATAGTTTGAAAATATCCGTGAAATAACTAATACTATCTCTCTTTTTGTAATTTCACCCATTGATGTTCCAACTAAGACAAAAAGAAAAGTTATCGGGCTTGTTGCTATTAAAGTCATCATTATTAATGGATGATGTGTCAGAAAAATTAGTTGAACTATTATTAGAAAGCTGTATAACTGAAGAACTATCAACTATTGAACTGTTATCAGAGTTGATAGAACTATTAGAATTAATTGTTGAATGTCGAGGTTGAAATTCTTAAAATATTTAACACTAATAATTGAATTAAATTTATCCTTCAGAGTTTTTTACATAGCATACTAACTGATCATGATCAAATACCACGGATAAAAAAGGAGCTAATACAATCATTTAAGGGGATACCATAAGAGCGGGTTCCACGTCTGATATCTCTTATCTTTAATATAAAGGACTGACATGATAATTAATTCTAATTAAAAATAAATTGAATATAAAATAAATACTGATAAAAAATTATAAATGTAATGTATATGGGAAAAAAATCTTCATCTCTATAGTACAAAAAATTGTTTCAATGCTTTGATTAAAGGTTCTTTTGAAATTCTTGTTATAAATTTTCTTTTTAATTCTAGGTTTTATTGTTAGTAAATTTAATTTGCTTTTTTACACAAAAATTATTTGACTTTACTTTCCATTAAATATTTAAATGGGTAAAATTTTAAAACAAAATTGAAAGTTAACACCAGAAAGATTGTAAATAGTATTATTACATGATGTAAAGTAAATCAATCTCTTACAGAAAACAATTAAACAATAACTACATGAATATAAAAATACAATGCAAATGCTAAAGTTGACTACATTGGATTCTTACAAGAGAAGAGTAATACCGCATGAATACATGAATAAAAGAAAAAATACAGCAACAAAATGTATTACTCTTCTAATTAAATATGATACAAACTTACCCTAAATATCAAACATTCAACTTATCCATCTAATACTTAAATTCGATGAACAAATTTTTTTAATCGCTCAGTACCATGAGTTTAGTCCTTTTATTTTTCCCTATAAAGACTAACCAAGCATCCATTGGGCAATACTTGGGTTTATTTCTACTTTCTCAGTACCATGAGAATGAGTAAAGCCCCTTGAGAAACTTTATTTATTAAATAAATGAAGGCATGCTCCCAAGGGGATCCGTCAAAAGTGGTGTTTCTTCGTAAATGCCCGATTGAATCTGACACTTGCAAAGTTCTTTTCATTCCCTTGAATTATAATTGATATTGTTAAAACTTTTTCCCCCAAGAAGGAATTTAAATATTTTATTGCATTTTTTTTTTTTTTTTATTTTTTTTTTTTAACGGCATCAAATATTTTAAACTTTATTATTAATTTAATTAAAATTATAATACATGTAATAAAAAAATTAAAAATAAAAATAAAAATAAAAAAAAATATGTTTAAATAAACACAAATGAATAAAAATTGGGTATAATGTATTCTAGTAATTTTAATTAAAGTAAGAAAGCCACTATCATACTAAAGTATAATAATTGTATTTGACTTCCAATGGGACACCGAGCCAAAAATCAAAATTTTATCATGGGACAAAATTATGATCTCCATTGGTTGCGCTGGCCCTCCTGGCCTGTCTTACTGTTTCTTCAGCATTGACGCTCTTGGATGTTGCTTCAAACCTTTTGAACATTGACCATTGCTGGCCAATAGCAAAAGGCATGATTTTGGTTAGAAGTTCCGCGGTTACCGTCAAGAATGGTGTTCCTTCGTTAGTACCAGATTGAATCTGACGCTTACAAAATTCTTTCCATTCCCTTGAATTGTAATTAATATTGTTAAAACTTCTTCCCCCAAGAAGGAATTTAAATATTTTACTGCACACACTAGAATAATCATACACATTAATATTCACCGGATTATTAGAACTATTACTATCATTAACTAAATTACTATCTAAATTAGAATTATTATCATCACTATTGCTATCATTACTAATATTATTATTTCTATTACTACTATTGTTATTATTACTATTTCTATTATTACTATTACTATTATTGTTATTATTACTAATATTATTATTTCTACTACTATTATTGTTATTAGTACTATTGTTACTATAACCATTGTAATTATTATTGATAGGACTATTGGAATTACGTTGACTGAAAAAATTTAATAGCTGGACTATGGAATCATAATGTTTAATACGGATATCTCTAAATGTTGGACAATCTAATAACCAATGTTTAATACTTTGAACACCACACTTGCAACATGGACAGTAGTTAGGACAAACTGGATCAACAAATTTAGCAGCTTTGGCAACTCTAGCATCCAACTTATATCCGCTTCTTGCTTTCAATAGCCAGCAGAAGCCATAGGCAAACTCTGGGTACTCATAACATAATTTAATAAAATATTTAGTTTCAATAAATTTATTATCATCATAATATTGCGCTTTGATTGAATTCCCTTTGAGATCTTTCCAATAAAAGTTTTTAACTGCTTTAACATCTCCATGTTTCTTTAGTTTTTTATCAAGTGTCCTACTTGATTTGCACCACGTGTATTTTCTAAATTTAGGAATGTAATTGACAAGGTGTGAGATAATACAATTTGAGTTTTTCTATTTGTTAAAACATCTAACCTGAGCTAACGCACATTTGGCTGACAATGGAGGAATATTCAAATCTTTTGAGATAGAGTATAAAGATATAAACGATACAGCTTTATGAACTCCGGCAACCCATCGTATTCCTTTGTTAACATGCTTCTGAGCAATCCTAGACCTAGCTTTGTTGGATCCAAGTAATGGTGCAAAGTATGAAACTCTGCTGATTACTTGTGAGTTAAGTACTAGCTTTTTGAAAGGAATAGGAATATTAGGATTTCTTAAGAATTTACTGACTGAAAAAAGTCCTTTCAAAACTTTGTTATTAAGAGCTTTAATAACTGGTTTAAGGGACAGATTCTTATCAAATGGAACACCAAGATAAGTATAGCAATCAGTAGTTGGAATGGGTTGTCCTGCTAAGTAAAATGTTGGATCTCTCTTGTTCTGATTTTCTATTGATTCAGGACGAATCACCATCGTTGAACATTTCTGGATACCAAATTCCATTTCATTATACAATGCCCATTCATTAACACTTCTAAACATCTTTTTTAAGCATCCTTTTGTTGGAGCACAAATAACTATATCATCTGCAAAAAGTCCACCACAGCATCGAGTGTCACCTAAACTGACTCCTAGATCTTCGCACTCTTTAAATATATCATTAATAAAGAGATTAAAGAGAATAGGAGAAAGAGGGCATCCTTGACGGACTCCTTTCTTCACATCAAAAGATTTCGAGAATTGTTCATCTAATTTGACATTAGCCTTAGATGTTAAATATAAATTTTTGATAAATTGTAAACTCTTACCTCGGATTCCTAAACAATCTAATTTATGGAGAATATTACCGATTGGGACTGAATCGTATGCTTTCCTGAGATCTAAAAAGGCCAAATATATATTTTATTGCACACACTAGAATAATCATACACATACACATTAATATTTACCTGATTATTTTCAAGTTCCGCAGTAACTATCAAATATGGAGATACTTTCCGATTTAATTTGATTTACTATAAAATAACCATGATTATTATGAAAAAAACTTTTTTTCAAAGAAAATTTTCAAATATTTTCTGGTATATAAATATAAAAATATAAAACTATGCACTTTAATGGTATTGAAAAATTCCAACAATTTAATATTTATATTTTTTAATTATATATTTTATATGTTTTATTGAAATAAAAATATTACAATTATTAATTTATTTTTATTATTATTATTAATTTTAATCTCTATATATTTATAGTTTATTTAAATACTAATAATTATTTTTTCTTTCGTTTTTAAATTGATTAATTTCTATAATCAATCTACAAATAAAAAAAGGTTTTATTTTTATAAAAATATATTTTAAATAATGTGTAAACTAAATTAATTTAATGTTTTCTTTTTTTTTTTTTTTTTGGCTTTATATTTAATATTGTTTATAATAATTTATGTAAATAAGAAAATAAGAAGAAAAATAAAAACGAATCTAAAATTTATGTATTATTATTTAATCTAATTCTTCTTGGCTTTACTAATCCAATCTTCCCAATCAACAGTAGCATGTTGCTTCTTGTATTCACCATTATTGTACTTTTCTAAGGCTTCTACGAAAAGAATAGCGTCCTTAGAATCGTTAATAATACCAACACCAAGATCAACAGTAACACGACGAATTAAATAATCCTTGTCATCTAATCTACCAGGACGAACACGAGCTAAAGAGACAACCATTTGAACATCTTCATCTTCAAACTTTTGTTTACAGAAACGACGATCTTGTAATTTTTCTGATAAGTTTCCATCAATGAAAATCTTAGAATTTATTTTTTCTTTTGCTAAAATATCTTGAGATTCCTTGGTATCAACGTAAATCTTATAATTTTGTTCTACAAGCTTCTTTGCAATATATTTAAATTCTTGATTGTCAGTTAAACGATCACGAGCAATTAAAATACCTGAATTGGCTGGAATTGGAAGACTTTTGAAGTTGTTATGGTTACTGTAGGTAGAGGTAAAGTATGCTTCATGAACATCACGACCGAAACAAGCAACTTCACCTGTACTAGACATTTCAACAGAAAGCATTGGATCAGCACCAGCTAAACGAGTCCAACTGAAAACTGGAACCTTAATAGCCTTGTATGGACGCTTAACTAACATTGGATCTTCTTTTGGAATTAATTCTTTTAATGATGGGTGTTGAACTAAAACACGAGTGGCAATGTCAATGAAGTTAGTATCTAAAACTTTAGAAACGAATGGGAAGGAACGAGAGGAACGAAGATTACATTCAATAACCTTAAGTTCATATTTACCATCTTCTTCTAAATCACGTTTAATTAATTGCATGTTGAATGGACCAGAAATTTGGAATTCCTTAGCAACCTTTACGGCTAAAGCTCTACAGTCTTTAACAATTCTTTCAGTTAATGGCTTCATACCAAGTTTATTATGTTTAGCATTATTGTATTCTTCTTCAGAAACAATTTCTGGTGGAAGAACCATACTAGCATCACCAGAATGGACACCAGCATTTTCAATATGTTGACTAACAGCATATACACATAATTCTCCATTATTAGCAACAGCATCAACATCAATTTCTTGAGCATTTTGAATAAACTTAGACATAACAACTGGGTGTTCATTAGAAATAGTGGAAGCAAGAGAAAGATAGTCATCAAGATCCTTCTTATTGTAAGCAACATTCATAGCAGCACCAGAAAGAACATAAGATGGTCTTACAAGTACTGGATAACCAACAGTATCAGCAAATTCGTGAGCTTCAGCAGTGCTCTTTAATTCTCTCCATGCTGGTTGATCAATACCAATTGTATCCATAGCTTTAGAGAACTTTTCACGATCTTCAGCACGATCAAGATTGACTGGGCTAGTACCAAGAACACGAACTCCACGGTTCCACATCTTTAATGCAATATTTTGTGGAAGTTGACCACCAACACTAACAACAATACCTCTTGATTGTTCTTTTTCATAAATATCCATTACACGTTCAAAGTTTAATTCTTCAAAGTATAAACGATCACATTCATCAAAATCAGTAGAAACAGTTTCTGGGTTGTAGTTAATCATAATAGTCTTGTAACCTAAATCACGTAATGCACGACTGCAACTGACACCACACCAATCGAATTCAACAGAAGAACCAATACGGTAAACACCAGAACCTAAAACCATAATACCGTGATCATCAAATGTTAAATCGTCAGAAGAAGCATTATATGTAGTATACAAGTAATTAGTAGCAGCTGGGAATTCAGCAGCTAAAGTATCAATTCTTTTAACAAATGGAGTAATGTTATGGAACTTTCTTAATTCACGAATAGCTAATTCAGTAGAATTAGTAGCTTTAGCAATTTGATCATCAGAAAAACCAGCCTTTTTGGCTCTTTCTAATAATTCAACTGGAATAGTAGAAGTTTCTAATTTGTAATCAGTTAAAACAGTTGGTGGAATGTGGACATCTTCTGGAACACTAATTTTTTCTTCAACATTCATTGGACCATTGTACTTTGTTAATTCTTTTTGAATTTCCATAATATTTTCTAATTTGTAAAGGAACCACTTATCAATCTTAGTTAAATCATGAATTTTATCAATACTATAATTTTGATTGAACATAGCTTCAGCAACAGCAAATAATCTACTATCAGTTGGATCCATTAAAACATCATCAAGATTATCCATAGCCATTGGCTCATAACCACCAAAAGCTGGGTCAACTTGACGTACAGCTTTTTGTAATGATTCTTCAAAAGTTCTACCAATAGCCATAACTTCACCGACACTCTTCATACAACTACCAATATCACGACTTACATTGTGGAATTTTGAAAGATCCCAACGTGGAATCTTGGTGACAATGTAATCAAGAGATGGTTCAAAACAAGCAGTAGTAGTCTTAGTTACACTATTCTTTAATTCTGGAAGAGTATGACCAAGAGCAATCTTGGCGGCGACAAAAGCAAGTGGATAACCAGTAGCCTTGGATGCAAGAGCAGAACTACGAGAAAGTCTTGCATTAACTTCAATAACAGCATATTCAAGACTTTCTGGGTTTAAAGCGTATTGAACGTTACATTCACCAACAACACCTAAATGTCTAATAATTTTAATAGCAGCAGATCTTAACATGTGATATTCTTCATCAGTTAAAGTTTGACTTGGGGCAACAACTATACTATCACCAGTATGAACACCAAGTGGATCAAAGTTTTCCATGTTACAAACAGTGATACAGTTGTTTTCGGCATCTCTAACAACTTCATATTCAACTTCCTTCCAACCCTTCATTGATTTTTCAACTAAAATTTGTGGAGCAAGAGATAAAGACTTTGTGGATAAATGACGTAATTCTGCTTCATTGTTAGCAAAACCAGAACCTAAACCACCAAGAGCATAAGCAGAACGGACAATTACTGGGAAACCAATTTTTTTAGCAGCACTAACGGCATCTTCAACAGTTTCTACAGCAGTAGAAGTAGCAACTGGAATACCAATTTCTCTTAAAGCATTGGCAAATAAATCACGATCTTCAGATAATTGTAATGTATGAATTGGGGTACCTAAAATTCTAACATTGTACTTCTTTAAAACACCCTTTTCATCTAATTGAATACCACAATTAAGAGCAGATTGACCACCAAAGGTTAAAAGAATACCATCTGGACGTTCCTTTTGAATGATGTATTCTAAATATTCTGGATTAATTGGTAAGAAATAAACGGTATCGGCTAAACCTTTACCAGTTTGGATTGTGGCAATATTTGGATTAACAAGAACAGTTTTGATATTTTCTTCTTTTAAAGCTTTAATTGCTTGGGAACCAGAATAATCAAATTCACCGGCTTGTCCAATAGAAAGACCACCAGAACCAACAATTAAAACTTTCTTTAATGGTGGTTGCTTTGAAGTCTTCTTTTGTGGCTTTGGTACATTTTTAGAAAATGAAGCATAATTTCTCTTTTCATTTGGTTTATATGAAGAGAGAGTTTTTTGATTTAATGGAACAGTATTTGTTTTTAAACTGAGTGAATTTTTTTGAATTATTGAATTTTTAACATTAAGTAAAGATTGTTTTGAAAATAAAGATAATGAATTTTTTAAAGCACTTGGTGCTGTAATATTTCTAGTAAGTAAAGATTGCATTTTTACTTATATTTTTCTTTTAAGATTTAAAACCACTTTTTTTTATTATTTTAAAAATAAATTATTTTTTCTTTTGAATTTAAATTTAATAAATAAATATTAAAGATGAAAACTATACTTTTAAATTTTATTATTATATTATATAAAACAAAAAGAACAGTTAGTAAAAATTATTTTAATTTTTTTTTTTTTTAATAGTTAATAAACTATATTATTATATTATTTTTCTTTCTATATCTAATAATAGTAATCATAAATGAAATAAAATAACAATCAAATTTCTTTATAAATAATTTAATAAATGTTATATTAATTAATTTACTATTATTGCTATTTTATTTTTGCTTCAATTTTAATTGTTGTATTTTCTTATATTTTTTAATTTATTAATTTTATTTAACCTTTACCTTTTTTCTTTAAATTTATATATTATAATAAATAAATAAATAAATATTAATTTCTACTAAAATTATTACGTGTTTCTATAATAAATTAAGTATTTTTTTATATATATCTAAAAGATTAGTTTAAATATTAAAATTGAAATTTATAATTTCGGTAAAAAAAAGAAAAAAAGCTAATAAAATTTTAAATAAAAAAAAACTGATATATTCAAAATAAAAATATGTATTAATATTTTGCTTATATAATGTTTTTTATTTAAATTTGTTTAAAGAACTTTTTCTTTTTATTTTTTTTTTTTACTTCTTTTCTTTCTTAAACTTCTTTTAAACTTAACTTTTAAAAAAAAAATTTGAAATTTTCTTTTTACTTATAAATTTTTTTTTTTTTTTAAATTTTATTTATTAAAAATTTATTATATTATACTAGTATATTATAATATATAATGTAATATACTTAAATAGATTACATTCCTTGTTAATATATAAGTAATGTATTACAATATTTACAATGAAAAAAAAATAAAATTTTAAAAATTTATATATTAATTATATTATAATATAATGTTTAATTAAAATATTAATATATTAATATATGTACATGGATCAAAAAAATTTAATTCTCTATATATCTATAAAAAAGAAAATCAATAGATATATTAATAATATATTGATAATATATGATTTTAATTATTTTTCTATTGGAACGTTTAAATTGATAAACCAATCATTATTTTTTCTGTTAAACATATATTATTAAAGTTTATGATTGGTCTATATTAAATGTAAATCAATTATACGAAAATTTTACTTTTCAAAAAAAATTATATATAACATATAATAATATGTAATTATAATATTTTATTTAATAAAATTGTGTTTTTGAAATATTTAAAATTGTTAAATAATATTAAAAGCATTCTTATTAACAATTATAATTATATCAATACAGGTTCCATTAAAATATTTATAAAAAGATTTTATAATTTTATTATAATAGGGTTTTGTTAAAAAAAAAGTTAAAAAATATTTAATTATGATTTTAAAAAGTATATAATATAACAATATTAAAAAATAAAGGACAAAATGAGAATTAAACATTTTATTTTATTCTACTTTCATTTAATTATAAAAAAAATAGGTAAAAATAAAAATATAATAATAAAAATTATTGTAATTAAAGTTTGTATTGTTTGTAGTTTTTATTTATAAATTATTTTCTATAAATCTTTTTTTGTACAATTTTTTTTCGTATATTAATTATATTTTTTGTTCCTTTAAAAAAATTAAATAATTGTATATAATTAATAATACAATTATATAACAATTATATATATAAAAGATACTTTTGTAATTTTTTAAAGTCTGTTTGAATTTATAGTTTTCTTTTTTTTTATTCATTCATATAGATTATATAAATAAAAACATATAAAAATAATAAAATTGATATTTAAATAAAAAGGTATTTTAATTTTTGAATTATATTGAAGAATGCTAGTTATACAATTAATTATTACATAATTCCATAATTATTATGTTAAATTATTTTTTTTATAATACAATTCTCATTTATAAAATTATTTTTGAATTTTATTAATACTTTTATTAATTGTATACTATCCTTTTATGGATTAATTCTAATTTCTAATATAAATTAAACATTATTTTTTGAATTCGTTTTATTTATTTAAAACTTTACATAAATGTATGGCTGTTATTTTATAAAAAATTGTCAATTTTAAAAAAGTACCTCTTTTTTTTAAGTTTATAATACATAAATTGCATGTATTATATATATTATATTTTCTATTATTATATCAATGAAATTAAAAAAGATATATTAATTATACATAATTTAATATATCCATTTTAATAATAGGTATAGTTGTTTATTATTTCTTTGTAATTTTTCATTCTATACATATTTATTTTAATTAAATTAATTAAAATGATCTTCTAAACCTTTAAGAATAATTGGAGCTTCATTTTAATTATTATATTTAAAATACATATACAAATAGACATTAAGTATGACGTTTAAGTATTATTGATAATTCATATAAAAATTAAAAATTTACCAGCAATCATTGCAGCACAAATTTTCAAAAATGTTTTAAAATTAGCCTTAACTTCTTCTCTTCTTAATTTAGCTTCTTCAAATGGTATCTTTGGTGGGGCTTGTTGGAAAAACATTTTTATTTCTTAATTTTTTTTTAAATAAAAAAAAAAAGATAAAAATAAAATTAATATCTAATGCTCTTTTTTTTTTTTAATTATTATTTAATTAAAAATGTAGTTTATTTATTTTATATGTTCAAATTATTTTTCGTATTTTAAGTTACTTCTTCAATTTAAGTTCCTTAATATTTAAAAATCCTATATAATAATCTATATTACCTATTTTATTATTATATTATTGTACTTAACCAAAAATTTGTAAAGTTTTAAAAAAAAAAAAAAAAGATTTTTTTTAAACCAATTTTTTTTTATCCATTCAACCAAAATTTATTTTGTAATACATTTTTTTATTATATTACAATGTATAAATTAATGTAAATTATTAACTAGAAAAAAAAAATAAAATTGGATAAAAATTTACAATTATAAATACTTCATAATTTTATTTTTATTTATAATAATCCATTGATTTTTTTATAAAGAAAATATAATTATTAGTAAAAAAAAAAAAAAAAAAAAAAAATGAGTGAACAAGAAGGTATATAAATAGCCATAGTTTTATTAATCAAAATAAATTATTGTTATTAATAATAAAGATGTTATTATCTAAATTTAAAATGGATTTATCACCTTTTTTCTAAATCCTTCAAAATTTTGATTACTTTATTATTGTGAAAAGGTTTCAGTACAATATATACATATATCCATATATATATATAAGTTACTATTTAAAGTGACTGTAAATATATGATAATCTAAATTATTAAAAAATTACAAATTCAATAATTAAATAATAGATATTAGTTTTTTTTTCTATTCTATTAAAATCGGGAAATATAAATCAAGATGAATATAAATAATAAATAATGTCATGAATAATTTTTAATTATATGAAAATATAATCAGTACAATTATTAATAAAAGGAAAAAGAAAATGAATAATTACTATTTTAAACATAATAATTAATTAACTGAACAAAATCTAAAATTTCCAATATTTATATTAGTAATTATTAATAATTTAATTTTATGAAAATATAATCAGTACAATATTAATAAAAAAAAAAGAAAGAAAGAAAGAAAAAGAAAAGAAAATGAATATTTGTTACTTTAAATATAAAAATTGAATAATAATTTAATTTTATGAAAATATAATCAGTACAATATTAATAAAAAAAAAAAGAAAGAAAGAAAGAAAAAGAAAAGAAAATGAATATTTGTTACTTTAAATATAAAAATTGAATAACTAGACAAAATCTAAATTTTCCAATATTTATATTTGTATATTTGTAATTATTAATAATTAATTTAAAGATTTTTATTTCATAGGAAATAACATGAAATTAATATATATATAGAAAGGAGGAATATACTATCCTTTAAATTTACATATATATATACATAAAGTTAATGGAAATTAACATGAGTATTTATCAATAATAATAATAATAATAATAATAATAATAAATCTATTAATAATAAACTTAGGTGTTAAGAATATTGAAGAAGGTATTAAGAATCTCTCCACTGAACAAATTCCAACAGAACTTAAAGCTGTTCCAAAAGATGCTGGTGAAGCTGTTGTTGAAGTAAAATTAGCTGCTAGTAATGTTAAAGATTTAACTGATCCATTATATGTTGGTGTTTCTACTTTTGAAGATATGAAATTACACCAAAAATTATTAGAAAATATTTATAGAGTTGGTTTTGTAAAGCCTTCAAAAATTCAAGAAAAAGCTATTCCATTATTATTACATGATCCACCAACTAATCTTATTGGACAATCTCAATCTGGTACTGGTAAAACTGCTGCTTTTACTCTTGCTATGCTTAGTAGAATAAATGTCGATTTAAAAGCTCCACAAGCTATTGTTTTAGCACCAGCTCGTGAATTAGCCCGTCAAATTTTAACTGTTGTACAATCACTTGGTCAAGATTATCCAGCCTCAATTCAACTAGCTGTTAAAGATTCACTCCCAAAAGGTGGAAAAGTTGAAGCACACATAATTATTGGTACACCAGGTACTATAATGGATTTAATCAGAAAACGTAGACTTTCAACTGCAAATGTTAGATTCTTCGTTTTGGATGAAGCTGATAATATGTTAGATTTACAAGGTTTGGGTGATCAAAGTATTCGTATAAGAAAGTAAGATTTATTGAAAATAATATTAAATTATAGATGATAAATAGGATAATTAAAAAAAAAAGTGATATATTATTTAATTTTAGTTTTAAAAATTGTGATTGATTTCTCAATAATTAAGTTTTTAAATTAAATTATAATACTAATATATTATATGTACAATAATAAAATAAAATATAGAATGGTTCCAGCTACTTGTCAAATTGCTCTTTTTTCTGCTACATTCTCACAAGATTTATGGAAATTCGCTCTTCGCTTTGCTCCAAATGCAAATCAAATTTCCTTAAAAACTGAAGAATTATCAGTTGAAGGTATTAAGCAATTCTATATGGATTGTAAGAGTGAAGAACAAAAGTTTGAAATTCTTAGTGCAATTTATGGTTTATTAACTATCGGTCAAAGTATTATTTTCGTTAGTCGTCGTGATGTTGCTGATATGTTAGGTAGAAAAATGACAAATGAAGGTCACAAAGTTATTGTTCTCCATGGTCAATTCGAAGCCGAAGATCGTGATAAGGTTATGGATGACTTTAGATCTGGTAAGGCTAAGGTCCTTATAACCACAAACGTTCTTGCACGTGGTATAGATGTTTTACAAGTTAATTTAGTTATTAATTATGATCTTCCATTAGATGGAAGAGGTAGACCAGATCCAGAAACCTACCTTCACCGTATTGGTCGTACAGGTAGATTTGGTAGAACAGGTGTTTCCATTAACTTTGTTCATGATGAAAAAAGCTTCAAAGAAATGAAGGCTATCGAAAAATACTTTGGAAAAGACATTATTCGTGTACCAACTGATGATTATGATGAAATTGAAAAGATTTTAAAGGATGCTATAAATTAGAAAAGGGGTTTTTTTTTTCTTTATATATTTATGCATCTTTAATAAGTTAAAATCGTATTCCAGCGCAATTAATCTAAAGGAAAAACTAAAAAAAAAAAAAAAAAAAAAAAATACTATTAATATACATACATAGTATATATATGATATTTCAAATATTATCAATAATATATATTTTATTCTTATTTATTTTTATTTAATTTTATTATTTATATATATTTATATATATCTAATTAATTGCTTAAATTTTTACCCTAAATATTTAAACTAAGTTTAAAGAAATAATAAAATAAAAAAAAATGAACAATAAAGTAAAATTTTATTCTTTACAATTAATTAGTAACTATGCTATTAAACTTAAATTTATGTTTTTTTAATTCATTCTTTTAATTAATTTTTAATTAATTATTACCTATTTCAAATTTTGAAATTTGTTTGGTTATATATTCAAAATATTTTTATGTATTAAATTGATAATATTTATTTTATATTTAATACATTAAACTTTAAAATATTTTTTTTTTTTTTCATATTTTATTTTATTTTATTATTGATAACATACTTAACAATTCAAAAATATAAATTTATTTTTTGTTATTTTTTATTATATTATTTTTATATTATTAATCTTCAAAATTTTCTTTATTATAAAATAAAAAAAGAATTGAATAAATAATCAAAAATATTTCTGTATACTTCTTCTATTGTTTGTTTGAGAAAAAATTACTAAAATTAAATAAGCTTTTTAATATAAAAAGAAAAAACCCATATAGCATTATTACTATTACTATTACTATTACTATTAATTATTATTAATACTTACCCAAAAAATTATATTCTTAAGGAAAATCAATCCGATCCTCTTAAAAAGGTTTTATAATTGTTTTTTTTTTTTTTTTTTTTTTTTTTAAAAAGAATCCAAACTTTAAATAATATATTATTTGAGTAAATAATCTATTATGAAAAAAACAAATAAATTAAAAAAGTTTTACTAAATTATACTATTCAATTTATTCAAAATTAATTGATTAGATTTTTATTTAATAATATATATATTAAATTTCTTAATAATAATTCCATTTATAATATATTATTAATATAAATATATATATTATATGTAAATATAATATATCAAAAGCATATATTATTATATTGTAATATAAATAATAGGATGTAATTTAATATACTTTAAATCAATTTTTTTTTTTTTTTTTACTATAATAAATTAAATTTTATATAATACGAATTATTTTTACTAAAAGTTTTAAAAGTACTTTTAAATAAAAAGTTCAAATAGTTTTTTAAAAATAATAATATTAATGGTACATAGAATTAATTTAAAAATAGTTAATAATTAAAATATTAATAAAGGAACCGATAATTATCATAATTAATACTAACGATATTTTTTAAATATAAATATATAGAAATATATTCTTAAAAGTAAATCAATAAAATAAATCATAAAATTTTAATCTTTTTAAAAATAAAATATCAAAAATTAAGAATAGAATTAAAAATCCTAAATTCAAATTATTATAAATTGTTCCAAATTTTATAATAATAATAATAATAAATAAATAAATAAATAGCAATTTAAAGAACAAAAAGAAAGTAGTGATAATAAATAAAAATAATCATAAATCAATTGAAAATAAAATGTCTCCGCAAGTTATTGAATCTAATAATATTGAAAAGAATTTAAAAATTCGTTGTGAAGTTCGTTGCAGAATACCAACAGCTGACAAAGGTGAATTTTATGTTCATCTCTATACCAATAATTTAAATAATAAAAAGCATTTAGCTATAGTAGCAGGTTCACATATATATAGTAGAAGTTTGAATGAAATAAGAGAAAATGATACAGATGAAAAAAGAATGATAAGAGGTGCTACAATTAAACCAAATGTTAAATTACCTTTAAAATCTATAGAAAAAGGTATATATTATATATAAAAATATAATTAATGTATCACATTATTATATTAATTTTTAATCCAATAATATAAATAATAATACATATAAATAAAAACGTTTAATTGTTAATTTTATTAATTATAATGTAGATATAATCAATAATAAAAATGGCAATCAATTTATTAATAAAATCGAAAAAAATGAAATAAATCAAGAAATACCACTTGTTAGAATACATTCAGAATGTTTTACAAGCGAAACTATATTTTCAAGTCGCTGTGATTGCGCCGAACAATTAGAAAGATCAATGAGAAAAATTCAAGAATATGGTAATGGAGTTGTTATTTATTTAAAGCAAGAAGGTCGTAATATAGGTCTATTAAATAAAATGATGTAAGTATTTTTCTTATACTATTACTAAAGTTTATAAAATATTTATTATTAATCTTTTTATTTTTAAAATTAAATTATATAATCGCTTATACAGGGCTTACAATTTGCAAGATAATGGTTATGATACAGTTGAAGCAAATATTAAACTAAATCAACCAGTCGATGGAAGAAATTATACTATTGCAGCAAGAATATTGGAAGATTTACAAATAGATACTGTACGTTTGTTAACTAATAATCCGGATAAAATTGAACAATTGACATCTTTAGGTGTTAATATTGTGGAAAGAATACCAATGATACCATCAATTTTTGAAAATATAAATAAACATAGAAATTGTAATCATGTTCATTATTTATCGTCAGATTCAACTTCTAATTGTTCAGAAGATGATATGAACACTATAATTGAGCCGGAAATAGTATCAGAAGAACATGGAAAATTAACTGAACTTGAAAAATATTTACAAACTAAAGTAGAATCAATGAATCATGATATTCCACTTCCGGAATATCTTATGCATAATAATACTAAAGGAATATAATAATAAACATTAAAATAATTAATAATTTCTTCGGTTATAATAAATAGAGTAGCAAGTATATAATAATTTAAAAATATATAAGATGAAGTTTTTTTATTAGTATTAATCATTAACATTAGTGATAATATACATAAATATATATTTAAATTATTTTTGATAGAGATGGAATATTTAAGAAATAGAATAATTAAATAAAACGAATAAACAGCAATATATAATATATCTGTCAATATTTTTTATTTATTATTTTTTTTTATATTAAAATATTAACCTTTGAGAATTTTATATTAATTGCATTTATAAATTTATATTTATTTTAATAATTATAGAATAGACATTATTTTCTTATAATAGTAAAAAAAAAATTTATAAATTTTTGTTTTTAGTATAAAGAATTGAAATAACATAAAGTAGAAAAAAAAAAAAAAACATTAAACATATAAAACAATTTTTTAAAAAAAAAAAAAAAAAAAAAGAAAAGAAAAATAAATTATAATTGTTAATATTGAATATTTTAATATCTTTATCATTAAAAAATTATAGGAATACAATATTTATACTTTGTCCAATTATAGTAATAATTTAAATATTTTCCTTGTTTAAAAAAAAAAATAATTATTATTATTATTCTTATCGAATAAGAACTAATTATACACAGTTTTTTTAATTTATTAAATTCCCACTTATTTTAAGTTGTTATTAAATATTTTCCAATAATAATGATGAAAGGTAAAATAATACATATTATTGTTTTTAAGTATTGTAAGCAATTTATTATAACTTCTATTATATAATTTTTATATATTAAATTTATATTGAATAATTCAATTTTCGTTTATATTATATATTATTTTTCAGAAATTTAAAATTTCAAGATTTTAAAAAAATGATTAAATTCTATTGGTAGTTTAAAAAAAATTTAGTTGTTTTTAAAGCGTGGCTTGTTTTTGTTACATTATTATTTACATTCAATAATATTAATATTTGTTTTATTATACAAAAGCTTAAAATTTTTTTTGATTTAACTAAAATTTCATATAAGCCACAAAGCACTTTGAAACATTTTTTCCAATCGTTTTTAAATATTTTTTTTTTTTTTTTTTTTTTTTCTGATTATTAAATATATCCTAAAATTTGAAAAAAAAAATTTTTTCTTTTCTTTACAAACTAATAATAAAATAAATAATAATATCAATTTTTTGAAAGAGTAAAGTATATAAAATAAATAATGTTATATTTATGTTGTTATATTTATGTAGAATTTTAAAAAATATAATTTAAGCGTTTTTTTTTTTTTTTTTTTTTTTTTTTTTTGATAATTAATAATATTTATAATAATAATGTATTATTTAATAATAAAAATAATATTGTTAAAATAAATATAAAATTAAATAAGTAGTAATGTTTTTAAAATTAATAAATAATATAATAATGAAATTAAAAAAAAAAAAAAAAAAAAAATAGATAATAATAGTATATTTAGAGAATGAAAAAATTTTAAAGCAATTCCCTTTTTAAAAAAAAAAAAGAAAAAAAAAAGTATAAAAATAATGTTATTTAATAAAAGGGAAAAGACGATAAAAAAATAAAATAAAATAAAATAAAAAGGCGGGAAAAGTATCAATCACAATATTGTGGTATAATATAAATATTAATGGTTTTATATAGGCAATTAATATTAAGAATAAATATTAAAAACAATATATATAATGTTATCTAATGTTAAATATTATTTATATTTATTATTTTAGCAAAATGAGAAAGACTAAGGTTTTTAGTGGTTCATCTCACCCAGAATTAGCTTCTGTATGTTTCTTTTATTAATTTTATTAAATATTTAATTATTTACTTATTATTTATTAAAAATGAAATTCGAAATATAATAAGTTAAGAAATTTCTAATAATCTTATTTGTTTTTTTATTTATTTTTAATATTTCTTTTAATTTTTTTTTGATACATTTTTATTCAAATTACAGTTAATTATTGATAAACTTGGTGTTGGTGCTTCTTCAGCTACTGTTAAGAGATTTGCCAACAGAGAAACTTCTATTGAAATTGGTACTTCTGTTCGTGATCAAGATGTTTTCATTATTCAATCCGGTTCTTCTACAATTAACGATCATATTATGGAATTAATGATAATGATTAATGCCTGTAAGACTTCATCTGCCTCTAGAGTTACTGCTGTGTAAGTTCAAGTATAAATACTAAAATTATAATAATTTTATTATTTTTAAGGGTATTAATTAAATGTAAAATATATATAGTATCCCATATTTCCCATATGGTAAGCAATCAAAGCAAAAGAAGACCAGAGGTGCAATTACTGCTAAGTGTAAGTATTATTTCTGAGAAAATCAAAACTTTATATATTATAATAATAGTAGAGTATAAATTTATGATTATTTTATTGTTTCCTTTTTCTTGTAATAAAGCTTAAATCTAATAAATAAAACAATTTGAAAATAAAATTTTTATATATAGTAATTGCTAATATGTTAGCCACTGCCGGAGTTGACCATATTATTACTATGGATCTTCATTCCTCAGTTATTCAAGGTTTCTTTGATAGACCTGTTGATAATTTACTTGCTGAACCTTCAATTGCTAAGTATATTAAAGAACACATTCCAGATTACACTGACGGTGTCATAGTTGCAAAGAATGCTGGTGGTGCAAAGCGTGTTACTTCCTTAGCTGATCGTTTAAAGATTGGTTTTGCTATGATTCAAAAGGAACACCAAATTAATGCTGATGAATCTTCTGAAAAGAGTACTGTAGTTGGTGATGTTAAGGGAAAAGTTTGTTTTATTGTTGTAAGTATAATTATTATTCAAAATTCAAAATTATTATATATAATATGTATTATTATTAATCTTAAATTTATTTTAAAAGGATGATCTTATCGATGGTCCAGGTTCTTTCTTAAAGGCTGCTGATGTATTAGCTGAACATGAAGCTAAGCGTATTTACATTATTGCTACTCACGGTATTCTTTCAAATGATTCTTTAGACATTATTGAACAATCATCTGCTGTTCACAAGATTATTGTTACAAACACCTACCCAATCACTCAAGAAAAGAAGGATAAGTCTACTAAACTTGAAATCATTGATATCAGTGGTGTTTTAGTTGAAGCTATTCGTAGAACTCACAACGGAGAATCTATTTCTTATCTTTTTGATAATGCTATTTAAGAAATATTAAACAAGGATATTATACTATTCAAAATAAATTATTTATATTGTGTTTTTTTCTTTAAAGTATAATTTAATAATATTAAAACTTTTGAAATTAGCAATGCATTAAATAATTAATTGCAAAAAATTATAAAAGTTTAAAAATGAAAAAAAAAAAAGACACAAAATTTAAAACATAAATTTTAAAATTATATAAGACATTATAAAAATAATCAATAATTGAATTTTTTTTACAAAACCACTTTATATAGAAAATTGTTAGTATTATTTATAAACAAAAACAAGAACAGGTTATTAATTTATCTACCATTTTCAAAGAATATTAAATATGAAATTTATGCTTATTTAATATTTTATTTATTTATTTATTTTTTTTTTTTTTTTACTAAATCTTTTGAAAATTTTAAAATCAAAATTAAACTAAAAATTAAATTGAAAAATAAGATAGAGAATGCAATTAAAATCCATAGTTCAAAAATTAAATAATATTTAAATGGATAATTAAGATAAAAATAATGTATAAAAAACAAAAGCATTAACAATAATAATAATAAAGATAAAATGAAATAAAAAAATAAATAGAGTAGCAAGTTCTAGAATTAAATCAAACCAAAATTATAAAATAAATAGTATAACATAATATTGTTAAAAATAAATATATATTTGTTTTATGTGTATTAAATAAAAAAACGTGTAAAAGAATTAAGGAATAAATTTTTATATTCTGTACACAAGGTTCAATGTTAGTATTTCTTAGAATAAAACATTATGGGCGCATTGGAGAGTTTAGTGGACACCACACTATTATACACGATGTTACTTCTTTTATTTCATTAATTTATTAGGTAGGGTCCAATCCCACATAGTACGAATTGCAGAGTTCATTAAACTTTTATTCAACTTTAATAATTATTTTATTTTATTTAATATTTATATAAATATATATATATATATTTATTATTTTTATTTATTATTTATTATATATCAATATGTAATTTCACAAATTTAAATAAATAAATACAAGAAAGATATTCTCTTCCTAGTCTAAAAAAAAATAATAATAATAAGTTCTTATATAAGTTAAATATAGTTTTAAAATATTTACTTCCGTTATAAAAAAAAATAGGCATGTTTTATTGAATATTATCAAAATTAATATGGAAATGAGAAGTATTATGTAATAAATATGATAAATATATATAATAAAAAAAAATATATTATTTATGGATTTAATTTAATTTAATTTAAAAATTTAATACATATTAATTTAATCAATAAAATTTTATATTAATTTTACTCACTTGAAAATAGAAAAGATTTAAATAAAAATACTTTTTTTTTGTTCTTAATAAATTACTTTTTTTAAGAATAAAATAAAGCAATAAAGATAATTAAGAAAAAAAAAATAAAAATAAAAGAATAATAATAATATATAACAAATATAATAAAATTAATAATATAAATTAATAAATAAGAAAAAGATTTAAAAAAAAAAAAAAAAAAAAAAAAAAGAGCAGAAAGAAGAAGTAAATAAAGTTGTTATTTAAAAAAAAAAAAAAGATTAGAAGTATAGTAATTGTTTATCCATCACTTATTAAAGACTAATATAATTTCGTATATACTATTTCATATAATTATTTTAATATTAGAAAATAAAAGAAAATAAATTCAAATATACTTAAATATAAAGGTAAATTTACATTATGTTTTAAATCTTTTTCATAATGTTTAGAATTTATTTATTATTATCGTTTTTATAATTAATTTTTAACATTTTAAAAAATGAATGTTAATTTACTATTTGTTAGATATAAAAAGATAAATATCGTTTACAAATATTTAAAAAACTTAAAAAAAAAAAAAAAAAAAAAAAAAAGAAAGAAAGAATAAAAAAAAGCACATCTATTAATCGTATAATTCTTTAAATTATATTATTTTTATTTGTTTGTTTATAGAAAATGGCAGTTTCTGCTGTAAATTTACAAAGTCTTAAAAAATCAAAGGATTTACTTTGTATTGTGATTCTTGCATTAATTGCTATATTAGCTTTTATTTCACGTTTATTATCAGTTGTTAGATTTGAAAGTGTTATTCATGAATTTGATCCATGGTTTAATTATAGAGCTACACAATATTTAGTAAATGAAGGTATGAATTTCAAAGAACAATTAAGCATATCAATCATTTATTTTATAAGTAAATTTGTATATTCAGACTTTGTATACTAATGAATAAATTGTATTTGACAATATTTATATTTTTATATAAACTCTAATTATTCGAAGGTTTTTACAAATTTTTAACTTGGTTTGATCAAGTATCATGGTTAGTACTATTAAAGGCATACATATATATATAATAAATACATTACATTATGCTTTTTAAAAATTATTTTTAAATATTATTTACGATGAATCAATATTTTGAATTTATATTAATAGGTATCCATTAGGACGTGTAGTAGGTGGTACACTTTATCCAGGTATTATGATAACTTCAGGTATTATTTACAAGGTTCTACATTTCTTCAATTTTAACATCGACATTAGACATATTTGTGTCTTTCTTGGACCTGTTTTTGCTGGTTTGACTTCTATTGCTACATATCTATTAACATCTGAAGTTTGTACTAAATCAGCTGGTTTATTTGCTGCTGCATTTGTTGCAATTGCTCCAGGTTATATTTCAAGATCTGTTGCTGGTTCCTATGATAATGAAGCTATTTCTATTTTCTTACTTATGATTACTTTCTACTTCTGGGTTAAGTCTGTTAAAACTGGTTCTTCATTTTTAGCAGCTTGTACAGCATTATTCTACTTCTATATGGTATCAGCCTGGGGTGGTTATATTTTCATTATCAATTTAATTCCACTTCATGTATTTGTTTTACTTCTCATGGGTAGATATTCTAAAAGACTATATGTAGCATATTCAACATTCTATGTTTTGGGTACAATTGGATCTATGCAAATTCCATTTGTTGGTTTCCAACCAGCTACCACTGCTGAACACATGGCAGCCTTAGGTACTTTCGGTTTATTGCAAATTGTTGCTTTTGCTTCTTTCTGTAGAGATCAATTACCATCTGAATCTTTCAAAACTTTATTAAAGAGAGCTTTAATTGTTATCTTCATAATTGGTATTACTGGATTTATTGTTTTACAAAGATTACATATCATTGATCCATGGACTGGTCGTTTATACTCCTTATTTGATACTGGATATGCCAAAAAACACATTCCAATTATTGCATCTGTTTCAGAACATCAGCCAACTGCCTGGCCATCATTTTTCTTTGATTTACATATATTAGTTCCAATGTTCCCAGTTGGTGTTTATTTTGCTTTTAAAAAGTTAACTGATGAAAATGTATTCATTATTTTATATTCTTTCACAGCAGCTTACTTTGCAGGTGTTATGGTTCGTTTAATGTTAACATTAACACCAATTGTATGTGTAACTGCTGGTATATGTATGTCGTATTTATTTGATAATTTCCTTGGATATAAGAAATCTAAAGCAACAGTAGTTAAGGTAGAAGAAACTGAAGAAGTATTAAGTGGAAATGAAAGTACTCCAGAATCACCGGTATCTCCAAAAATTAATTCTCCAAAAATTAATTCTCCAAAAATGACTAACTCTCCAAAAATTCATAATAAATTAAAGAAATCAGAACACAATTCACAAAAACAAGATAATTCAGAATCACCTTCTATTACTTTTGAAATCAAATTAATTGTAACATTATCCCTTTTATTAGTCTTTTGTATGTATGTTTGGCACTGTACTTGGGTAACAAGTAATGCATACTCTTCACCTTCTATTGTTTTAGCTAGTAGAAATAGAGATGGCTCCCAACATATTATTGATGATTTCAGAGAAGCTTACTATTGGTTAAGACAAAATTCAGCTGAAGATGCTAAGATTATGTCATGGTGGGATTATGGTTATCAATTAGCTGGTATGACTAATCGTACCACCTTAGTTGATAATAATACCTGGAATAATACCCATATTGCTACTGTTGGTAGAATGCTCGCTTCTAATGAAGAGGTATTTTTTTTCTTAAGTTCAAAATTAAATATATATTTTATATAAGTTGGCTAAAAAAAAATTTTTTTTTTTATTTTTATTGTCATAAATATTATATTTTTAAAAAGAATGCTTATGAATTATTAAGAAAGCATGATGTTGATTATGCTCTTGTAATGTTTGGTGGAGCAATTGGTTACAGTGGAGATGATATTAATAAGTTCTTATGGATGATTCGTATTTCTGAAAATGTTTATCCTGAACAAGTTAAAGAAGAAAATTTCTACAATAGCCGTGGTGAATATCGTGTCGATGATTCCGTTAGTCCAACTTTAAGAGATAGTATTATGTTCAAGATGTCATTCTACCGTTTTAAAGACTTATATCCAAATAACCAAGCATTTGATCGTGTTCGTGGAACAACAGTATATTCAAAACCAATTCAATTAACAATTATGGACGAAGTTTACAGTTCTGAAAACCTTTTAGTCCGTATTTATAAAATAAAAAAACCAGATAATATTGGTAGATCGTTACAATCTGCCGCTGTATTCAATTCAGGACGTAGAAGAAAAAGAAATAGAAAATCAAGAAAATATAAACAACAAAAGATAGATGATTAATATATAGATTAATATAAAGATAAAATTAAAAATATAAAAAAAAAAAAAAAAAAAAAAAAAAAAAAAAAAAATACATAAAAATAATAATTAAAAATGAAATTTTTTTATTAAAGCAATTATACAACATAATATTATATTATAAAAATAATAATTAATAATAATAATAAAGAATTAATTTATATATAAAATTAAAGAAAAATAAAAAAAAATAATAATTTCTTATAGCTTATAAATGTAACATAAAAATAAATATTAAAAAGAAAAAGAGAGAAAGAGCACAATTTTAGGTTGTTTAAACTATTATATATGATTAAAAAAAAATTTGGTTTTAAAATAGAAAGATATAAAAATATTTATTTAATAATACATATTTTAAAATTTAAATATGGAAGAAGAGTGTTATAATATAATAAAATTATTTTAATCTTTTACTCTTATTTTACTTTGTTATATTATATAAAAAAAAATAAGATTTTATTTTAAATTTAAATCCATACAAACTTATTCCTGTTTAATATCTTTTAAATCATATTAATTTTAATAAAATAAAATTATAAGAGGCATTATTAAATTAACTTTATAGAGTTTTTAAAAAAATTTCATTCAAGATTTATTATGAATTTAAATTTCTACATTATAAAATATAAAATCTGATTATATTTAATAAAATTGGATAATAAATAAAGTTTTGTAAATATTTTTTTTTTTTTGATTATATATTTTTTTTTCAAAAAAAAGTAATTTTTTATTTTTTGTTTTAATTTCATTATCTTGTTTTTAATTATATTCATACTTCTATTAAGAAAGTAATATACATAATATTTTTTTTAATTCATTCTAAAAATATAACTATAATTATAATATCAAAATAAAAATATTAAATATTATTTTATAGTACATGGAATCTACAACTACACATATAGCTGATCTAGGTTAATATATTATTTCAAAAAACAAAAAAAAAAATATATATATATATATATAATACTTCTAAATATTACAACTTCGATATTCTATTTCTATTTCTAATATTAATTATAAGCTATCAAATATTAATTAATATTTATTGATTATCAATATAATTAAATATAAATATATAAAAATATATCATAATAAATATTTGTTAGCTAAAAAATTAGGATCGATGATTGACTATTATCAAAAAAAATATCCAACAGATCCATGTAATCCATATTCAAATTTAAAACATGATGATAGTAAAAAGGTATAAAATACTACTCATTACTATTATTTAGAATATATATTTAACTATAATTTATTAAGAAACAAAGCAATTAATCTCATAATTTTTTTATATAAAAAAAATAAAAGGATTCATTTACTAATACATACTCTTTATCTGAGGATTTTTTAAATATTTCAACACCTCTTTTCAAAATATATGAAGATAAAATCAATCAATCCCAAGAGCATATAAAAAAACTTAATGAGGAATTAAAAAATATGGAACAAAATTCTAACAAACTTTATCATGATAATATGGAAAAGAAAAAAGAACTTAAAAATATTATTAATAAATATAACGAATTAGGGAATGAAATGAAATCTTTAACTTCAAAAAGTTTTGAATTAGAAAATAAGAATAGTATTGTTGAGGTAGACTGTTTTTTATAAGAAATAATCAGAACATTTTATTTTATAAATTTTTTGTTATTAATAACATTTAATTTTTAATAAACTAATAGATTCAATATAATGAAGCCAAAAATATTATTGACACATTAAAAGTAATAACTTATATTTTTTTTTTCTTTTGAATGAAAAATAACATACTAAATCAATAATAAAAATTTTTATATTTATATATAATATCAAAATATTAGAGAGAACTTGAGAGAAGCAACGATACCATAATTGAATATGAAGTAAATAATATTTTAATAAATTAACTAATTATATATTTATTATAATTATTAATATATTACTTCTATTTTTTAATAGAATAAATTATTAGAATTAGGTGAAAAATCAAAAATTATAATTAATGAAAACACGGATCTTGACACAGAGAATAATGATTTAAAAAAGAAAATAGAAGCAAAGGAAAATGAATTAAAAACGATTTCGAACGGAAAGGATGATATGTATGATATAAAAAATAAATATTTATATTAAAAAAAGAAAAAATAAAATATTTCTTCTAAAAAAACTTTTATAAAGTATAAAAATATTACAAAATCGAATTAATAAGCTAACTGAAGACAATGAGATACTCCTTAATAATTATAATAATTTATCAAGTTCATATAAAAAAGGTAATCATTATATTAAATTTTATAGTATAGTATGAAAAAGTATTTATATATAAAATACATAAAATATAAATACATAATATATAGCATGTGTATCTCAAAATAATACAATAATAATCCAAAACCAAGTAAAAGCCTTTCATGCTCAAATAATTAATCAAGAGAAAAAAATTAATGAATTAATGGAAGAAAATTTAAATTTAGAAGAGGAAATTGGAAGAAAAACAAATGAAAATACTTCACTAAAATCTTCAAATCAGAAATTAAACGAACAATTAGAGGAAAGCAGTAAAGCTACATTAGAATTGAAAGACAAAATATATGAATTAGATAATGAATTAAATTCTTTCAAGTCCTCTTTTGCAAAATATAAAGATATTATCGACGATTATCAGTGGTAAATTTTTATATTTTAATACTATTCTCATTTATATTATTTATATAATAAAGATAAGAAATTATTAATTTATATACTTATAGGTGTTTAAGAGAATTAGGTATGGATAACTATTTAAATAATTTTCCATACATATTCAATAAGGTTTTATATAATGCTATTAAAAAAATGAAAAAAAAATATAATGGTAAACTTTATATGATTTTAATAATTAATATTACCAGTAATTTCCTAATAATAAAAATAATAAAAATATATTATAAATAATACAATAATTTTTATTTTATAGAAAATAAATACATCATTGATAAAGAAAATAAATACAATATATTATCTTCAAAAAAAAATAAAAAAATTGTTTATGATAATGAAGAATCTCTGTTAAAACCAATAACAAATAACGAAATGGAATATTTCGATAAAACTGTAATTACAAAATTTGTTTTTAAATAATAAAATTATAAATGCATAAATACAAAAGTATCTAACTAATTATTCAATATTTTATTATAAGATTGAAAAAATACAGAAAGAGCATGATATAGCATTAAAGAAAATCAATATGTTATCTTCTGAAAATAGCACGTAAAGATTAAAACATTTCAAAATTACTAAAATTTATATTTTCCTTTCATTATATAATTTATTATCTATTACTCACTTCAAAGAAAAAAAATGCAATTAAATATTTAATTCACAATCAAAATAAAAATATGTTTATAAATATTTGTTCTGAATATTTTTAAGAAATTCTTAAAATAAAAATTCTTATAAATAAACTAAATTAATTATCATATATTTTTGCTTATTAAATATTTTATTTTATTCTAAATTTGTTTTGTTATTCTTTATAATTTTTTTTATTCTTAATGAATAAAAATAAAAATAAAAAAGAACATATATAACTAAAATTCTAATAATTTTAAAATTAAAATTTTAGTATATATTATTAGTAATATAAGCGTACTATTTATTATTGTTGTTATATATTTTATTTTGATATTTTAATATTATATTTTATATACCAACAATATTTAAAAAATTAAAAGGTATATTATTTTTTTTCTATTTTTATTTGTATTTCTTACATATTATTATTATTATTATTATTATTATTATTATTATTATTATTATTATTATTATTATTATTATTATTATTATTATTATTATTATTATTATTATTATTATTATTATTATTACTATTATTATTATTATTATTATTATTATTATTATTATTATTATTATTAGCGTTGTTGGTATAATGGGTTTTATCATTATCATTTAACTGAGAATTATCAATACTAATTAAAGTTAACGATTCATTAAATTTTGAAATATTTTCTTCCAGTGAATTTAATGCTTTATATAAATCAAATACGGAATCATCTGTATTTTGGCGAGTAGGAAAACAAGATGATGAACTTTCGAACTCTAAAGCATAATGAGATGTATTAGTATTTGATTTTAATGAATCATTTATTTTTAAATTTCTGTTCTTTTCAAATGGTAAAGAATATCTATCATTTAAGTCTAAATTAGATAAATCTTGAACAAAGGTATTATTACAAGAATTATTTGAAGAAATAATATTTTTGTCCTTTTTATTTTTATTATTATAATTAATATTCGTTTCATTATTATGCTTATAATCTAAACTTAATTTATATTTATTTTCTTTATCATTTCCTCCACTAACAAATTCTTTATCAACATTGTTAGAAAATTTTATTGAATTATCATTAAGGTCAATACTAGAAACTTCAAATCTACTTTCAGGAATACATAAATACTCGAAACTACTGTTTGCTTTTTGATAATCTAAAGAATTTTCTATCCCTTTATTTTTTACATTTTTCTCAGAAATATTTAATGATTTAATATTATTTAAATTCTGTTCTTGACAATCATTAGGCTTAGATTGATATAACATTAATTCAAAATCTAAATATGCTTCCTTTTCTTTTTCTTTTTGCTGTAATTTTTGAAAATCAGTAATAATATCTGAAATTGTTTGGTCGCTTTTTTCATTAATAAGAATATTAATTTCGCTATTTTTATTATCTAGTTCAGAGTCATCATTTTCTATATCATTTATATTTTTACCAATAAATGATACTACTTCATTTTCGTATAATGATAAAGTCACATTTTCTTCATCATTTTCATTTTCAGCATTACAACCATTATTTAAACTTACAATATCACTATTATTACTTGATAGTTCATTATTATGTTGCTGAATTTTTCTTTCAATTTGAGATTGTGTTTTAAATTGAACAGGATTGGATATATTTATTTGAGATTGACTTGAATGAATGGATGATTCAGGTCTTATATAATTATTTACCGAAATTTGACGATTATAAGAAGATGTTGAATTTATTCTTGATATTGGTGAACATGGTATATCTCTACTAAACGAATTATTATTATTACCTCTAATAATAGAATTACTTTTTAATACCCTAAATGATTCAGAACTTCCTGAACTGATTGTTCCTGAACAATTAAGATCAGGATTACCAGTATCTATTCTTATAATCATTTTATTATGTCTATTATTATTTACCAATAATGGTTGAATATTATTAGTAGATGAATTATTTGACGATATACTCATTATTGATTCACCATCTCTTAAAATATTTTGGTCATTTTTACCATTTAAACTAGCAACCAAACTATTACTTCTTTCAATATCTGGATTTTCATTATATAAATTTCTATTATACATAATGTTTTGACTACCTTCATTATTAATGATTGATCTAGAAACTTTAACAGTTTTATTTGAATTTTTATGATAAAGATCTAAAAATACTGTATTTGCCAATACAATAATATAATACTATATACATAAAAATATTGATTAAATTAAGTTTTATGATTCTAAATAAAAATATATATTATAATAAAAAAGAAAGAAAATATATATATATATTTTACCGATATAGCAGTCTGAATAATTACGATTACTAAAAATGGCCATTTATTATTTACTTTAAAAATGTAAAATTCATTATTTGTAAATATTGAAACATTTTCGGTAATTCTGTCGAACGTATCAAATATACTAAATATTGCTAAAAGCAAATAATCAATGGCTTTTTTATTCTATATATATAATATATTATATATTAATACATTAATTATATTATTAATATTCCTAAATATTATAAGAATTATATATTACATATTATATATTTTTTATATCAACTAACAAATAATATTCTATATAATAACCAGAATAGAAAAGCAATATCTGAATTCACCCATATAATATATCCTATTGAATACACATTTATTTTATCACCAGATACACTTAGCAAAAGATTATAATTACGTAAAGAATTAAACATCTTTTATGATAAAATAATAATAAGATATGTTAATTCATATTGATTAAAATTATATTATTTTTGAAAAAAAAAAAAAAAAAAAAAAAAAAAAAAAAAAAATACCATAGAATATACAATGAATAAACAAAATTGTACAACATTTGGTATTTTTATAATAGGTTTCCTAAGGTAATGAAAATGTATAATCTTCTTAAAAAAAGTTCCTATAATACTTTTAAATGAGTTTGATTCATCGTCTTTTAAATCTTCTTGAATATAAGCAATTGTATTGTTTTTTATCTCATTTTGAATATTTTTTTTATTACATTCATATGATTTAATATAATTTTGTTCAACAATGTTTTCTTTATTTTGTGGTTTTATTATAATTTGTTCTGATTTTATTGTGATATTATTATTATTAATATCATTCTTCTGAATTGATTGTTCTAATGTTACTACATCATTATTTTGTTCCATTATTGTTAATTTAGCAATATTTAAAATTGTAATGTGTAATCAAAACTTTCTAAATAAAATTTGATATATTTATATAAATAAATATTCTATATTATAAATATTATATTGGTACAGATACAAAATTTACAAATGTTCATGTTAAACCTTATTCATTTTTTAATGAATTATTATACTCATTTATTATAATAATAATTTTTATCACAATAATTTTAATAATAAATATTTTAAGTTATATTTTAATTAGTTATTCCTTTGTTTTATTTTGTTTTTCTTTTATAGTTGTTACGATTTATTTATTTATTTATTTATTTATTTATTTATTTATTTATTTATTTATTTATTTATTTATTTATTTATTTATTTATTTATTTATTTATTTATTTATTTATTTATTTATTTATTTATTTATTTATTTATTTAATATTGATTTATATCCTTTATTTTTTTATTTATTATTATAAAGTAAAATAGTTTTTGCTGATTCTATGCTTCCTTTAATATATTTGAATAAAAAATACATAAATTTATTATATATTAATAATATATACAAAAGTAATTACATTGTATATATTTTTATTACAATCATATATTTAGTATATGTTTAATATTGATTCTCGAAAATAATATTTTTTGTTCATACTTATTTAATAATAATAAAGATAAAATAAAATAAAATAGTCTTTTAAAAAATAATATATGTTTATTTATTTATTAAATTATTATAACAATCATATATAAAATGTAAAATGTAACACAATTTTAATAAAACCAATAGTTTAATTTAAGGAAAAAAATTTTTTAATTATTATTTAAAATGAAAAAATTAAAAATTAAAGTTTTATACTCATTTTAAAAAAGGAAAAAATATTAGTTTAAGTAACACAAAATATATTTAATTTGTTAATTTAATCATTATAATTAATTTTAATTAATATATAAAATCAATAATTATAAACTTTAATTAGTAGGAATTTATGAAATAAAAATTTATTATGAAATAATATTTTAAAATATAAATTAAGTGTTAAAATATTAAATCAAAAGAATTAAATAAGGAATGTAATAATAGTTCATAATATCTAAACAAATAATTCATATTTAATTTAGTGGATTTTATTTAATGTATTGAAAATGTAGAAAACATTATAAATAGCTAATAATTAAAGTAATACTTTATTATAGTACATATAGAATTTTGTATCTTAATATCATTTATTACAAATAGGAATTTATTAATTCTTATTAATCCCATATTTCTATATATTTAAAGTGGAAAGTCATATGCTATTATAATAGGAGAAATAGTAATATTAAAATAGTAGAAAAGGTAGAAGAACAGCTCACTTAAATAAGGTCTAATAGTCCATAAAATAACAAATAATTAAAATAATAAAGATCATTAAAAGTAAATATAATTTTTTAGTTGAATTCTAACAAAAATACTAATAAACTATAATACATAAATATTATAAATGAGAAATTTTTTGTTATAAATATATTTAATATTTTAAATTATATCTTATGAAAATACTTCATTTATTTTAGATTTTGTAATTTTTTAAATATTATGTAAATTATATGAAAATATATTAACTTAATATTTGATAATATAATAAAATACTTTAACACCATAAATGAAGATATTATTCAAAAAAAAAAAAAAAAGCTTTCATAACATTAATGAACCTTGTAATTTATATATATAATATATATACTCAATAAGAATTATATATTCATAATTAAAGTCTTAAATAAAATTAATTATACTAAATAAAATTATGCTATTATGACATTATAATAAAATATATAATACCATTTTTATCTTTCTTATAGTATTAAGTATTAAATTGTAACTTTTATTTTAGTAATTGTATTATTACATAGATGATATAATTATTTTATTGCTATACAAATATAACTGTAAAATGTTAAACTCAAAAATGTTTTTAAATATATTATAAAAATATAATAAAAAAAAAATGAATAAAATATAATTATATTAAAGTTCAATTTTGCAAAACAATATAATCATTTTTTAGATTATCATTTAGTGATTTAAAATTTTTCCAAAAATAAGAATCTTTATTAATATCTGTTTCATCTTTTGCTGAAGTTTTAATGCAGTCATCTTGATCTAATGGATTGCATCTTGATGCTATAGCATATGATGGAATATATGCAATTTTATTTGGAGATTCACTATCAAGATTTTTAATATAATCAGTACTTGCTTCATTTAAAAGAGTATTATACAATTCATTTGGTGTCATGTTTTTATAACTAAGGATTAAAGCCATAACCTTTAATATAAAATGATAATAATAATATTTCTTAATATTAATTATACATATAAAAAATTATACTTTTTTTTTAATTCTTACTCCTGCAACATGTGGTGCTGCCATACTGGTACCACTCATTTCTCTATATGACGAATTGTCAAGATTAGAAGTACTTAAAATTTTATAACCTGGTGCATAGATTGTAATGCACTTTCCATAGTTCGAAAATTTTGACAAAGAATCATCTGTATTAATTGAACCTACAACAACAGCTCCATATTTAGATGCAGAGGCTGGTGAAAATTGGCATGCATCTTTTCCATTATTACCTGCAGCAACTGAAAAATGTATTCCTTGAGAAATTGCTGCTTTAATAGCAACATTAGCAGCTTCTTTAACTGAACCTGATAAGGAAATACTAAATATATAATACATTAATATTTTATTTTCGTTATTTCATATAGTACTAGTATTTAGGTTTATATGTTTAATCATTTATACTTACTTTATAACACCTTTTTTTGAAGTTGTATTAGTTATAAGATGATTTTGACACCTATATTTATATATTAATATTATAAATAACAGATATATTATATAATTAAATACTTATTCAATTTTTAAATATATATATTGTATTAAAAATACTCAGTTTATTTTTTTTTCTATTTACCACTCAATTGCAGCAAGAATATCTGACCATTTACCACTTCCTTTTTGATTCATAACTTTAACTGATACAATATTAACCCTTTTAGAAACACCCCATGTTGTTGAACCAATAATTCCAGCAACATGTGTTCCATGACCATTTTTATCAGTTATTCCCTCACTCTCTAAATAATTTTTTCCTAAAATAACTCTATTCTTATTTACGGAATCATATCCAAGTTTATCAAGAAAACTAGTATGATTAGCATTGACACCTGTATCAACAACATAAACATATACATCGTATGCTGATTCATATCCAAACTTATAATATGAATTACTAACATTAGCAATTGGTTGATGATTAATAAGTCTACTTAGATTTAAACCACTTTTAACTTTATATACAATAGCTGAGGCATCAATTTCATCATTTTTATCATTATTATTATTATTATTATTATTATTATTATTTTCATCAAATGGTCTTGATATTTCTTCCGCTAATTTTTGTGCTTCTTCTTGGCTTTCAAATCTGTCATCAAGTTGAACATATTCATCGCTTTCAACAAATTTAACGGATGGATGACGAACAAAATATTCATACATATCTGGTGAGAGTTTAGCAGAAAAACCTTTAAATATTTCAATGTTTTCGTCATTACTTTTTTTTAACAATTTCATACTTTCCGATGGGGAACTCCATCCAATATATTTTGGCATAGAATAATAGTGGATTATCTCTGAATAACTATCGCTATCATAATCAATGGCTCTTTTAATCCAATTAGTTTTAGTTATTTCTATTTTTGTTATAAAAATCATCAATAAATAATGTTAGTATGTTAGTATGGTCAATTATATTTTTTTTAATCGCTGTTAAATATATTTATAATTATTTAATATTTAATACATCATTTTATCAATATATGAAGGAAAGTAATATATAAATACCATCAATGAAAGTGGCATTGTCTTTTAATACAACAATATATTGATTTCTAATAATTCCAGTTTTAGCTTCATTATCTTCAAAATGATTTTTACTAATTTTATCTAAATTATCTAAAAATTTTTTTTCATTAATTGAATCAATTCTTAATACAAGCACATATAATGATACCATAAAAAAAGTAATCACTAATGTCTGGATCAACAGAAAAAGTTTTAATTCCATATCGAAAAATTCTTTTTATTATATTTTTTTTATCTACTACCCTTCGTTTTAAATTACCTTTTTTTAGTATTTTTAATTAAAAATATGATAAAAAAATTTTTTTTTTCTTCATTTTGTTTTATTATTTATTTACAATCAATAAAATAATTTAGAGTTGTTTTGTTTTAATAACTTTATTATATTTTTTGATTAAATGAAAATTTTAATTATTATTCAAAAAGAAATTAGAGTTATTCAACTACTTGGAAATATATACATTAAAAATAATTATAATATATAATAAATGTTATAGATAAATTAACTACATAAAATAAATTTCGCTTAAAGAAATTCTATTAATTAATACTTATATATACTTATATATAGTATAATTAATATTTCTGTTATTTAAAAATAACATAAAAAATGAAAATAAAATATTATTTTAATAATTGTTTTATAGTAAATGTCATTAAATTATTAGTTATATTTAATTATACAAAATTTCAATAATAGCAATATATTTAAAGAGATAATTTAAATTATTGAATAACAATAATATCTTCTTTTTCTTTCATATTTTCCTCTATTAATGAGTTACTGCTTGGTGGTATTGGTAATGTATCTTTATTAAAAATATAAGCAGTTCTTGGGATAAAAGCAATTAGGTTTGGTGATTCATCATCAATTTCATTAATTTGTCCAACAGTAGCTAGACTCCTTAGCTCATTATATAATTCAGCTGGGGTCATATCTTTAATACTAAGAAGAAGAGCCATTACCTTTATATATTATTTTGATATAAATATGTAAATAATTTTTATTGTATATTATCTTACATAAAAATTAAATAATTATTAAGTTATTTATTATTCTTTATACATACACCAGCAACATGTGGAGCTGCCATACTAGTACCACTCATAACTTTTTTTTCACCATCAACAATAGCTGTACTAGTAATTTTTGTACCTGGGGCATATACAGTAATACATTTTCCATGATTAGAAGAAGCAGCAATATAATCATCAGCATCAGTATTACCAACAACAACAATACCATCACTAGATGATGAACCTGGAGTATGGGTACAAGCATCATTTCCATTATTACCAGCTGCAGCAACAATGTTCATACCTTGTGAAACTGTGGATTTCATGGCTGCTGCTGCTGCTGCACTTTGATTTCCTGATAAAGATAAGCTAAACAAATATTATAAGAATAGATTAAGTAACTGATCATTGTTTTTTATCCAATTTTTTTAATTATTTTAATTTTACTATTACTAATCAATAAACCAATTTAAAACTTACTTTATAATACCCTTATTTGTTTCGGAAGAATTAAGATCACTAAGACTCCTGTTTATTTTTAAATTTATTATAAATAAAATTATTATTATTATTATTATTATTATTATTATTATTATTATTATTATTATTATTATTATTATTATTATTATTATATTATTATTATTATTATTATTATTATATTATTATTATTATTATTATTATTATTATTATTATTATTATTATTATTATTATTATTATTATTATTATTTATTATTATTATTATTATTATTTTATTATTATTATTATTATTATTATTATTATTATTATTATTATTATTAAAATATTATAATATTAATATTAACTAAAAGAAAATAAAAGCATGTTATTATTAGTGATCAAATATATTATATAATAACTTTACCATTCAAAAGCAGCTATAATATTAGACCATTTTCCAATGCCACTTTTGTTCATAACTTTTACAGCAATGATATTTGCTCTCTTTGCTACACCATAATCAGTAGAACCAGCAATTCCAGCAACATGAGTACCATGTCCATGTAAATCAGCAAATTCTTCATCTTCAATAAAGTTTTTTCCAAGTCTTACTCTTTTCTTATTTAAGTCACCTCCAATTCTATCAGTAAATGAACTATGACCATCAAAAACACCAGTATCTAAAATATAAATATTAACATTACTAGCAGATTCATAACTAAATTTATAAATATAGTTTTCATCTGTAGTCCTTTCATGATTTTCTAATCTATCAAGATTCCATCTACAACGACTAAGATAATAAACATAACCAGCTGTGTCTACTTTTTCATTATCTGGAATATCGTTATCAATAATATCATTTTCAATAATATCATCAATCTTTACAGCTACATCATTTTCAATATATTTAACAGATGGATGATTAATAAAGTACTCATACATTTCTGGTGAGAGTCTAGCAGAAAAACCTTTAAAAACTACTGCATCTTCCTTTTTATTTTCAGCAAGAATCTTTAAACTATCAGATGGTGTGTTCCAACCAGCATAACTAGGGATAGAATAATAATGATTAATTTTTGAAAAGTTTTCGGAATTATTATCAACTGCATTCTTAATCCAATTAGTTCTACTAAATTCTTTTAAAAATCATTTCATAAAAATTTCAATATCATATATCATAATATTTAATTATATTTTATTAATTAATAACTACTAAATTATGCATTAATAACTAATATTATCTATATCAATAATTTATGTTTTTTTTTCTTTCATATTTTTATATATTTAAGTTTAAATATGTTATACCATCAATAAAAGTAGCATTATCATGTAACACTACAATGTAATGATCATCAATAGTTCCAACTTTAAGTTCACCTTCACCTGAAATGTTAGTTTCTTTATAACCAGCAATATCATTTAATTTTAATAAAATAATATAAAAAGATGAAGTAATCAACAACGTTAAAGTTGTTTGAGCAATAACAAGAGTTTTAATATTCATTTTCATATTAATAATACAATAATATTCTTTCTTTAGTTTTTAAATAATTTAATATTTATAAATCTCAGTATAATTAAATAATAATAAAAAAAAATAATAATAATAATATACAATATATATTTTATTGTATTATTATAACTACATTTATTTTACAAAGATAATAATAATTTTTAAAAATATAATACGAAGAATTTTATATCTAACAAAAAATAAAGTTTTTAAAAAATTAATTATTTAATTGAAAAGAAATTTAAAGTTTTTTTTTATTTTACTAAAAGCTTGGATTTCATTTCATTCTATAGATAAGTTTTGTTTTTTAAATTTAAAACTTTTTTTTTTACATTATGAAATATATCATAAAGCATGAGAAATTTGAAATAAATTTCTAGCAATATTAATTTATATTTTTATATTATTTGTTCTTCATAATGTTATTTGATATAAACTTTATATATTATTTAGTAACCGTATTAGTTATCTTTACATAATATTTCTATTTTTTCAATAATTAGCTGGTTTTATTATATAATTATAAAAATTTAAGATTATATATTTATTCTATTCTTGTATTTATTCTAGTTTAAAGGTTTAAAAAATACTTTATTACATTTACAACTAATGCATGATTCCTATATAAGTTACATAATTGAAGAATGATAAGAATATAATACTAATAAAATTAAAGCTTCATTTCTAATTTTCATTAATCATCAATAAATTAAAGTAATAGCTGAATTTTAAAATATTTTATAATTGCAATAAAAATATATTTATGCAGAATTGTCATACTTATATGTTAGTAATACATAAAATGATTGTATATTTTTAAATTGAAAGATATATAAATATATTTATCAAATTTTTAATTGATAATAATACTATTATAGTTATCAATTTAATATTTATTAAAATTTTTAAAATTTTCTTAAAATTTAATAAAATAAATTAGTAAATTGGGGACATGATATTCAAATATTAATAATTGTTATATTATTATATTTTATATGTGAGTTCACATGTTAATACGTGATAGATATTAACTAATGATTATTTACATTGTTTAATTATTTTAATTAAAAAATAATATATTATTATTAACCATTTAATAAAAAAAAAAAATTATAATAAATAAGGAAAATAATTATATTATTATATAATTTACCAAAGAAAATTTATTTTAAAGAAAACGCTTATAAGAAAACTGTGAAAAAGTGAAAAGTATTATTTTGGATGCCTTTTTTTATAACAATAAAATAGGTCATAATTCAAAGAATTTATCCAAAATTAAATTCACGTTATGTTAAATTAAAAATAAAATATACATTGATATAAGTTTAAATGTTGATATTCATTTTTATTAAATTGAATGAATTAAGAATTTAAACTATATTATACGGGGAAAAGTAAAAAAAAAAAAAGTAAAAATAAATAATACAAATTAAAAAATTAAAAAAAAAAAAAAAAAAAAAAAAAAAGAGTAAAAAGAACTATATTTGATAAAATAAAAAGAAAATAAAATTGATATTTAATTGAAAATAATATATAAAAGAAAAATTATATATTAAAGTATAAAAAAAAAAAAAAAAAATACTTGTAGTAATAATATTAAACATGACAGGATATACTAATTATTACGAGGATCCTTTTAATGAAAATCCTTTTTCAAATCATTTCACTTCACTATCAAGTGAATCTGTTGGTAAGTAAAATAATTATCTTCAATTCAATTATTTTTAAATTAATTTATTATTTTTATTTATGTAAATATAATTATATATATGTTTAAAATATAAATCAATATAATTTAAAATATGTGTATAAATTAAAAAAAAAATATTATGAATAGATAATAAGAAATATAATGATAAATTACTCAATAATCGAATTGATTTCAAAACAAATAATTCAAGTATTCTTGAAAGAAATGACAATGGAATAATGAAAGCATTGAATAAAGATGTCATCAGTAAAAGTCTAAAAGATAATATTCAATTAGCAAGAAAGTATAGTCGTGATAATTTTTGTTGCGCAACTCATTGTGCATTCACATCAAATAAAGAAAAAATACCATTAATAACTATCACTGATGCTTTAAAAATTACAGATATGTCTGGAAGTTCATTTATTGTATATGTAATACGTACTTCTGAACCAGAAAAAAATTCAACTCTTCTTGAAGTTCGTAGAAGATATTCTGAATTTGCTTCATTAAGAAATCTATTACATCAATATTATCCTTCACTAATTATACCACCAATTCCTGAAAAACATTCATTGACAGAATATGCCATGAAACAAGGAAAAGCTAAAGATAATCCAAAAATTATCGAAAAAAGAAAAAGAATGTTACAAGTTTTTCTTAATAGACTTGGAAAACATCCAGTATTTGCATCACTTCATATATTTCATGTTTTCTTGGAACCAGGAAATTGGCTTGAATATGAAAATAAATTGTCCAAAGTTTCAATTCCTATTAGTTTAACTTCATTTGATGTATCAGAAGGTATTTTATTATTTATTCTTTTAAGAAAAAAAAAATAAAATAAAATAAAATAAAAAATATACATATTTCCATTTTAATAAATATAATTAAAAAAAAAAAAAAAAACTTTATCAATTAAATAATATTATCCATATTAAAAATAAATAATTTATTTATAAAAGAATTACAATACAAAAGTATTCAAAAGAATGTTAGGGAATTTATGAAATGTATTTCTATACTATCAAAAGCTCATCATAATCTCATGAATCTCTATCAAAGTCTTTCACATAGCTATTCTTCTTTGGGAGCTAGCTATAATGGATGGTCCTTACATGAGGTAGGTTTATCGCCAGTACTTGAAGCAGTCGGACAATCATCCGACAATAATCGTTTAGCACTTTGTCGCATGACCTCATTATTAGATATTACAGTTATGGAATCATTGCAAGAATATAATGCCTTTTCTCGAATAATATTAAATATCATTGCATGGTATAAAAATAATTATAGACAATATTATTACATATGTAATAGCTTAAATAAAAAACAAAAAAGATTGGAAAGTTTAATGAAAGCAGAAGAAAGAGCACAAAAAAAAAGTGAAGCTCAAAAAGTTAAAGAAATTAAAAAAAGAGAAAAAGAAAAGGAAAAAGAAAAAGAAAAAGAAACTAAACAAAAAATAATTGAAAAGAAAGATGATATGAATAGTATAATTAGTAGTGATAGTGATATAGATGATGAAAAGCCAAAAGATGATAGTTTGCTTCAAGACCCAAAATTTAATGATCTTGTTAATACCAATTCTTATCCATACTCTGAAAATATTCCAACTAGTTCCAGTGAATTTAATGATATCAATGGTTCTATTTTCAATAGCGATATCAAAAGTAAAACTATCTTTGAAACAATCGATCAAAATGAGATTAATCCAAAAATTGACGATGACCTATTTAATGAGCATTCCACCATAAAAAATACGACAATTAAATCACTTAAAACTGATAATGGTAATACAAATATATTAACCAATAATGTAATGTATAATGAACCAAGTAGTCTTGATACAGCTCAAGACAACCCCCCAAAAGGTAATATTAAAGTAGAAAGTAATAAATCAAACCGTCAAAATGATATAAAGTCAGTGAAAGAAGGTATAGCAAGACTTCAACAACTCAAAGAATCACAATATAAAGAAATAATAAAAGCTGGCAAAGAAATACAATATGATTTCTCTTATTTCCAAAGAGAAAAATATTCAGATTTTAAACAAATTTTAATTCATTATGCAAAAATTAATCGTGAATATAATGAACAAATGATTAAGGTCTGGAACAATATGATGAAAATATGGAATGAAATTAGGGTATAAAAAAATTTTTAAACCTAATATCTTACAATAAATAATAACAATAATGATAATGATAATAACATTAAAAAAAAAGAGAGAAAAAAAGAAAAAATAGTAATATTATAATATATTATATAATAAAATTGAATAAAATTGCATTTACTTAATAATTATTATTAAATAACTAATTACAGAAAATAAGTATTAATAATAAATAAAATAAATAATATAAACAGTAATGTAAATTTATATTCATTTAATAAATTTTATTATTATATTTGTCAAATAAAATAACAAATATAAAATTTAGTTAAAATTATATTTACTGCAACATATATATTACCCATAAACTTTATATATATATTACCATATAATTAGTAATTATAAAATAGAATTACTTTTATTTTTTATTCTTACATTCTATTATTATTAATTAATATTTAATTTATTTTTAATATTTAACTGTTTTTTACCTTTCATAATTTTATTGTAATTGTCATTATTATTATTGTTGTTATTATTTTGTTTATTTGCATCTCAAAAATTTATCTATTTATTTACTTATTTATTTATTTATTTATTTATTTATTTATTTATTTATTTATTTATTTATTTATTTATTTATTTATTTATTTATTTATTTATTTATTTATTTATTTATTTATTTATTTATTTATTTATTTATTTATTTAAAAATAAAAAAAAAAAAAAAAAAGCTATTAATAATTTTTATGATAAAAAATATATGAATGATTATGTATGCCTTTTTCAAAATAATAATATAATTCGTATAAAAATAATAATAATTAAAAAAATAGATTTTAAAATTAGAAAATTAAATCTTAATTGATTAATTTAGTTTCATTTACAGCCATTTTGAATATTTTGATATGGTTCTAATAAATTTAAAGCAATTCTTAAATTCTTAATAGCAGTTTGAACATCATCATATTGTAAAGCACTAATAGCAAAACGAGAATGTTTCTGAGCATCCATTAAGACAGCTGGATCATATGGATAATCAATTTCATCGTCACTATAGTTTTCATCTTCAATTGAAGTAGCAAATGGATCCTCTTTGATATTATTATTTGGCACAGATGGTAAATTTGAGATATTATGGTTATAATTGTTATTAGAACTATGATTATATTGGTTACTATTACCATTTCTATCATTCATACTATTATTACTGCCTAAATTACTACTACTTGAAAAGTTAGAACCTGGTTTATTAGTAGGAGTAGTTGGAAACATAGATTCATCAAATTCTCCTTGTTGTCTTGGTGGAAGCATTGGGCTATTGCTATTAAAATTTTGGTTGTTGTTACCTTTTTGAATTCTTGGTGGAAGCATAGGTGGCATATTAATGCCATTATTGTTGTTATAATTATTTTGATTATAATTATTTTGTTGTGGATAGTTATTCATATTATTATTCATATTATTATTTTGTGGTGGATAATTATTCATATTATTATTTATATTATTATTTTGTGGTGGATAATTATTCATATTATTATTCATATTATTATTTTGTGGTGGATAATTATTCATATTATTATTCATATTATTATTTTGTGGTGGATAATTATTCATATTATTATTCATATTATTATTTTGTGGTGGATAATTATTCATATTGTTATTCATATTATTATTTTGTGGTGGATAATTATTAATATTATTTATATTATTATTTGATGGCGTTAATGAATTCATTTCATTCATTAATCTATTAAATTCATCGTCTTCATTATTATTAATATCATTATTAAATTGTGGTCTTTGAGGTGAATTGTATTCAGTTGGATCATTATTTGATATACCTCCTATATTATTAAGATTAGTAGGACTATTAATATTCATACGACCAAAATTGTCATTTATTTGATTAATATTATGGTTTCCTATTAAATGAAAATATACATTTACATTTATATTTATAATAAAATTAATAAAATAATAAATATTTCAATAAGTATAAATAAATTAGACCTTTTATATTTTATATTCATTTTATTGTTTATTACCTCCATTCATTTCTGGATTACTTAAATTAAGACCATCATTACTATCAGGTAATTCATCTTCTAACTTCTTTTTAGATGAAACCGGTGATCCAGGAACAGGGGTTCTTCCTTCACGAATTGCTTTCATGATATCAGCAGCCTTCCATTTAGCGTATTTTATTTTATTTTCAATCTTTTTATATTTATAATATGAATAGTTTTGATTTATTTAATATACAAAATATCATAATAGAATGAGAATGATATAATATATTATTATATTATTATATAGATATAGAAAAAACTTACATCTTCATCAATATCACCAAAACATTGTAAGACTTCAAAAAAGGTAGAAGAAGCATGAAAAGTTCTTGCCGTTTTTCTAAAATATATAATATAAAAAAGTAAATATTACAATTACATTGCGAATATTTTATAAATCCAATTAAAATATCAATTATTATAAATTATTTTTTAAAACAATATTTATAGTAATTTAAACTTTCAATTATTAAAAAAATATATAAATAAACTTTTAAAAATTTAAAATAAAAATTGGATGTTTATGTAAAATTTTATAATTAAAAAAAAAATAATAATAAAATATTATATTTAATTATACTTTGTTGCATTGCCACTTCTATCTTCATCATCTGCTTTTTTAAATGAATTTAAAGCTAAATTTGTTATTTGTAATTTAGCCTTTGCAACATTTTCTTCAGAATTAATACTTCCTTCAGCTGATAAATTTTGCTTTCGCTTTTGTATTATCGAAAAAGAAAAATAAATGTATAATACATTTTTGATTTATTTAATAAAATAATTTTAAATTTATACAATAAAGTAAATATATAATTATATAAAGATTTATTAAAAATATGTATTATAAAAAGGAAATAAATAAATAAATAAAATAAAAACAAATTAGTACATTATTTAGATAAAATAATATTTATATAAGACTACTAAATTTTTATAATTAAATATTTAGAAATATATAATACAAGTTCTAATTCATCAAATAATTCTTTCAAATAATTATGGCATTCTTTTGTTTTAACATTTTCTTTGATTCCATCATTAGCAGCCTGAAGAAGACCTTTATATATTATAAGTGTGAATAATTATTATTTTTTTTCACATCAATATTTAAATATATTTAATAATTATTATACTAACAATAATATGAAATTATTGGATAAATATTAGTTAATTCCTTAGCTCTTTGAACAAAAGGGGTAATAACTTTTAATTCTGGTGGTGGATTTCCTAAAACCATTTTTATATATATATATTATTATCTTTTTGTTTTTCGTTTCTTCAATTATAAATTCAAATCAAATATAAAATGGGATGTATATAAATATTATATATACAAGTGAAACAAATTTTTTCGATGATATTTGTATAATATATATTAATTTTTATTTTATAATAAATATTTAACTTTTAAAAATATAAAAAAAAAACTAAAAATTTTTCAAATACTAATAGTTTTTTTATAGATATTATTAAAAATACTATTCGTAAAAATGTTTTGCAAATTGTTTTTAAAGAAAAAATATTTATAATAAAAAACTGTTATTTAAATTTATACTTAAAACTAAGAAAATTTAAAATTAATTAAATTTTAATTTATATAATAAAGTATTATAATATTATTAATTCAATAATAACAATAAACTTTGATTTAATCCAAAAGTTACACTAGGAGTTGAAATGGACAATTTTTTTAGAATTTCTACATTTATTAACTTCAAAAAAATGATTAGTAATAATTTTTAAAAGAAAATATATAAATATTAAAAATGCTATGAAATTTTAATATAATTAATATTACTATCATTAGTAAAATAGAATAAAGAAATGCTATTTATTCAAATATTTAGAATTATATATTTAAAAGGATTTCTTCTAAAAATAATAATTCAGAAAGTTATGATACTCTTTGTTTTTCATTTTAATAATATTTAGTTTATTGATTATTATTGTAAAATGACTTAAATGTTATAATAAAAATATAAATATAATACATTATTTGAAAAAGAAAATATTAGTTAAAGTATTATATTTAATTTAAATAATATAACAATTTTTTATTATTTAAAAAAGCATTTTGATATAGCATAATATTGTTACTATTTATTTTTTTTTTTATTATATTAATTTAAAATTAATTATTATTTATATGGTTTATTTTAATACTAATTTATCCAATTTCGATTTAAATGAATTAAGGTTTTGATATTCCTTTTTTAGAAAGTAATAATATTGATTTGATCTTTCATCCACCTCACAAAACTAAAATCAATAAATGGCGTAAATAAACTACTTAACAGCAACTTATAGCATAACCTATAGCATAAAAGCCAATGAAAAAATAATAAAGCAAGATTAATAGAAGATAAAATGTTGAATGATTAGAACATAATGTAAATATACATTATATTTAATATTTTTATTGATATTATATATAGATGGTTATTATTTATTTATTTATTTATTTATTTATTTATTTATTTATTTATTTATTTATTTATTTATTTATGTATTAATACTTCATAATTTTTTATCCTAAAAATTTAGTTATATATAGGTTTTTTATTAGGAAGGAAAAAAACCATTGAATCTATTAATCTATTACCAATTTAAATTAATACATTATAATATAATATATTATGTTACATTTATAATATATATGTAATTAATGTGGTTTATATAAAAAATTAAATTAAAAATATATACACGAAAATAAAAAACTAAAACATAAATATATTTTGAGTTTTTTTCCTACATCCATATAATCCATATGGATATGGATGTAGAAAAAAAGCTAGATACTAAATATACAGTTTACTATTGTTATAAAATAGTATTTTTAAATAAAAATTCTATATATATTAAAATAAATAAATAAAAAAATAATAACAAATAAAAATATTAAAAAGAAGTTTTATTTCATTTACATAATGAGATAATAAAAAAAAAAAAAAAGTTGACTATTTACTTTGATATAAATGATTAAATGATAGAATTAAATATTTAAACTATAATTTTTTTATTATCTATATATTCTAATATATTATAATATGTATTATAATATTTTTAATATTATATTGTTGAATATATTAATTTTAAAAAATTTTTTAATGTAATTTTATTTATTTATTTTATATGGATTATTAATAATTTAATATGATATGAATGAAAAAGAAAATATAAATATAATAGAAATTATCCTTTCAAAAAGTTATACACTTTGCTTTATTATATATATATTCATTTAAATTTAAATAAAATTCATTTAATAATATTGTTTTAATTTATGAATTAAAATCTTTAAGTGTATAAGTATTTTTAATTGAAATAAATAGGTATAAGCAAATATAAATTATATTTAAATTTTAATTAAACGAATAACTTAATGTTAATATTTTAAATATGTTTTTAGAAGTAAAAGATTATATTATATAGAAAATTCAATAAAATAAAATGAATTTCTCAAAAATCATTTCAACCACTTCAAGTAAAAAAATAATTAATAATGCATTTCCATTAACTGTTAATGCAATTACTCATAATATATCAAAACAATTTAGTATTTCAAGGTAACTAGATACTTATATAATATAGAGATTTATACAATAAAGCTAATAATGTTTTCCATTTTATATACATATTATAATATATAATTATTAATTATTTTATATTCATTTATATAAAATTTATCAATAGTATTTCCAGTAATTCTTTTTCAAATGAAAAATTAAGTTCCGAATTAAAAAAAACTAAAAATATTAAAACTATAAAAGCAAACTATAATGCAAAATCATCTCCACAATATATTCAAATTAAAAATGAATCTGATATTGAATTTTACAAAGGTTTAGCTGGAAAAACTGGTGGTGAAATTATTATTGAAATGTTACAACGTCTTGGTGTTGATACTGTATTTGGTTATCCAGGTGGTGCAGCCCTTCCTATTACTGATAGTCTTACAAAATATAAAAACATGAGATATATTGTTCCACGTCATGAACAAGGAGCTGGTCATATGGCTGAAGGTTACGCTAAGTCCACTGGAAAAGTTGGTGTTGTCATTGTCACCTCTGGACCAGGAGCTACTAATATTATTACACCATTGGCTGATGCTTTAAATGATGGTATTCCAATTATCGCTTTCTCAGCCCAAGTACCTACTTTTTCTATTGGTACTGATTCTTTCCAAGAAGCCGATATTGTAGGTATTAGTCGTTCATGTACTAAATGGAATAGTATTGTTAAAGATATTAGAGAATTACCTCGTCGTATTGAAGAAGCTTTCAAGATTGCAACCACTGGCCGTCCAGGTCCAGTTCTTTTAGATATTCCAAAAGATATTAGTAGTGGTATTTTAAAAAAAGAAATTACAGATTATTATGGCTTAAATTTCCCACCAGTTGAACCATACCTCTTCAGTTCTAATCCAGAAGCTGAATTAAAAAAATGTATTGAAAATGCTGCTACCATGATTAATAATGCTGAACGTCCAGTTATTATTGCTGGTGCTGGTATTTTAAATCACCCAGAAGGTCCAAAATATTTAAAATTATTATCTAGAAAGGCTAATATTCCAGTAGCTACATCCTTCCAAGGTCTTGGTTGTTTTAATGAAAATGATCCAATGGCACTTCATATGATTGGTATGCATGGTAGTGTATACGGTAATTTAGCTATTCAAGCTGCTGATGTTGTTATTGTATTAGGTTCTCGTATGGATGAAAGAGCAACAGCTAATACCGACCTCTACTGTTTAGGTGCTAGAAAAGCTGAAAAAAGAGGATATGGTGGTATTATTCAATTTGAAATTCAACCAAAAAATATTAATAAAAAGGTTCAAGTTACCGAAGCTGTAGAAGGTGATGTTACTGAAAATATTAAAAAATTATTACCTTTAATTCAAAGTCATCCACACAAGCAATGGAATAATCAAATTCAAGAATGGAAGAAAAAGTACGCATTTACCTATAATCGTTCTAGTCCAGATGATAAAACTATCAAGCCACAACATGTTATTGAAGAATTAAATAGATTAACTGAAAGAATAAAAAAGGACATTATTATCACTACTGGTGTTGGTCAACATCAAATGTGGACAGCTCAATTCTACCGTTGGAAATATCCAAAATCCATTGTTAGTAGTGGTGCCCTTGGTACTATGGGATTTGGTGTTCCTGCTGCTCTTGGTGTCAAATTAGGTAATCCAGAAAAGATGGTTATTGATATTGATGGAGATTCTTCCTTCTCTATGACAGGTCAAGAAATGATTACTGCCAAACAATATGGAATTCCAATCAAGGTCATCATCATGAATAATGCTTCTCAAGGTATGGTAAGACAAATGCAAGAAAAATATTATAATGAACGCTATAATCAAACTCTTATGACCAACCCTAACTTTAAGGAACTTTGTGAAGCTATGGATGCTGAAACTATTCATACTTCTAATAAAGCTACACTCACCAAAGATTTAAAGAAATTCCTTAACTGGGATCATCCAACTAAATCTATTGTATTAATTGTTGATGTTGACCAAAGTGAAATTGTATACCCAATTGTCAATGGTAGTGAAGGTTTACATGAAATGGATGTTGGTGATTTATATAAATTAAATGAACCAAACTATGAAGAAAAATACTTTTAAAAGAAAAAAGAAAACTTTATTAGATATATAATACCTTTAGTTTAAAATAATAAAGAATTATTATATATAAATCTAAATCTAATTGTAATTATTATAGTTTAAATCCTAAAAAAAAAAAAAAAAAAAAAACTTTTTTTTATTTTAAATTAATAGCTCTTACTATTGCTTTTGCCTTATTACAAAAAAAAAAAAAAAAAAATGTTTATAAAATAAAATAAAAATATATTATAAAAATAAATAGATTAGTAATGATATAATGTTAATAAAAAATAAGTGTATTAAAATACCATAGAAATAATATTTTTTAATAAAGAAAATAAAAAATATATATCAATAATAAATTTTTTACTGTTATTATTTTTAAAAATAATTTTTAATTAAATTTTTAAAAATCTTATAATAATCATCATAGTAATAAAAAAAATTATAAATGAAGTAAATGAATAATCACTTGTTACTAAAGATGCTTAACAACAATAAAAAAAAAAAAAAAAAAAAAAATTAAATATGTTTATATTATTTTAATGCAAATTTACTTTAATTATATTAGTATTATTATTAGCATCATCATTTTATTTTATTATTCTTTTTTTAGTTTTGTATGCTTGGTTTACTTCGCTCTAATGTAATTTTAATATTACAATCATGATAATGATTAGTTTACTCATGATTAATTTTTACATTATTATGTTATTTTATTTTTATATAATCTTAAAAAGTAAAGTGATTAGATTTTAGTAATATAATAAATACAATATTTTAAATAAATAAACCATTATTATTTTTGTATTATAAATACTATTTTATATTTATTATATAAATAAGTGGTATGATCATCAAAAGACGATTAGATTAAAATGAATTATTGAATTGCAAGTTTATATATTTTTTTTTTAAAGAAAAAAAAAAATAATAATAATAATTTAATTTTGAATGTCTATTATAATTGCTTAATTATTTAATTACCACCATATAAGGAAGTAGATAAATATCTATCACCAGTATCTGGTAAAATAGCAACAATGGTTTTTCCTTCACATTCTGGTCTCTTAGCAAGTTCTAAAGCAGCTGCTAAACTAGCACCAGAAGAAATACCAGCGAAGACACCTTCCTTAGCAACTAATAAGCGAGCAGCTTCATAAGCATCAGTACCTTTCACCTTCAAAACTTCATCAATAAGAGATGGATCATATAATTTTGGAATAAAGTTGGCACCAATACCTTGAATAAGATGTGGACCTGGTTTTTCACCAGAAATGATAGCAGATTCATATGGTTCAACAGCGATTGCTTTAACAGAAGACTTCTTTTCCTTGAGAGCCTTACTAATACCTATTATAGTACCACCAGTACCAACACCAGCAACAACATAATCAACTTCACCAGCAGTATCCTTCCAAATTTCTGGACCAGTAGTTTTATAGTGGTATTCAGAATTTGATGGATTTTCAAATTGTTGTGGAATGAATGAACTTGGAATTTCTTTAGATAATTCAACAGCTTTTTCAATAGAACCCTTCATACCTAAATTACCTGGAGTTAAAACTAATTCAGCTCCAAGAGCCTTCATAAGCTTCTTTCTTTCATCAGACATTGTTTCTGGCATAACAATAATTACTCTGTAACCTCTAACATGACCAATGTAAGATAAGGCAATACCAGTATTACCTGAAGTTGGTTCTATTATAACAGAGTCCTTTTTTAAAATACCACGTTTTTCTGCATCTTCAATCATAGCTAAACCAGCACGGTCTTTGATACTAGAAAGAGGATTAAATGATTCTATTTTAACTAAAACTCTAGCCTTACCAGTATCAATATTATGAAGTTGAAGAAGAGGGGTATTTCCAATAAGTTCAGTAATACTGTGATAAATTTTACCTTCACTCATTTTTCACGTTCTTTATATACCAATATGAGTTATAAAATAAAATAAGCATAATATTAGCATATTTAATAAAAAGCAGTCAAGAAAATATAATAGATAATAGATAATAGATATATAATATATAAAATATTAAAATTTGATTAAATATGGTCCTTTTAACAAATTTTGAAAGACCAAATAATAATATTCTGCTATTTTTTTTTTTTTTTTTTTTTTTGGATATATACTAAAAGTATGCTTTATTTCTTTGGTAACAAAAGTAATAATATTCATGCTCTTTCTTTTATTTTTTATAAATAAAATAAAATAAAAAAAAAAAAAAACTTTTTTTTTATAAAAACACAATGTTATTATTCCATTATTGTTATATATAATTATAAAACTATTAATTCACCATATTTTTTTTTTTTTTTTTGGTTCATTTTATTATATTATATATGAATATACAATCATATACAAAAAGACTATATTGTATCAAACCTTAAAAATTCTTTTTAAATATAAAATAGTTCCTCCAACTTATTTTTTCCTCTTAAATAGAATATCCAATTATTTTATTTTAACCTAAACTAAATATAAATATAAATAATTCACATTTAATACATATAGAATAAACACTTACTATTAAAGACTGTTATTTTAACCTTCAAAAGTTTTATTCTTTATTATATATTATTATTTAATTATTTCTATTGTATTTAAAATAATAATTAAAATAATTAATTATTAAATATAGAAATAAACTAATTGTTAGTTTAAAAAAAAAATTGAAAAACAAAAAAAAAGTTAGAATTAAATTACTAAGGTATATATTAATAAATAATTGAAATAATATAATATAAATAAATTGATTAATAGTAAATTAATTAATCAATAGCCAATAAATAAATATCATTCGGAAATTAGTAAATGAACAAATAATTAAAAATAAATAAATTTTGATATTAATCATCAATATAATGATAAATCATTTAATAAATAATATTATAAATGAAAGCCATTATAATAAAATGCATTTCTTTTTATATTATATAGAAAATTGTAAATACTATAAACATTTGTATACAAGCCACATCTATTATGTTTTAATATTCAGTATTTTTTCAAATTTTTAATTTTTTGTTCTTAATATAGCATTATAATATATTATATATTATATATTATTATTATTATTATTATTATATATAATGAAATACTTTAAAAAATAATATTAAAATCTTTAAATATTCATATCAAGAAAAGTAAGAGTTTTACCAAAATAAAAAAAAATAAAAAAAATACTAGAAAAAATATTAACTTTTATAAAAACTTGAGATTTATATGAATTATTATTAATATTATAAGTAATAAAAAAAAAGGATTGATAATTTCTAAAAAATTTATTGATAAATATATTTTATCATTTATTCATTTATTCATCAACAAAAAAGATTAGATTTCTACTTTATAATCGATATATAGGTTAGGTTATATGTTATAACTAAAATTTATAATATCTTTTCATTATTTATAATAAATAAGATATAACTTTAGAAAATTTTCTGAAATATGTTATTAAAAATATACGTAAAATACAATTATTATAATAATTATAATAAGAAGAAGTAAGATTAATAAAGGCCATGAAAATATAATTTTTTTATTTCAAAAAAGTATTAAAAGATTGTAATTCTTAACACGCTAAAGTTAAAAAAATATTAACGGAAAATAATGATAAAGAAAAATAAAAATGCTATTAATTAACACAACTAAAATAATAAAAGACAATAATAATACATATAATAATAAGTTAAATTTTATTACATAAGATATATAAGATATATTTTTTTAAATAATTTTAAAATTGTCGGTATATATAAGCTATGCAAAAAATGTTTTTATAAAATATAATTTTTATTTTATAATTGTTCTTGTATTAATACTCTATTAATGAAATTATGTAAATTATTATTTCTTAATTTTTATTTCTAAAATTAATTAATATCACTTAAAATATGTTTTACTGAACTTACTTTTGTATATATATGCACTAATTTATAAAAGTAATTATTTTTTTTTTTTTATTTTGAATATATAAAGAATTTACTGCTCATCTCATATTTATAATTAATTGATAAATTAAGTGAATTAAATAAATGAAAAATAATTTATTGTAATATATAAATCTTTAATATTTATGTAATAAAGTTTATTATACATACAATTTTTAATTAAAAAAATTAATAGAAATAAAATAAAATAGGTATATTTTTTTGTTCATCTTTAAACTAAGATATATATAAATATGAGTAGAGAAAGAGATTCCAAACCGTAAATAATTAAATTTATAATTATAAATTTTATGTACTCTTTATTATTATTATATTTACCCAAAAATTCATGTTTTGTATTAAATTATTAAGGATATTATAAATAGATGTTAAATTGATGGATAATTTATAAAGTAATTTCATTATTAACACATTTCAATTGAATTTAGTATTTGAATTATTTATTTAACTATTATAAAATTAAAATTAAAATATAAATTATATATACCATTATATTTCAACTTTTTTTTTTTTTTTTGATATAATTCATAAATAATCTAATAATATTTCTATTAGTAAATGTTAATCTTTAATTTCACTTTTTTTTTTTTTTTTTTTTTTGTTTTATTTATTATTATTATTATTATTTTTAAATTTTAATAACAATATAATAAAAATAGTCTTCAATATAAAATTTTATAATGGTTCAAGAAAATACAAATTATTACTATAAAAAATTCTAAAAATAAAATTTAATGTCATTCAATACATTTCAAATTAATTTATTAAATTGCAATTATATAAATATAAAATAGTGTTTAATTTAATAAATATATACATTTATGTTTTAATATTCGTAAATTTGATAATTTCTTATAAAAGAAATAAATCTATATAATTTTAAAATAATAGTAATATTAATTATTTATTATTTATCTTATTTTACTTTCACTTAAAATTACATACTAGTTCTGAAATTGATACCAATACAACACAAAGTGAAAGAAAAAGATCTATTAATAATGATGATCATAGTCCAAAGGTACTATTTATTTATTCATTATCATTATTATTATTGTTATATATTTCTTTTTATCCCTATCAATTTATATAATATTTATATTTTAAAAATATATTTGATATAACTTATTTTATGTTTTAATATAAAGTCAGCAACATTAAAGCGTCCACGTTTGGACCTTCAGAATAAAGAATTTAAGGATAGAGGAAAAAGAATGCTTGGCATGATATTCAATACTTTAAATCAATTTAAAAAGGATACTAATGACAAATCAGAAGCAGTAAGTTTATTTATTCATTTGTATTTACTGTTATTTTCTTTTTCTTTTTTTTCTTTTTCTTTTTTAAATATATTATATATACTATTTATAATAAGTACTATAATCTATAAATTTTTATTATAATTTAAATTATTGATTGAATAAATTTTATTTAAATAAATTAAGGAAAAAAGAAGAGAAGAAATAGAAAATAAACTTCAAGAACGTTTAAAAAAGGAGAAAAAAGATTTAGAAGAAGAAATAAAACAAGATGATGAAATAAGAAGAAAAAAGAGAATTGAAGAAGAAAAAGAACGTTTGAAGAATTTGGTATATACAATATAGATTTATTAAAAATATTGTTATTATTTCTATTATATATGTTCAATCATATACTATTAATTTATTAATGCTATTTAAAATTCAAAACTTTTTCTCTATTATTATCATCATCATCATAATTATTGTTATTGTTATTATTATCCCATTTCTCAACAGAAAACATACTTGAATAAACAAAATACCTTTAAAATTAATTTCATTAAAACTAAGTCTACTCCACATATATATTATTTACCAGCAGTATTGAATGATGAAACCAAAAAACTTTTAGAAGAGCAAAAAATAGAAGCTTCAAAAACATCATTAAATACAGAATTATTTGAAGTAACATCTCCATTAATTCCAACTCCAATATCAGCTAGAACTGAGGATTCTAAATCAAAAAGTTCTAATATACTAGATAAAAAAAAGGATACTGATAATGACATATCCATGCCATCTACTGAGAATACAAAAGAGGATACCAAATTAAAGAAATCAGATTCTGATGATAATGAAGAAAGAAAAGATAAAATAGAAGAAGATGATAATGAAGAATTTGTAGATAAAATTTCTAATGAAGATTCCAAAATGTCAAATCAAGATGGAGAAGATGATGATCAAGATTTAAAAATAGATGATGCTATGGATGAAGTTCAATATTAAAAGGAAAATATTTTTTTTTTCCCTTTTTTTTTTTTTAGGGACAATATATTTAAAGTAGATTATATATTTTAATTATAGTACCTTCTACTATTAATAATAGAAACAATAACAATATTATTATTATGTATGTTTTCTATAATTATATATATTATTTAATAATTAATTATAAATATTGTAATTTATCATTCAGAGTCATTATTATTATTAATAATAATTTACATACACATATATATAAATAGCATAAAACATAATTTTTTTTTTTTTTTTTTTTTTTAAAGGAAAGAGTTAGTGTTATTAATGATTAGATATATGAAAAATACATAGTAATTTTTTTAGTAACAACAAGTGTAGTAGTTTATAAAAGTTAGAAAAATCAAGATTTTTATTTTTATTATTATTATTATTTTTTTACAAATAAAATGTACAAATGAATTATTAACTTTATTATTATTATTTAGATTGAATTTTTTTTTTTTTTTTTTTTTTTTTTTTTTTTTTAAATTGAATTATTATTTGTATAGTTTTAATTATTTTTTAGTGTTGCAATTTAAATGATTTTTTATTTTTTCTTTGTATATATTTATATTTTTATCTATTTATTATATTTGTTGAGAAATTTTAAAAATTTATTATTCATTTTTATTATATATTTTCTTATTTTATTTTACTTTTTTAAGTACTTTTTTTTTTTTTTATTTTATTTTAAATTGTTAAATATTTTATCTACCATAATTCACGTTCAACTGTAATGTTACCACGTTGTTCAAAGTAACCACCCTATATAATTATAAAAATTACAACAATAACGATAAACACATATTAAAAAGGAATATTGATTAATATAGTTAATTCAAAGAATATATATATTTTTTAAAAAATATGCTGAATGGTTATTCATTTTTACAATTTAATACATAAAGCTTTTAATACTAACTTTGTATTGATAAGTTTTAACACCTTTAACAATTGGATCATTCTTTAATTCAAACCATCTTGGTTCCCATGGGAGACCCTTTAGCTCACGGTCTTTAAGGTATTCACGTTGACGTTGTTCAAGACGTTCCTTTTCATTACCAGCTTCATCAGCTTTACCCTATAATTTTTTAAAATTTGATATAATATTTTTTTTAAGAAGATTAGTACTTTATAATATATGTAAAATATTTTTATGCTATTTATTTTTATTAAATAATATATATTATATAAAATATATCATTTACATCTTCGTATAATCTTTGATCTGGTCTTAATCTAGTATCAGTTGGTGGTAATTTATCCTTAATATCTGGTGTGATTTCTTAATTTTTATTGTAACAACAACAACAACAACAACAACAACAATAATAATAATAATAGAATGATTTTAAGAATTTATTAATTGTTTAATTAATGAATATTCTTATAGATTAATATTATTTTAATTAATAGTACAAATTAACCAATGACTTACCATTCAATTCAACAGTAAATTGTCCAAAACCGTATTGGTCTTCATAGTTTGGTGGGAATGGTGAAGCTGACCATATAGACTATTAATAAGATTTAAAAGTTTTTGGTTAATTTTTTTTTTTTTTTTTTTTTTATTAATAATACATTAAATTATATTTTGCTTTGTAGTTTATATTATATAATATAATAGCTTACTTCTAATTTATTTTCTGGCTCAACCTTGAATAAAATCTTGTCCCAATTACCACTATAGTATTTTACAACATTTTAATATATAATTTATATAATACTGTAAATAAAATAAAATAAATATTGATAGTTACACTAATTGAATCATTTCCTTCTTTTTAGATGTGTAAACGCCACCAGAGACAGCATTCTTTGAAGATTGGAACTTTAAGTTGAAGTAATTACCTAATCATTTTTATATTGAAAATAATAATATTTTATTAATTATTTTATTAAAACTATTGTCAATATAAAGAATAATTGTATATTATTTGGAAATATATTTCTAACCTGAAGTAGCTTCAGTAACCTTTAATTCACCGCGATATTCAAGATATCTATTAGAATACATAGCTTTACATATGACAGAATTAACCTTCTCCCAAGTATAGTGTTCATTATATTTCTTTAATATTAAATGAACTACACCATTGGAAATACATTCCATAGAATTACCCTATTGTTTTTCATGTATTATTATATATTATTAATATATATATATTTTTTCATGTCTTAATAATTTTATTTAATTAATATTTTATACCCAGTATTTAGTCTTTATATTATTATCTTGATAGAAAATAAAGTCATCGGATTCAGCATAACATGCCATAATTGGTGGATGGTGAGAGACTTTTTCAGCAATAAATTTGAAACCTTTATCTTCACGAATATTTTCATAAGTTTCACCAAGAAGTGGATTGAATGGCTTTTTTACAGCTCTGTGGATAGTACAAGCATAAGCTATTTAAAAATTAAATAAATAATAAAATATTGATATTATAATTATATTGTTACTATTATTTTTTTACTACATAATTACTGAATAATATAATCATTTTTTTTTTTTTACCTGACATAGCAAATGCACCAACATACATTAAACGCTCATATTCAGTTGGTGCTAAATTTTCGTCACAAGCATTTTTTAATAATTCGCAGTATTCTAATTCTTCACAAAGTCTTTGAAGTAAATTTATTGGTTCGTTCATAGTAACAGGCATTGAAACTCTTGATAAATCTTTACCAATGTTCTTACGAATGATACTGATGAAACCACCGGAATTTGGAATGGTTTTAGCTGGAAGTGTGACACGACGTTCCACTTTAACTGGTTCATCAAATACTGTTGTCATATTTCTCTTAATAACAACATCATATTCATTCATTTTGGAATTAATTTCAGAGACAACATTAATAGCTTCCTCACTATCATCAGAAGAATCATCTTCATTTTCAATTACATCAGATCCAGAGTTATCATCACCAGAGAATGAAAAACCATCTTCTGCATCGTAAAAGGATTCATCATCTCTAGTACTGATTGTCATAGCTTTTTCTGGACTATTAATAGATTCACGACGATTTTGAGTTTGATCATTAATTATTTCATCTGGCTTATAATTAGTAAAGAATGAAATATCAGCTTGTGGTTCATTAACAATAGCTCTTAACCTGTTATTATCAGCTAAACAATTTCTGAAAGTTTTTTCTAATTTATTAACGCAAATTTCTTCTTCATTTATCTTTTTCCAAACTCTATTCAATTCAAAATCAACAGATGAAATTGATTTCATTAAGTTTTCATAGCAAGTTTCAAGTGTTTCAACATTATGATTCTCTATTTATATGATAAAATAACAGCAACAAACAAACAAACAAAAAATAAATATTATATATAAATGCAAGTATAAAAAATATAGTAATAATATTATATAATATTAAAATGATTGGATTTAAGAATTTAAATTATATTTACTTTTTTAATAGTAAATAAATATATATACGATTTTCTTACTTTTATATTCATCAACAATAAGACCCAAATTATTTAATTCTTTATGAATTCTATTAAGAGGTTGTTCAAAATCTTTTTGAATTTCTTCTAATGCATTAATATCTGTGTAAATATTATTATTAGTACTGTCGTTATATACAATATTACGAATAGTTGACATAACCTCTCCTTTATTGTTATTATTGTTTTTTTCAATAAGTTCTAAAGAATCAAGGAACTATTTTATTATTATTATTGTTATTATTATTATTATTTTTTTTTTTTAAAAAAAAACATTCATTAATTGGTGTTTTTTAATTAAATTACCAATTTACTTTTTTTTTTTTTTTTTTTTTTTTTTTTTTTTTTTTACCTTTTTATAAACATTATCTTCTCTAATATAGAAACGATAGATGAAGGCACCAGTATCTATTTACATTTTTATTTTATAGATTAGAAGTTGAATTTAAAGTTTCATATATCAGATAAAATAAATTAATAAACAGATAGTAACAAAGATATTTACCAATATAAATACGACGCTTTGATATGATGTTAACTTTTGAAGAATTAATTTGAATTAAACCTTTAGATGTACTATCTTTATTTTTATAGTATGACAAGTTTCCAGCTTTATCTAATGTAACATAACGTTTAACCCAACCTAATTATTAAAATTTTATGTTTAAGCATATTATTATAATAATATTTTATTAACAACATTGTATTAATATATATCATTTTAGTATTTATGAAGAATTCCAATATTACTATTAATTTTATTATTTCTTTTTTTTTTAGAAATATAGCCTTCAAATATAATTTCTGATTTATTGTCATCTTTATTAATATCTTCTGATATGGAAATTTCAGGTAATAAATTAAATTGTCTAGTGAAATAAAGGAATGTTAAACGGTTGGAAGTATTTCTATATATATATATATATATCAAAAAATATATAATTTATTATTTTTTTAAAATGTTAATTGAATTATTATTATATGTATAATTAAGTTTTATTAAACATTTTTTTTTAGCTAATTTATTATTATTATCATTATTACACTATTATAATTTTTATAGTAATATATATAAATTAAAAGCATATATATACATATTGATTACTACTACTATTTATTTATTTAATATTTTATGTAACAATCAAATAAAAATCATATATTTTTATTACTAACCTGTTAATAGAATTATCAAAAACTAAAACATATGTTCCAGTTTCTGTATTAATTTTAATAATTTAAGTATCAAAGATAAAATATATTAGTATTTTATCAAATAACAACATCAATAATAATAATATATTTTTAATAATAATATGATTAAATATTAAAAATAAGATATTTACTGTCTAAAATACATGATCCTTTAATAATAGATTTTGAAGAATCATAGTATTCTAACTTTTTAACAACTTCTAAATTATAGTCATTAAAATTTGATTTTCTTCTAGTGTACGAAGATGATGGATTAGTGCTACCAGCGTTAATATCAAGTTGAGAAACACTTAACATACTTTCATTTCCAATTACATTAAGATTACTATCTTTTTCATATAAATTAAGTTGAGAATTTGATTCTTTTTTTTCATTACGTTGCTTTTCGTTTAAAGCATTATATGAAATAGTAACATTTTTATTTAAGTTCTCTAAGTTTCCTGTATTACGATATACACCGAATTTAATATTTTTTTTAAATGTAGTAAAATTCCTGTTGAAAAGTTTTTATGAGTAAATAAATAAATAAATAAATAAATAAATAATAATAATAAAATAGAATATTTTATTTGTATTGTTCATTTATTAAATTTAATATATATATATTTTTTCATTAATATAACTATTATAATTATAATTATTTAAACAATTTTTGAACAAAAAAGTAATTACCAGCAAAGTTCTACCGGTGAGGTTTTTATAGTAATTTCTGGACGAAAAACATCACAAGCAGGTATAATGGTCTCTTCCATTTTATTCTATTATTAAGTATTATGATTATATAAAAAGTAATATAATTTTTAAAAAGTATTAAAGTAAAAAATTTAATTGTTAGTATTATTTAAAGTAGTAAAGTTATTTTAATATATAATATGTCAATAATATTAGTATTAATAATGATAATGATAATAATAGTAATATTTATAATAAATATATAATTCTTCAATTTATTTTTCAAATAGTGTTTTTTCTTAATATATAATAGCCTGAAAATTTATACTTTTTACTAATAAGAAAAAAAAAAAAAGAAACTTTTAGATAAACAATGTATTATATATGGTAATTTCGAAAATAATTTGGATTGTCTTCGAAATTATTTGAGTAATAATACGAATACAAATAAATTGTTATTTTTTAATTATTACTATTAAACTTTTTTTTTTTTTTTTTAATAAATAAATAAATAAATAAATAAATAAATAAATAAATAAATAAATAAATAAATAAAAAGACAAATAAATATATTTTTATCGAAATAAGATCGTATGTTTACTGTATTTTTAGCTTTAATGTTTATTTTGATATTTAATTTAACATGATATTATTATATTTTTAATTTCTATTTATTTGTTTATTTATTAATTTGTGGATTCAAAAATTGAAAAAGAAAATATAAAATATAAAATAGTAATTACTTATAAAGGATTTAATTTTTATTAGTTTCCTTTATGTTAACAATTTTGTTTTATCCTATTATTGTTATTTATTATATTTATTAGCTTTTGAGTTAGAATGTAAATGATTTTATTAGTTCTAATTAATATTATTATTTATATAGTTATGTTCTTTCCCTATATAATAAATAATATTAATATAAATAAAATTAAAAGATAAAATAATTAATATTCTTAAAGTTCAATTATAAAATAATAGAGTTAATTATAAAAAATCAAATTATTAATAGTGTATACATTATTGTAAAATTGTATGTATCAAAATTATTTGTAGTGATAATTGAGAATTAATTGCTACAAATACTTTATAATAACTATTATTTAAATATTAAAAATTATTACATCTTTAAAATGTTATCATAATATATATTGATTATATATTTAGGAAAACGACAATTATTTATTTTTCAAGTAAAGTTTTCTTAATAAGTAATAATATTTAATAAGCACACATAAATATAATATACATTTATTTTAAGTGAATATTCAAATAATGTTAAATAATTTAATTTATTAATAATTTTTTTAAGTAAAATATGGATGATACATATCACCCATATATTAATAAATATTAATATTATACCATTAATTGGTATTATGTATCAACAAAAAAAAATATTATTTAAACTGTAGTAACAGTAACTGTAGAGTATTACCAATTTTTTTTTTTAAAAAAAAACTAAAGATTAATAAAAAATACTTTTTTTTATAAATATAAAATATTAGAGTTTATGAATTAAATTATTAATAAATTTATTTTTATTTTTATTACTTAATATATTTCTTTCATATCATAGATAAATGAAGAGATATTTTTTATTATACAAATTTTGAATAACATGAATATATTTTTTTATTCATGGTTTTTATTTTTAATAAGCAGTAGCAAACTAGATAAAAATAAAACAAATTATCTATTCTATCAGTACGAGTAAAACAATATATGTATATATTTTTTATATTTTTATATTATAATATATAATAATTTATAAAATTCTAATGTTACTAAATTAATTTATTAAAGTTTTCAATATCCAATTAATATTAATTTAATGATATAAAAATCTTAGTCTCAATAATAACAATGACTTAATAAATTATATATACTATTTTAAAGTAATGTAACATATAATATTTATTATTTATACAAATAAACATTTTTTATGTTATATTATAAGTATTTAAATATCTAAGCTATTATTTACTTTTTATTAGGTACAGTTTTAACACTACATTACATTATTACATAAATTATAAATTATGTTTATTTTTTTTACATATTAATTTAATTTTAATTAAAAATAAATAGTATTGTAGTATTGTAACACATTAAAAAATATACATATAAATTTGGAAAATACTAATATATTAATATTCAAAATTTAATTCATATAAAATAAGGAGAATAAAGAATATATCTAAAATATAATTAATATATGCATTAATCAATATAAATATATTGTAGCCTTAATTTTTAATAGTAAATATTTCAATTTTTAGTATAATTATTTAACAATATTATAAATATTTATAAAGGATGATTAAATAATAAATTAAAATTTGTAATAATTTATGTAATTTTTTTATAAAAAATAAATAAATAAATAAATAAATAAATAAATAAATAAATAAATAAATAAATAAATAAATAAATAAATAAATAAATAAATAAATAAATAAATAAATAAAAGGGTAATTTTCAATAATTTAAATATAAATAAAAGCTTTTTATCTTATTCCTTTTTTTTAATACTTTTTTTTTTTATTCAATTAAAAGAAAAAAGTGAAGTGAAATTGAAATATTGAAATATAAAATTATTGAAAGCACACATATATACACATACGCACACAAAAAAAGGAAGACAACTTTTGAATTAAGAAAAAAAAATTATAAAAAGTAATAAAAATAATAAAAATAATAATAATAATAATAATAATAATAATAATAATAATAATAATAATAATAATAATTATATATATATATATTTTAATCATAATTTATACTTTCAATAACAATATAAAACAGAGAAAAAATATATAGTAACAAATTGTACATAAATTTTATATTAATAAACAAACATAAAGGCTTCGAGGATATATTTATATAATATTTATAAAAATATACTGAAAGTTAATTATTGAAAATAGTTCTAATAGAAAGATTTCTTAATCATATTTGACTTAGATAAGAAATTCATTAAATATAGAATAAAAAAGTGTTTTATTTATATATACTTACTATTTTCAATATTATTTTATGTAACTCAGACGAAAAATATATTTATCAATTACTTAATATTGAGGAATTTTAAATATTCAGAATTATAATATTATAATTAATCATAGATTTTTGGAAAAAAAAAAGTACAATAGTTATTTCTCAAAGTAATTATTATACTTTGTCCCAATATTTTAATTTTTTAGATAGAATAATATTTTAATATATTTGATTATCATTTTATGAAATTATTTTTTTAAAGTTTCATATTAAAGATTTCATTAATAAATAATATAATAAAATACCAATAAAAATAGATAATAATTTCAATATAATTTAGAAATATAAAAGTTAAAGAGGTCTTATTTCTACACTCTTACATATTGAACTTTTATAATTCATAAAGTATAATGTTTAATATTTCAATTTCAATTTCATTATAATTATAGAAAAGACATAAATCAAAATGGAAGATATTAAGTATACAATCAATGTTTTTTTTTTATTAAAATAATTTATACATACGAGTTTTATTTTTATTAAATAAATAATGTGCACTTTTTTTTTTTTTTTTTTTTTATAATAGTGCTTTAAAAGAACAAATAGAATTATGGAAAAATCGTGCTGAAGAATATAAAAACGATTTAGAAGAGTATCAGCAACAATCTTTGGAATATGAAAATGAAATGGAACAAGAAATTAATGATTTAAAGCATAGAAATAATGATTATGTAGATGAATTAAATGAATTAAGAGTAAAGTTATATAAAAATATACATTTTTTATTTATACTACTATTATTTTAGCATTTTATCATTAATACTTTAATACTTAACTATTAATTATTTTATTAATTTCAATAATTTATTAATTGTATATATAATTATTAAAGCAAAAATATCGCGAATTACATGTTCAATCAAATGAAATTTGCTTGAATTATCAAAATGAGCTTGAACAACTAAAGAAAATAAATGAACAGAAACGTGAAAGAGAAAGAGAATTGGAAATTGTTAATGATGATTTGGAAAGAAAAATAAGGTTTGTTTTATAAATATAATGATTTAGCTTATTAATAAATCTGTTAATGTTTTCATTTAAATATATATTATTATAATAATATTAACTTCAAATAGAATTACCAGTTCAACATGTCAAGACCTACAGCTTAAATATAATCAAGTTTTAGAAAAAAATGTTTATTTACAGCAAGAAGTTGAAAATAAAATGGAATTAATAATTACAATTCAAAGAATAAAAGATGAGTTGAAAGGTAATTTCAATTCTAAATTTAAATTTAGCAATAAATTTAACTAGTTATAGTAATATATTTATATTGATACTTTAATATCTTAAAATTAGATACTAATATTGAATTGGCTGTATTAAGATCTAAATTAAATGATACCAATAATACGGCTGTTGAATCCATAACACCTTATCAAACACCATCACCAAAAAAGTCTCAAACTCCTACTGCAACCTATTCAACCATTTACAATTATGATTATAATAATTCACAACAAAATTCCGAAGATTATAATAATTCTCAAATACCTACTCCAAAAATGGATGATAATTTAATTAATCCTAATAATAATCAAATATTATCAAATAAAATAATAAGTAAAAGCGAACCAACAAATTTAAGTGAAAAATTGATATTCAATAATGATGATTCACCAACATCAACATCAGAATTAAATAAAAAGCCATTTTATATGGTACAAGAATTTTTGGAAAGAGCAAAGGTTTACATCAATAAATTTGTTTTAACATAGTTCATATATTTAATCTTATTTTATCAATTAAGATAAAATCATAACTATCTGATAATTAAATAATGATAATATTAATGAATAAATTCTTGATATATTAGGACATAGTAATAATAGTAGTAAAAATAATTTTTTTTTTTTTTTTTAGTTTCTTTTTTAGTTTTTATTTTCCTAATACACAAATTAAAATAAGATATTTTCTTTTTGAAAAAGAAAAAAAATACATATGAAATAATTTTTAATAACAATATATATAGTAATAGTAGTAAAATGAAATTTAACAGCATTACATAACAACAACAACAACAACAATAATAATAATAAAATAATAAAAAATAATAATAATAATAATAATAATAATAATAATAATAAATAATAATAATAATAATAATAATAATAATAATAATAATAATAATAATAATAATAATAATAATAATAAATAATAATAATAATAATAATAATAATAATAATAATAATAATAAATAATAATAATAATAATAGAATATAATTTAATGATTTTAAATTATATACATTTGTAGTTATATTTTATAATACTTTTTTTATTTATTTTTTTAAATAGTAACATTAAAGTATTAACCATTTAATGCTTATATATATATATATATATATAATTTTTAAAGAGCCTGGAATTGAGAATAGCAAACGTAAGAAATAATTTAACTTATCCGAATAAATTAACGTCGTGAAACAAAAAATTAAATATTATTTATGTTAAAAAAAAAAAAAATAACAAAAAACAAAAAACAAAAAAGGTTAATTTCAGTAACCTATATATATATTATATATATATATATTTTAATAACATAAAACAATCATTATCTATTTATTTTTTTTTCCTTCAAATTTATTTAATATTTAATCATGTAAATTGTTTCAATACAATACTATTCACACAAACTTATCTAATTTTTTTTTTTTATCATAGTTATTGATAATTAATAAATATATTTTCTTTTTCTTTTATGCAAAAAAATTTTTTAATATTATTAAACATAACATACAATATAATTTATTTAAAAAGATAATTATAATAAAATTTATATAAAGTATGTAAAAAGTTGATAATATATAAATTTTAAAAGAATTTATAGGATTTATAATTTTTTTTAAATTTATAATATTTAGTGACATAAAATAATAACAGAAATAAATTTTAATGTTTTATATTTATTTATTATTATTTTCTATTTTTTATAGTTTTTGTAGTATAGTAAATATTTACATATATTTAGAAATTGAAAATAAAAGTTTTATTTTTTACAAGTTAAGTTGCTTAAAACATATTAATATTTTTTAATTTAAAATTTAATTTTAATCATTAATATAAGTCTTCTCCATCACTATAAATTATTTTTATTTAAAATGAATATTAATTAGTTGAATTATATAAATTATATAGTCTTTTTTATTAAAATACATACGAAATGAGGCTGACATCATCTCCTTGATATAGTGGATTTTCATTTCTTTCGTATCCTTCATATAATCTAAAAAAAATTATATATTAAAAATGTTTTTAATAAACCTTTTTTTTTTTATAATAATAATAATAATAATAATAATAATAATAATAATAATAAAATAATAATAATAATAATAATAATAATAATAATAAATAATAATAATAATAATAATAATAATTAATAATAATAATAATAAAAAAAAAAAAAAAAAAAAAAAAAAAAAAAAATAATAATAATAATAATAATAATAATAATAATAATAAATAATAATAATAATAATAATAATAATAATAATAATAATAATAATAATAATAATAATAATAATAATAATAATAATAATAATAATAATAATAATAATAATAATAATAATAATAATAATAATAATAATAATAATAATAATAATAATAATAATAATAATAATAATAATAATAATAATAATAATAATAATAATAATAATAATATAATAATAATAATAATAATAATAATAATAATAATAATAATAATAATAATAATAATAATAATAATAATAATAATAATAATAATAATAATAATAATAATAATAATAATAATAATAATAATAATAATAATAATAATAATAATAATAATAATAATAATAATAATAATAATAATAATAGATATTTATAATAAATATTTTTAATTGGATAATTTATACTTACGGATTTTCATTATTTAATCCATTACCTGGATCTTGGAATGGATCTGGAGATGGGAGAATATTTCCTCTATGTCTTATAAGCATGAAACTACCTGAAATTAAAACAAGTGAAACAAATACTGTTCCAGTTAATACGGTAAATGATGTATTATCTTCATCATTATCATCAACAGGCGGTGTTTCAGTAGGTTCATCATCTGATATTAAATCTGTTGGAAATATATCGATGGTTCCGGTTACATAATATGTACTTGTTTCTTCTTCAAGAATTAAAGTTGTTTCTTCATCTTCATCAGTTACTATTGTAGTCAAAGTAGTTGAATTAGTGGTAGTAGATGTAGTTGTTGTTGTAGTTGGTTCTTGGGTAGTAGTAGTAGTTGTAGTAGATGTAGTTGTTGTAGTTGGTTCTTGGGTAGTAGTAGTAGTTGTAGTAGATGTAGTTGTTGTAGTTGGTTCTTGGGTAGTAGTAGTAGTTGTAGTAGATGTAGTTGTTGTAGTTGGTTCTTGGGTAGTAGTAGTAGTAGTTGTTGTAGTTGGTTCTTGGGTAGTTGTAGTAGTAGTTGTAGTAGATGTAGTTGGTTCTTGGGTAGTTGTAGTAGTAGTTGTAGTAGATGTAGTTGTTGTTGTAGTTGGTTTTTGAGTAGTTGTAGTAGTAGTTGTAGTAGTAGTTGTAGTTGTTGTTGTAGTTGGTTTTTGAGTAGTTGTAGTAGTAGTTGTAGTAGTAGTTGTAGTAGATGTAGTAGTTGTTGTAGTTGGTTCTTGGGTAGTTGTAGTAGTAGTTGTAGTAGTAGTTGTTGTTGTAGTTGGTTCTTGGGTTGTAGTAGTAGTTGTAGTAGTAGTTGTTGTTGTAGTTGGTTCTTGGGTTGTAGTAGTAGTTGTAGTAGTAGTTGTTGTTGTAGTTGGTTCTTGGGTAGTTGTAGTAGTAGTTGTAGTAGATGTAGTTGTTGTTGTAGTTGGTTCTTGGGTAGTTATAGTAGTGGTAGATAGTTCTGGAATGGCTGTTATTGTAATTGTAGTTGTAGTTGTAGTTGTGGTTGTGGTTGTGGTTGTAATTTCTGTATCAATTGTTATTGATTCTTCAAATGATAAACAACCGTCGAATTTAACCCAGTCGATTTGAAGAGTACCATCAAAGTTTTTAGCAATTATCTGACCCTTCATATTTCCATTATTAGCTTGTACATTAGCTTTTGGAGCTAAGATCGAACCGACTATACCAACACCATAAATATTAAGATCAAGTACATTTGGCATATTCCAGATAACTCTATGAGCAAATTTATTCATACTACTATAGTCACAGTTTGTGAAGTTGATACTTTCACCTTTAACATTAAATATAATAATGGCATTATCAGGACTAACACCATTACTATTAAATCTAAAAGTATTTGGAGTGAAGGTGGGTCCATCAATATTAATTACATGAATATACATATTATCACTAATATTGACTGTTATGATTTTATTATTACCATCTTGTGTGAATTCACTCTATATTATGTTAAATATATAATATTAAAATCGATTAATATATAAGTATTTAAAAATAAATAAATTAAAAAATATAATTATAAGATTATAAAACGAATTTTATTTCAAAAATTACCACTCCATTATCATCTATATCATTCAAACTTTGAGAAAGTGAGTTCATCAGTATTTCTTCTTTATTGAAATCAATTATATTTGCGTTATTAATTACTTGGCAATCATTATTTTCAATATAATTTCTAAGAGTACTTTCAAGTTCATCTAGGTTGTTAGATGCAATACCACCATTCTGAACATCTGAGTTTTGGATTTTAACGCTACCTGCAACTACAGCAAATGGGAAATCATCTTTTACTGGGAATTGTGAACATTTATAACGTTGACCATTATAGATATATTGATTAATACCATAAGAAGTAGTAGTTAATTTATCCTTAACACCTATTCTTCCTTGAATATCTGAATTATAGGCATTAAAATCTCCAAAAATAAAGGCATTAAAATTAGAAATTATACCAAATGGTTTATTAGATGTACAATTATTATTATGTGTTTCTTCAGTTTCTGATTCTTGTGTTTCTTCAGTTTCAGGTTCTTGTGTTTCTTCAGTTTCTGATTCTTGTGTTTCAACTGGTTCAGGTTCTTGTGTTTCAACTAATTCGGGTTCTTGTGTTTCAACTGGTTCAGGTTCTTGTGTTTCAACTGGCTCAGGTTCTTGTGTTTCAACTGGTTCGGGTTGAGTGGCTAGATCTTCATTTGGAGTGAAGTTTGGTAAGCAAGCCTTAAATTGAATCCAATCAATTTGGAGTGGTCCTTCAAAGTTTTTGACAATTAATTGACCTTGAATATTACTATAATCAGTTTGAGCGTTAGCTTTTGGTGCTAATATAGTACCATAAACTCTAACACTATTAATATTAAGAGTTGTTACTTCAGGCATATTCCAAATTATTCTATGAGCATAACCATTCATACTTCCAAATTCACAATTACTAAATGAAATGCTATTACCTTTAACATTATAAATAACTAAGATATCATCTGGATTAACATCATTTGCGTTGAATATAAATGTATTTGGTTTAAAGCTTGGTCCATCAATTTCAATTATATGAATATATTGATCCTTTTGAATATTAACAGTTAAAATATTATTACCACCATCTTGAGTGAAACCGCCCTGTTTTTTTTTTTTTTTTTTTTTTTTTTTTTTTTTTTTTTTAATTAATTAAAATAGTTATTATAATATTATTATATAATAAGGAATAAAGTATTTTATAAATAATCATAATAAAATATATATATATTATATATTTGTAATTATAATATAAATACAAAACTTACAACACCATTGTCATCTAAAGTAGCTAATTGACTAGAAATAACTTCCATATTTTGTTTAATGTTATCAAAATCAATAGAAGAATTTTGTATAACGCTGCATCCATTGTTTATAATTGAGTTATTAATGTTCTGGTCAAGTCCATCAATACTTGTAGAATATTCAATACCACCATTATAAAGACCAGAATTTGAAATCTTTACAGTACCAGCAACTACAGCATATTGGAAATCATCTTTTAATGGAGATTCATCACATCTATATATTTTATCTCCATATAATTCTTTATTAATTCCATATGAAGTGACTTGTAAAGTATTTTTAGTTGCAATTCTTCCTTGAACATCCGAATTGTAAGCAATGAAATTGTTGAATGAGAATGCTCCAAAGAAAGATACAATACCTAAGGAATTTGAAGCGACTTTACATACAGAACCATCTAAATTATTTGGAATTGGTTTATCTTCTGGTTTTTCGTTTTCATCATTATTATCATCATTATCATTATTTCCATCATCATTATCATTATTTTCTGGTTCGTTTTCTTTTGGTTCATTATTTCCGTCATCATTATCATTATTTTCTGGTTCGTTTTCTTCTGGTTCATTATTTCCGTCATCATTATCATTATTTTCTGGTTCGTTTTCTTCTGGTTCATTATTTCCGTCATCATTATCATTATTTTCTGGTTCGTTTTCTTCTGGTTCATTATTTCCGTCATCATTATCATTATTTTCTGGTTCGTTTTCTTCTGGTTCATTATTTCCGTCATCATTATCATTACTTTCTGGTTCATTTTCTTCTGGTTCTTGTGTTTCAACTGGCTCAGGTTCTTGTGTTTCAACTGGTTCGGGTTGAGTGACTAGATCTTCATTTGGAGTGAAGTTTGGTAAGCAAGCCTTAAATTGAATCCAATCAATTTGGAGTGGTCCTTCAAAGTTTTTGACAATTAATTGACCTTGAATATTACTATAATCAGTTTGAGCGTTAGCTTTTGGTGCTAATATAGTACCATAAACTCTAACACTATTAATATTAAGAGTTGTTACTTCAGGCATATTCCAAATTATTCTATGAGCATAACCATTCATACTTCCAAATTCACAATTACTAAATGAAATGCTATTACCTTTAACATTATAAATAACTAAGATATCATCTGGATTAACATCATTTGCGTTGAATATAAATGTATTTGGTTTAAAGCTTGGACCATCAATTTCAATTACATGGATATATTGATCCTTTTGAATATTAACAGTTAAAATATTATTACCACCATCTTGAGTGAAACTACCCTGTTTTTTTTTTTTTTTTTTTTTTTTTTTAAAATAAAAAGTTAATATGAAATATAAATAATAAAAGTTATTCTCATTTAAAATATTATTGAAAATAATTTGTTTAATATTTTATATTATTTTTTATTTTTTGCAATATATTTTATATACTATAATAGAAAAAAAACGGAGTTAAAAACACTAACCATACCATTATCCTTTAATGTAGCTAATTGACGAGAAATAACATTAATATTCCTTTCAATAAAATCAAAATCAATTGGTTTATCTTTAACCACGCTACATCCATTTTTCATAATCTTACTTTTGAGATTAGTATCAAGACCATCATCGTTATTAAGATAAGCAATACCACCATTTTCAAGTCCGGAATTTGAAATTTTAACTGTGCCTGCTATTACAGCATATGGGAAATCATCTTTTAATGGAGATTCATCACATCTATATATTTTATCTCCGTACAATTCTTTATTAATTCCATATGAAGTGACCTCTAAAGTATTTCTAGCTGCAATTCTTCCTTGTACATCAGAATTATAAGCAATAAAGTTATTGAATGAAAATGCACCAAAATAAGATATTATATCTAACGAGTTCGAAGAAGTTTTACATATAGATCCATCCAAGTTACTTGCGATTGGTATATCTTCTTGACTATCAGTATCTTCTTCCATTTCATCATCATCTTGGCTTTCTGTAACTTCTTGAACATCACTAACATCATATTCACCATTATCTTCGTTCTCACTATCTTCTGTAATATCATTATTGTTATTTTCTTCTTCAACATCATCGATGAAAACAGGATTTCCAAGTTTAAATTCAGGATTATTTTGGTTTTCTTTTCTAATGTAAGTAGCAATAAGATCAAGAGTGATTGGATCGCCTTCATTATCATGGAATAAACCATTAAAAATGATTAATTTTTCCGGATTAGAGTTAGTTATAGTTAGATTCATACATATTATTTGAGTATTGAGAACTTTGGCATTATTAATGACAATATTAGCACTTGGGGCAATAATAGTACCAAAAATATCGGTACTATCAATATAAATTCTTTCGGCTTTTGGGAAATTATAGATAACACGATAGGCAAAATCTTCTAAATCGTATAAACTTGGGAATTGTTTAATTTCTGAATCTTCGAAGTTAAAAAGGATATTGACATTTTCCGGATTGACTCCATTATCATTAAATATAAACTCAAAGTCAGAAGGATTAGTACTACTTAAAATATTACCCATATTTATTACATATTCAGTATCATTATCATTTAATTCTAATGTAATTTCAATTTTATTAGAATTAGTAATTTCAACAGAACCCTTATCAATCAATAATTATTAATTTATTTTTTAAAAATAAGATTTTTTATATTTTAGTTTATTAAAAAAATTGAAAAAATTATTTAATTGTTTTATGATTTTTATTTGTGAAAGCTTATTTAAAAACAAATATAATACTTACAAACTTTTTATTTTCGAGTTCAAGGAGCATATAGGATAAATCCGATAAGGTAATTCTATAATAATCCCAATTAATAACTGTATTATTTTTAATAAATTTACAGTCTGTTGATAGTTTGAATTCTGGCTCATGAACTGGATTTTCATCTTTAGTAGTAACATGTCCATTATAAACATTTATGCCAGCTAAGACATATAATTATTTATTAGTGTATTAAAATATAGATAAATTATATTTATAAATAATTATTAATTATATTTATATATATATATATTTATAAAAGTAATTACAATTTTATTTTTTTATTTTACCTGAATTTATATAGGTGCCAGAAAGAATAGTATATTTAAAACTATAGCCTAATTCACTACAGGTTTTTGGGGAACTGAAAATGCTCTTACCAATGTCATTTTGAACATTAAGATTAATATAGGATTCAGCTGCAATTCTTCCTGGAATACTTGGTACAGAAAGGAATTGTCCACCAAGTGTAAAATAAGAAATTTGAAGGAGAATATCATCAAAGGTAGTATCTATATTTACTTCTTCTAAAATATTATCATCATTTTCATTATTATTTTCATTATTATTTTCATTATTATTTTCATTACTATTTTCGTTATTATCAACATTATTTTCATCATTATCGGCATTGTCATTACTGTCTTCATTCATCAAATTTTGAATAGATAAATATTCACCATCATTATTTAAAACTTCACCATCAAATGTAATTACTTCATTTAAATATATATTAGTAACACTTAATGATTTAGCAAAGATCTGACCCTTTAATTCATTATTAATGATAATTACATCAGCGTTTGGTGCAAGAATAGTACCATAAATATTAGTATTTTCTATTTTGATGTATGAGGCATTTGGGAAGTTATAAATGATTCTTTTGGAATAATCTTTTAAATTATCGAAGCCAATAAAACGTTCCACTACAGAATCACTAAAATTAAATATTATAGTGACATCATCTGGATTAACATCATTGGTATTAATACTAAAACTAGTATAGCTAAATTGCTCAGTACTAATTTTATTTTCAAAATTCATAACGTATTGTTTAACACCATCAGAAAGACCAAAAATGACTTTAAGACCACTATATTCAGTATAAACGTGTCCCTTTTATTTTATATTATAGTAAAAATTTATAAAATATATTTAAGTAGTTATTATAATGAAACTATTATTTTTATTCTTATTAAAATATCTTATTATTTAGTAGTAATTACAGATTTAGTATCATAAAGGTCACCAATAGCAGTTGAAATATAAGTTAATACTGATTCATAAGTATCCCAGTTAATAATTTCTTTTTCAATTATTTGGCTACAACCTTTAGAAAAATTAAATCCTTCAGATGATGAATATTTATTAGCCGAGGCAACATTACCACTGTAAACGTTTGTTTTAGAATCTAGACATTAATTATTGTTCATAAGATAACAATAAATTATAATAAGATCATCAATTAAATAAAGGTTATTTTAATATAAATAAATAATATTAACAATTATTTATATTATTAATATATATTATAGTTTTAATGTTAATTACTTGTTTTAATGTATCCATCTGTTACAATAGTGTATGGGTAATTATCTCCTAAAGCATCGCATGTTTGTGATATATTTAATCCTTCACCTATACTATTAACATAAGTAAATTCAATGTTGGATTTTGCTGCAATTCTACCAGGTATTATATTCGTTGTTAATTTTTGTTCACCAAATGTGAATATTGAAAATTGTGATAAAAAGTCATCTAACAGTTTTAATGAATTAACTTTAAGTATATTAATAAGTAATATACTTATTAATATATTGAAGATATTTTTCACCATGTTTATAGTTATACGGAAGATCTATGTACAATTCTTCTCTAATATTATTAATGATTATTTAAATTTAAATTCTAAGTATAAAGTAAGTATAAAAAAAAAAGGATAGATTTGTAAAACAAATATACAAAGAATATATTCTTTATTAATATTATATAAGATAACTTATATATTATACATACATACATATATATATATATATAAATATAAAAGAATAATCTATTTTTATTTTTTCCAATTTTTTTTTTACATATTTTAAATATATACATAGTAAAAAATTTTTGTCTTACAAGCATTTTTTTACTATAAATTAAGATTAAGATTTTTGTCTTCCTATAATTTTAAAAGAGAAAAATAAGTATTATGACTACTTTGATTTTATCATTATTTTTCAATAATGTTGGATAAATTATTTAATATTAGAATATAAGAAATATCTTGAATATTTATAAATAATTGGATGTCCATTAAATATCTTATTATTATTTAAGATTTATAATTTTTATTTTTTATTTTTACAAAAAAAAGTTAAGGTTAGACTATTTCTTATTTTAAATAAAATGTAAATATATATTGAAAAAGGAATAGTTTGTGCGAAATACATAAAAAAAGGAATAAATGTTTTTTAAAAATACTATCAACATTTAAATATCTCCTCTATTTTTTTTTTTTTTTCTGCTTTTGATATTATTCATATTACCAAAAAATATTATTTTTTATTTTGTTCTTTTTTAGGATAAAGTAGTTTAAAAATTATAATAATAAAAAAAAATAATAAACTTTAAATAGTTTTGAAGGATAAATTTAATATGAAATTGAAACATTAAATAAATATAAAAAAATTATTTTTAACTATTTAAATTATTATGAAAGTTCGATATAACTTTTTAGTATTTTTATTAATATTTCTTTAATTGAAATAGCAATAATAATAAATTATAATACTTTTAATTTTTTTTTTGTTTTGTAAATAAAAAATATATAATAAAAATATATCAGCTAAGTATATTTTTATTAATATTTAATTTTTTTTAATGGCCATTAAAAACTATTTAATCAATATTGAAAATAGGTTTTTATATTATAATTTATATAAAACGTTTATTCAAAAATAATACTACAATAATTGTTCTTTCAAATATATACATATTATACATTTTAATTGTACTATTATTTAAAAAAAAAAGTTCAAAGCAGTATATAATTAAAATAATTTTAATACTTTCATATAAAATAGTATTTTATGTATTTATGTTATTCTACCTATTTTTGACTTTGTATTGTGTTAGGTTTATGGAATTATAGAAATAACTTTTACATTTTTAATTAAAAAGTTAAATTATTTTTGGATGGATTACATTATTTTAGCCTCCTGATTAAATACATTTTTACATATTAATAACCAATTAAATATTATGCATGTGATATAGACATTTCCTTTCATTAATATCACTGCTTTTTAATTCATAATGAACATGTGGTTTATATCCTTTTTTTTTGTCATTTTAAATTTAATTTTCCATTAATAGCATTTGGAATAATTTTGTTTTTACATTTTTTTAAACGAGATTGTCATAAATTATTTCATTTAACATCTAAATATCACTTGATTTTCATATGTTATTTTTTAAACAATTTAAACTTTTATAATTTTATATTATTTTAAACTATGTTTGTTTTGACAATAATTTGTTGCTATTATTTCTTTATCAATTAATAATTGAGAGTAAAGTTAAATAGGATTAGTTTCTATATTATGGTGTTACAAAGATTATTATTAATATAGATATTATTCTATCAATATTTAATATGCTTATGCATTTATATTTTATGAGGAATAATGTAGTTTTCTAAATATTTTTTAACCTAATTTATTATGATGTATTTTTATGATTACAAATAATAATAAACATAATAATAAACATAATAATAATAAACATAATAATAATAATAATAATAATAATAATAAACATAATAATAATAATAATAAACATAATAATAATAATAATAAACATAATAATAATAATAATAATAATAATAATAATAATAATAATAATAAACATAATAATAATAATAATAATAATAATAATAATAAACATAATAATAATAATAATAATAATAATAATAATAATAATAATAATAATAATAATAATAATAATAATAATAATAATAATAATAATAATAATAATAATAATAATAATAATAATAATAATAATAATAATAATAATAATAATAATAATAATAATAATTTATATGAAAATATATCCATTAATCCTTTATCCTTTATATTGCTGTTTTATCTTTTTTATAGAAGAAACAATCAATATTTTTTTTGGCATTATCCAAGTAGTGGTAGTTCCAATACAATATATATAATTTTTTTATTTTTCATAGTTACTAATAAAACAATTAAATTATTTCAAAAAATGTGAATGGATAATACAACTTAATTTTTTATGGGTAACAAAAGTCTAGAATTATTGAATGGACAAAAGAATTTAGTAACAAAATTCAGTATATAAGACGAAATTTTGTTATCAAAAAGATTTTCATTAAAATAATTAGCGATATATATTTATTAATGTAATGTTAACTAGTGTTTACTACATATGATAGAGTTTCTTTTGTGTGTTTTCCTTTTTACCAGTTAATATAATATATTATTATAATTAATTTACCAAGGCTAATAGAAAGAGAGTTAATTATGCTTATTTATAGGAATAACAAGTAATACGTGATAATAGCAATATAGTAAAAATAATAATAATAATAATAATAACATTATTATTTATATATTATTAATTTATTTCCTATTTATATTATTAAAAAGAGGATGAACAAACCTTTATGTTTTAAAATTATTATTCATTTTATTATATATTTATATTTAAATAACATACTATTTCTATTATTTCTAGATATATTATAAATATATTGTTATAAATAAATTGATATATAAATTCTATTCAATTATAATATTCAATAAGAATAAAAATATATTGTGATTTGAAAATTTCTCTTATTTTTTAGTATTTAAATTTTAGTTATTTTACCATTTATTATTTCATATATTAGTGTTATTAAAACCATTTTTTAATTAATCTTTTTTATTTTATAATAAATTAATATATGTGAACTATACATTAATGTACATTCTTAAATGGCAGTAAAATATATAAATCATATATATAAAATAAATAGGATTTAAAAATTCTTCCCTAATTTGGTTATAAATTATTTTCATAATTAAATATATTTTTATTATATATAGAAATTAATTGTTATTAATTTCCATTTAAGACCTTATTGAGATAAATATAGAATGATATATTAATTATATATTGAAGTATATATCCATAATATATCCATAATAAATAATAAATTGTATTGCAATTCAAATATATTATTAATTGTGTTTAAAGAAAACAATTAATCATAGATTAAAAATATATGAAATATACTTTGAATTATTATATTATATATTAGATGAAATTTAAATTAATATTGATGTACTATTTTAATATATTGAAAATATTATAATATATAAATTACTGTATTAAATTTTATAAAATTAAAGTATTTATAATACATAAATATTAAAATATTGTATAAAGCATATTATTAATATATATAATATAATTTTTTTAATATACAAAATGCTAATATTTATATCAACAAATTAATATTATATATAATTTAATATATTAAGTTTATAACATCTATTTAATATATAATATAATATATATCATAAAAATGTAGAATAATGTAGTTTATCCTTAATATTTGTAGGAAAAGAAATGTTGTTTGGTACGTATTTTTATGTATATACATAATGAATTATTGATTAAATAATATTAAAATGAAAAAAAAAGAAATTTTTTTTATTCGTAATAATAATCTTTATCATCAATCCAAAATAGTATTATTATTATTATCTAATAGTATAATTAATATTATATATACTCGTTTATAATAATTATATACTATTATATATATATTATTAAAATTTCATTAATTCCTATATTAAAAATATTTATTTTTTTTATAAAATTTTTTTTTATAGAATATAATTTTTTTTTATTGTTAAAAAAAAATTAAAAAAAAAAAAAAAACAAAATAAATAAATTTTATTTAAAGAAATTATAGGTAAAAATCATAATATAATATACAAAGAAGCTTAAAGAAACCATTTATATCTATAATATATGAATAATTAAATAAATAATAGAATATTCAGAGTTCTTTTAAAATCAACTATACTAAGAATAACAGAGATATAATCAATCTAATAATTCTTCCATCAAAATAAATAAAGCACGATCTACTTTGTTTAGATTGAGTATAAAAATAAGAGTCAATAAACAAAAGAAATAAAAGTTTAAAAAAGTATATTATTACGCCAAAACAAAATATATAAAAAGAAAATAAACAAATCAAGAGTAGATAAATAAATAAAAAAATAAATAAATAAATAAATAAAAAATAATCAAAAAATAAAATATAATAAAAATAAACAAATAAACAAAAGTAGATTCAACAGACAAAATAAAAATAATAAAAATTAGATTAATAAATAGAACTTTATATAAAGTAGATAAATAAATAAATAGATGTTAATAAATCAAAAACATTTAATAGACATCAAATAATCATATAACTGTTTATTAATGATTTATTTATACAAAAATAAATAATAAAAAAATAAACAATATAAACAAAAAAAAAATAAATAAAAAAGTGATAAAAATATGATAAAAATAAAATACTTTATATTTATTTTATAAAGAATCAATAAAGTTTGGAAAGAAAATAGACAAAATAATGCAGATCTTTATAAATAAAAAAATTAGAAAAATTATAAAAAGAATAATTAAGTGATTAACATATATAAATAAATAAATAGATACAGAATGTCAGAGATTCGTCGAAAATTAGTTATTGTTGGTGATGGTGCTTGTGGTAAAACTTGTCTTTTAATTGTTTTCTCCAAGGGTACTTTCCCAGAAGTAAGTTAATAAATATGCAAAATATTTAAGTCTTTTTTATAAAAGGACAAAATAAAACTTTTAAAGAATATTTAATTAATTGTATATTTTAAAATAACTCATAAGGTTTACGTCCCAACTGTTTTTGAAAATTACGTTGCTGATGTCGAAGTTGATGGAAAGCATGTCGAATTAGCCTTATGGGATACTGCTGGTAAATTGATTTATTATTAAAATTTATAAAAATAATTAATAGTAATAAAAAATAAACAAAACACTATTGAATAGAAGAAGAATATCAATTAAAGTAAATAATAAATATTAATTTTTAAACGGCATATAGGACAAGAAGATTATGATCGTTTACGTCCACTTTCATATCCAGATTCCCATGTTATTTTAATATGTTTCTCTGTTGATTCCCCAGATAGTTTAGATAATGTAACCTCTAAGTGGGTTTCAGAAGTTTATCACTTCTGTTCTGGATTACCAATCATTCTTGTTGGTTGTAAGAAAGATTTAAGAAACAATGCTGCAGTTATTGAAGAATTAAAGAAGGTTCACCAAAAGCCAGTTACTTACGAAGAAGTAAGTTTAATAATATTTAAAGGTAAATTAAATACACTTTATATTAATATAAAAATATAAAATATAATAAAAAATTAGGGTAAGGCTGTTGCCGATCAAATTGGTGCTTACAAATACATGGAATGTTCCGCTAGAGAAAGAGATGGTGTCAATGAAGTTTTTGAATGTGCCACCAGAGCTGCTTTAACTGTACGAACCAACAGAAAGAAGAAGTCTTCCTGCATACTATTATAAGCAAGTTTACTTAATAAAGAAATGTTTTTAATGAAAATTGAACTGACAAGATTCTAAAAGAATTAACGATTTTTTTTTTTTTTACAAAAACAAAGGAAAAAAACCAAAAAAAAAAAAAAAAGAAAATAAAACAAAAAACAATGATATAAAAAAAGATATATAATTATTTAGTTGATAAAAAATATATATTATAATATACTTTTTTTTATTTTTTTTAAAGGAAAGTTAAAATAAATAAAAACATATTAATAAAAAAATAAATTTTAAAGAAACTAATTTTTTTTTAAAATTAAAAATTTTAAAATAAAAATAAAATAAATAAAAAAAACATCATCCACATTAATATAATAATAAAAAAAAATAATAATAAAAAAGGCTTTTGCAATAAAATCATACTTTTTATTAAATAATAGTTAAAGTTTTTATATAATTTAAAATAAATATTATTTTATTATATAAGAGATAAATAATAGTTTTTATTTCGAAATTATTAGAAAAAAGTTGTTTTTAAAAATAAACGGATAGTTTTGAAATATTTTAAAATTACTATATTTTTAAATAAAAGGAGTATTTATATTTAAATTGAATTTTTTTTTTTTTTATTAATTTATTTATTTTAAAACTTATGCTTTCATTGAAAAAGAAAAAAGAAAAACTCTTGTATTTTTTTTTTTGTCCTTTTTCTTTATTCTTGACAACAACAACCACCACAACATTTTTTACCATCATTTTTCTTTATAAATTTATTTGATTTTTCTTCTTCTTCTTCTTCTGATTTTCTTTTCATACAACATTCTTCTTTTTCGGCACAACCTCCACTATTGCAACAACCGCCACCACAACAGCCATCTGATTCTTGTTCCATAAGCTTAGCATCACAGCAACCACCACCACAGCAGCCACCTGAACAACTTCCACAATCTCCATGACAACCATGATTATTCATAAAGACGTAATTACCATCTTCATTTACACTAATTTCACCCATATCCATCATTAAGTTAATTAAATTTTCATCTAGTATTTTTTTTTTTTTTTTTTTTTTTTTAAAAAAAGAGTGCATAATTTTTATCGATTAGTTATATCGTATTAATGAAATTATAGAGACTAAAATAGACTATTATTATCATTTATAATAAATAAAAAATAAAAAAAAAAGGGGGGGTATAAATACTTGGACAAAGTTGAATTGAAGCTTTCATAGCATCAACAGCATTTTCATAGGCACCAAGAGCATCTTCATCCGCATCAGTTAAAGTACTTAATAATAAATAGGATTGTCCAATCTTTTTATTATAAAGGTTAGTAATTTTATCCTTTTATTTAATTTAATTTTTAATAAAAGATTATGTACCATTTCTAAATATTTTGCTCTTTCTGATATTTTATTTTCTTTCTTGGCAAGTACTTCAGCTGACATGACAGTATCAATAGCATCCATAACATAATCCTATATATATAATATATATATTAATTGTACAATAATAAAATCAATTAATACTATATTTAAAATGATAATATTATAAAAATAAGTATCATTTTATTTTATTAATATATATATAATACCATAGCTTTATCCGTATTCTTATATTTTTCATTATAAAGATCAGCTAAATAATAATTAGCAAAACCTGGTAAAGCTTGAATCCAATCATCCTTTTCATATTCTTCTGGACTTATTTCGACCGCCTTACCACAATAATTAATAGCGTGATTAAGGCAATTTTCAATACAGGAAATACCTAATATTTTTTGTTAGGTTAATGAAAGAAAAATAATCGTAGTATTCATAATAATAATAATAATAATAATAATAATAATAGTAATAATAATAATAAAAAGAAATTCATTAGTTTTCATTTGTTTTTAATTTTTATTTTAATTATATTAATGATATTAAAAAATTATTATTATTATTATTTATTCTTTTCTTACATTGTCTCTTAGAAGAAGATTGACGTTGACAAACACTAAAATCGTAGTATGATTTGGCGATCATTGCATATAACTCTGAAATTATTTTTTTATCATTTTCTTTTTCTAAGAGGGAAAAACCCTAAAATGTTGAATATATATAATTTATTAGTTTTTATTTTTATTATTTATGAAAAATAATGAAAACTATATGATTTAATTTATTGATTTCATAAATAAGTATTATTAATAGTATTATTACCTTTTCTATGTCATTTTTAATATTTTCCAATGATTTTTTATCTTTTTCTGGTAATTCATTATCAACAAATTTCTTTTCATTACCTTCTTCTTCTTCTTCCTCCTCTTCTTCTTCCTCTTCTTCATCTTCGGCATCATTTTCATTTTCATAAAGAATAGTCATCTGAATTTATTGAATATCATATTTATAGGTTTAGTTTACAAAGATAACATTGATTTTTATATTTCATAATAGTTATTAGTTATAGCAAGGAAAAAAAAAAAGGATCACATATTCCATAACTTTAATTAATCCTATTTTTTCTTTTGCTTATAAATATATTTTTGAAAAGTAGTATGTATTATACGAAAAATTTACCTTTTCTAAACGAATATTAGCTAAAATAATCCAAATATATCCTTCATTTTCATGATCTTTTAACCATTTTACAGCAATACCTTCTGCATCATCAATTGAACCAGTATATTTAGTCCAGAAACTAAATTCTTTAAGACAATTCATATATTGAGCAAGAAATTCTCTTTGTTCCTTGATATCTTTTTTTTGTACTTCTTTCCATTCATTTTCAAAAGCAGCTATAGCCTTTTCAAAAAGTTGTTGAACTAAAGCTAATTTATCAATATCATTATTATCATCTTCTTCACCTTCTTCAACTTCATCTATTTTTTTTAATTCTTCGCTTTCCTTTAAAGCCATTTGAAAATAATCAACAGCACCTGGTTGTTCTCCATCAAATTTTAATTCAACACCAAGATGGTTGGATTTTTCTTTAACAAATTCTTCACCCATTTTTTTTTCTAATATTTAATATATATTAACCTGTATAAATAATAAATATATCTAAGAGTACGTCGTAGTCTTCAACACTTTTACATTTATGAGTTGGATTCATTCATTTTTAAATGAAATTCATTTTAATTTTAATTTTAATTATTAAAAATAGGATTTTATCCAAGTCATTTTTTTAATTCACGATAAAATTACAGATTTATTTAGTATAAATAATAAAGAATATTGTGTTTTATGGATCCATTTTAATGTTTTTTTTTTTTTAATAAATTTGAATATTCAATAATTAATGTAATTGATATATAATATTAATATAGTATTAATAGATTTTATTATTTTTTGAATATCATTTTCAAGTAATATATATATATACAATATAAAATATTAAATATATTAATAAAAACAAATAAAAGTTAGATGTTTAAATTTAGAAAATATATATACAAAAGACTTTTTTTATTATATAAATATAATAATATTAAAAAAAAAAAAAAAAGAATTTTTCACATTATATCATTATTACATTTTAGTAAAAAATGATTTATTTGGATAATAAGATTTTTTTAATAGAAGCTTATTTCATTAATAATAAGTAAAATTTTATTATTTCATTTTACTTATTTTACTTAATTATTAATGAAATATTGTATAAATTTAGTGAAACCTTTTAATTTCATTGAATAAATTACAATTATATTAAAATTTAAATAATAAAATATTATTTTTTTTAAACCTTTAAAATAGCATTTACCTTTTTTTTTTGACGTTATATCGGCTTAAATCCTTTTTCTTTCTTTTCCTTTTTTTTTCTTTTTCTATTTTTAGCTAACTAAAAAAGAATATTTTAAAGGAGTTTTTTCTCTATAAAAAATTTTATGGTCAAATCAAAATCTTATTGGTAAAAAATAAGAGTTTTTTTTTTTTTTAAAAAAAATAATTTATTAATTTATATAAGAAGTCATAAATTAAAAGTTGAAATAATAATAAATAATAATGATAACAATTATTATTTGTTTATACTAATAACAAATAAATATTTTTTAAAAAAGGAAAAAAAAACATAGTTAGTTCCATTCTATATTAATAAAACCTAGAGTTAATTTTTGGATAACTACTTTAAAACTTCAGAGTTTTAATATTTTCTCATTATTTTAAAAAATGTCATTTTATATTTTAAAAAAATTAATTTCTTGAAAAATATATGATGTGGAATATATATGATCTTTTCGTATTAAAGCAATAATGAATAATCAACATTAAGTATTAATACCTAATTTTATTTTAACATACCTTTTATTTTGTAAGTGTTTATTATTATACAAAATTGATAAAAATGCAAAAAATCTTTGGAATATACATTTTTGAATTTTAATATAAATTATAAATTTCATTAATTCGAAATTATAATAATATTCAATAACATATGTATATTAATTATTTTAATATTTTATATATTAAATGCTTAATATATTTAACATACATAATAAGGTTTAAAAGTTTTTTTTTTTTCTTTCTTTTTTTTTATTTATTATTATAATTCTGAAAAACTTTATTTATATTATGGATATTACATAGATAAATATTGAATACTGTAATAATGTAATAATGTATTATTTTTTATACGTATTTGATACATTATATAGAATTAGTAATTTTAATGTAATAAATTTAAAAAAAAAAAGTAAAAATAGTTATCATATATATTATATTATTAAATAATTATGCTAATTGATTTTGTGTAACATACTTGTTTTTTTTTAATAAATAAGCTTTGTGACATTTAAAAAAATGTTAAAATAGCACAAAGTTTCCTATTTATTGTAATTTTTATTATAGTACTGACTTATTGAAAAATATAATAAAAATAATAATTACTCTTTTTATTAATTTTTATTTAGTTTATAAATGATTTGGAATTAATAAAACAAATATATAGAATATAGGTGTTTAAAGTATAAATAATTTTATTTACTTTTTATAAATACACATTTCGAAAAATAAAACAATTGATATTTATTATACATAATTTAGTTTAATTTCTATTTTATTTTTTATTCTATTTTTTTTTTTTTTTTTTGAATATATATATTTTGTATCCTTATTATTAATTTCTGCGAGATACATTTTATTTTAGACAACTTGTAAAAATTGGTAAATTTATCCTTTTTTGATTAAATACAAAGTTTCTATTTATGGCAATTATCAATTAGCTTTTTTATATATATATATATAGTAATAAAAACAACTTGAAAACAAAAGTAGAATTATAAAATGATTTTTCTTAATTTTAATGATGCTGATTATTTAGATTTTTTTTAAGTAATGTATTATATTACTAACACAATATTAGAAAATATTAGAAAACTTCTTCATACTAGTTGATTGTATTGAAATTTATGTTTTTTTATATTAAATATTACTTTAAAGAAAAAAATGGCTGTTGCAGAAGGTTTTTTTTTTTTTTATTATTATTTATTAATTTAAAAAGAATTATTTATTAATAAATAAAAAATACTATTATATATTTTAATAGTATTAATTCTGAAATTTCATACATATATTTTTTAAATTGATATTATATTAATAATAAGAAAACTATATGCTTTTACATAGAAAATAAAATATTACTAAAAAATAATAATAATAATACGATGAAAATGTTTTTCTAATACTATTGATGTTTAATATTATTATAAATTATTTTTATTGTTTGTTAATTCTATTCGAAGTAGCATGACATGAATTTTTTGAATAAAAAATTATTATATTCCTTACCGTATTATTTATATTAAATGTAATCATACGATTTATTACTCAAATGTTTTAATAAATAACAAACAAACAAGCATACAAACAAAAAAAAAACAACATTGATAATTTATCAATTTTTATTGTATTACTCTACCTAAAACATGTCTTAAATTAAAAAACATAATGATAGGATGCCAATAAATTAAAAAAAAAAAAAAAAAAACTTATCATATAAAATATATATTTTTTGAGATAATGATAATATTTATTTGAATTAATTTCATGTTAAATAAATTGGTATGGGTATTAATAAAGAGAATAATTAATCAGAGGAATTAAAAGATGTCAATTAACATATAACATTTTGTATAGAACTATCACAATATTATAATTTCATTCAAAAGTATAAAATATAATCCTAAATGCATTCTTTAAATAATCTATAGAATAATTTTTATTTACTATCACAGAAACATTGCTGCGTCTTTATATATATAAAAAAAAAGTCATTTTAATTTATATTACTTTATATTGATAATTAACCAAGAAAATAATATAGGAGAGGAATATAGGAAGAATTAAATATTCTTATTATTTTAATTTAGTAAAACATTAATTAGATTTAAAAACAATTTTAAATTAGTTAATATAAAGTGATACAACTAATTTTAATATATAATACAATATATATAAAGTATATTGTATTATATATCTTACAATAATTAATATATTTTTTATATATTAAATAACACATAATAAAAATGTTTCCATACCATTTTTTATACATTAATTTTAATATAAATTAAATTCATATATTAAACATTACATTGTAATATATAGAATTAAGGTATTACAAATAATAAATTTGCTTATCCAAAAAAAATTAAAGGCTTTTTATTTAAAAAAAAAAAAAGAATAAATATTAAATAATTTAATAAAATGTTATGTGTCATATTTTAAATTCTATTATAATAAATTATATAAATTATATGAATAGATCATACAATTTATTCCTATTTATTATATGATAAAATATTAACATTAATAAATATGATTCGACTTTTTTTTAAAAATGTAGAAATTATCCATATATAGTATTTAATTGTATATGTAATTATAATGTAAATGTATTTCTTTATTTGGATTTTTTTAATATAATTTATTAACAAATAAAATGCAAGGAAACTAACAAAATAATAATACTACATTTTTTAAAAAAAATTTTTTTATTTTAATTTAAAATTTAAAAATAGTGAAAGAAAAAAGGAAATCCTACAATCAATGTAAATTGTTTGTTGGATCATAAGCAATAATTTTTTTATTAGAAAAATTATTCATATAAAGAAAAGATAATGAGGGATTAATTATATAAAGGGTTTTTCTTTACTTTATAATAATGAGATGAATGTAAATGACATTGAAGAAAAATTAATTAATAAATAATGTGATAATATTTTTTTTATTAAAAAAGAGCATTGAAAAATTTAAATATAAAAGTAATAATAATAGAAAATTATTATTTAAGAGAGATAGAAAAAAGTTTAAAAAAGCAATATATATAGAATTATGAAATTATAGCTTATGAAATTTTATAAATAAAAATTAATTTTTTATCTATAATAAGATACTAAAATTTTTATATGCAATTAAAATTTCATAGTTATAATTTAAAATAATATAATTTTTCAATTATAAAATTATTATTATTGTTTTTTTTTTCTTAGTTATATTTTAACTTAACATTCTTTATATTTCATTTCTGAAAAATGAAGAATTTCAAAAAGTAAAATATAATAGTAGTATTGAAAATAATAAAACCTTTACGTATAATAATAATACACTAATTAGTGTAAAGAAAATACAATCGTATATAGAAATAATATAACTTATTAAATGGTTTTTAAATAAGAATATACCTTTTTTATTTTTAACTTAAAAATCCTTAGTATTTAGTTTTTTTATTATACTTTTTTTTTTTTAGATAATACGAGAAATATTTATTATTATTATATATATTATTAACATTTTTTTAAATATATTATAGAAAGAACGTTTAGTATTAAATTTTTATTATTGTTAATAAATTAAGCATAAAAATTTAGAAAGAATAGAAAAATAAAATTTAATAAGATTATTTTACAAATTTCTTGTTAATAGTGATACATAATAAAAATAGAATATTTATTTTCAATTATTTATTAATTATTTTTTCTAAAAAAAATTTAATTATAAAATTATATTATAAAAAAAACCCAAAATTCAACTAATTATTTAAAACAGCAATTTAAACCTTTTTTCGAATATAAATAACTATCTTTTTTTATTTTATAATATAACCAATTTTAGTAAGAAATTAATAAAAGGCTTTAAACGGCTTTAATAAAATAAAATTACAAATATACTCCTAAAAAAAAAAAAAAAAAAACAAATACTAATTAAATTAGTAAATCTACCAAAAAATAAAAAAAAATAAAATATACCCAATTATTATTAAATATATATTTAATTTTAATATATATTAATTAAAATAAATTTAAAATATTTTGAAAGTTAAAGAAAAAATAAGAGTATAATAATTAAATAAAATATATTATCTCTTTATAAATTTATAATTTAAAATTCAAAAAAAAATTTTTAAAGTTTTTCTGAACTAATAATAACAAAACAAATCAATATATATACATATATAACAACAACAACAATTTTAAAAAAAAAAAAAGTAACAATAAACACTTATTGTTATTTAATAAACATATATACTTTTTTAGAAGTTTAATATTTAAAAAAAAATAATTCAGAATGGGTATATTTAATATTAAAAGGAGATATAAAGCAAAAAATAAATCAAAGGAATCAACGATAATAGAAGGAAAATCAAAAAATGGTTTTCATTTTCCTTTTATTTTTAAAATATCAAATAAGAAAAAACAAAATAAAAAAAATAAAAAAAACGAAGATGATAAGCCAATACATGAACAAGGATATTACTTTGTTTCATATCAAAAACAAATGGCAATTAGCCGTGCACCTTCAAATTTAAATAATCAAGATAATATGGTACAAAATCCGCATTATGATGCAAAAACCATTGAATTCATTCAATCATCAATAAACCCATTTGAAGAACAAATTAATAGTAGAAAGAGAAAGATTCAAGTATTTAGTCGCCCAAATTCTCTTGAACCACAAAATTTGAAAAAAATTCATTCAAATTCCAATATTGAAGTACCTAAAACCGAAGCATCAGAAGAAAAAACAGCTTGTATATCTCAAGTACCAGATCAACTTCAAACACCAACGCAAATCTCTAATATAGAAGTAGATAGTAGTTTAATTACATATAAACCTAAACATATATCGACAATAAGTCAAATAGGTGAAATCCTTGAAAATGAAGGTTTTGAAACAACAGATAGTATTAGCGAAGAAAATGAAAAAGAAATCATTTCTATCAATACATCTTTTTCTAAAGAAAGTTCTAATTTATTAAATATTGAAGGACAAAATAGTGTTGAAATCATTAATGAAGATGAAATTAAACCATTAAATGTTATTCATACGCCAAGTTCGACTCAAGCAACATTAGGAAAAGATACAAGTTTATCAAATACCTTTTCATCAGATATGATTGAACTAAATAATTCTTCATTGGTAGATGAAGTAAAATCAGAGAATATTGAAAAGAGTAATACTACAATTATTACTGAAAGTTCTCGTGAAAAGAGAAAAAGAAGTGATAGTCAAAATAGTCAAAATTCTTTCCAAGAATCATCTGAAACATATATAAAAGAAAAAAAAATAAAAAAAAATAAAAAAAGAGGTAGTAAGGATCTCAATTTAGTTAAAATTAATAAAAAACGCATGGGTATAATAACGAGGAGTTGTCATCCTATTATTCAGGATACCTCCATCGTTCAAGGTGTAAAGGGGCCATGGAAAATCGTAGAAACAACAACTATGACTGCAGGTATTGCAACTTCGCCTGAAATTATTCACCAAACTTTTGGCAGTACAAAAATAACACAAACTAACCATATGATTATTCATTCTCCTTCTTTACCCTCCTTAAAAAACACTACTCTCATAAATCAAAAATTGATTGCTAGACATCAAATTGTGTCAGATTCCTTAATCGAAGAAGTAAATAGTGTACAGAAAAAACGGTCATCAAATTCTCTTGATGATCAAAGCTCAAAATCTGTTCAAGATAGTAATAATGGTAATTGTTCAAATAATTATAAGGATGGAGAATCAAAAGAAATCAATTGTTTCTATGATCTTGATTCTCTTACCAAGAAAAAATCAAATCCAAAATTATTCTTACAAAATATAAAAAATAAATCCTTAAAAGCCGTCTTTAAGCAAGATTCTAAAAAATTAAATCAAAAAGATGAAAAAAAATTATCAAAAATGACAGTCCATGAAATAAAATTTCCCTCATTACAATCTCAAATTATTTCAACATCAATAAATTCTGAAAGTATTAACGCTAATTCCAATATTACACCTGCAACGAATATTACAACTAATATTAATTCACATAATGATATACCTAATCAAATTAGTAGTAATATAATGACGACAATTGATTTTAATAATCTAAATGATTCTAATTCACTATTCCTAGATACCACTAATAGAAATATTCTTGATTCGAAAAGTAATTTATCTTCTGAAAATCAATCTAATATTAAGGATGAAGCTCCAAATGAGTCATTAATTTCTAATTCTTTTACTTTTATTAAATATCATTTAAATAAACCATCTTACTTGGAAGATGAACAATCTAAAATAACAACAGACTCACATTGGAGTAGTGATGTAACAATGAAAGCAAGATATAATATTACCACAGATCACAATAATGAACAAAAAGAAATTAGTAGTTATCGTCTTCCTTTCGTTAGAAATTCTTCTTTACATTGTATAAGGAAATTATCAAAGGCTGATATACAAGATGAACCAACGATTAATAAAAAAGAAGAATCAATAATTGATATAAAGAATGAATCAATAACTAGCATAAAAGATAAATTAAATGGTCAATTGAATACACAAAATAATCTTTCGAGAAATAGTAATTCAGAAAAAAAGAAAAGTTGTAGTGAAGATATTAAACCTTTATTGGATAAAGCTCGTAAACGTAAAAATATTCAAAGGCGAAAACAGTGGCAAAAGAAATTTGAAAACATTGAAAGTTCCGGTAATATTACAAAAAACGATGGTAATCCACATAACGATACATTTTCAAATTGTGATAATTCTAACACATCTTTCGATAAAACAAATAAAGGTAATAGTGAAAATCTAAATTGCGAGCAAAATGATTCATTTTATGATAATTATTATCTCGGGCTATCATATTCCAACAATGAAAAGTCCATGGAACAACAGTCTTCTAAAGTCAAGAAAATTAAAGATAATAAAAATAAAAATGTCAGTTATTCAATAAATAATAAGCAAACAAAAATAGTAGAAAAAAGCGAAGAAAGTATTATGATTGATACAACTTTTACCTCACTCGAATTCAAGGATACAGTTATTAGTAATGTAGAAAATGATATTACATCAATGAATCAATCAAATAAAACCAAAACCTATAAATCTTTACTTAATTTAAATGGTAAAATGTCATCCCTTCCTACCTTTCATCAAACCCAACCAAAGTTGATTGATGTTCCAGAAAATAGTAGTATGATTAAAGCTTATGCAATGAAAGATTATGATATCAGTATTGATGAGAGATATTTTGATGTTTCCATGTTAACGCCAAAAACTAATCATTCAACTGCCGGTTCTACTGCAGCCAATGATACCATGAATTCAATCAACAATATACCACAAAATCAAATTATACCTCAACCACAAAAAAGTAATATTCAAATAATTGATACAAAGTGTTCTGAAAAGACATCAACTTATAATTATTTACCTATAGAGTTATTAGAACCTGATGATAGTACTAATATTACTAATTTTCAAATTCATACTTGTAAAGATTCTGTTCTTTCTCCATTGATACCCTGTATTGCTTGTAGTAATGAGAATAAATGGAAAAATAAGAATCTTACTACTAAGTTCAGCGATCAAATCAAAAAATGGATGCTTACTTTAACTCATAGTAAGAAAGGAAATGAACGATCTATGGTGTACACTTCATCAGCCACACTTACTGTACCAATTTATTTTGGTGATCAATTAGCTTCTCCTAAAGACCAGGATAGACATCATCATCATCATTCAAATGATTTCAGTAGAAAAATAACTAGTAATATAAGAGGATCAAGAAAACTTAAGTCACCTAACTTATCTTCTTCTTTTATATCTCCAAATAAATCAATGCAGTATTCATTACAATTACCAGATTGTTCATTGTCTAGTCTTCATCCTGTTATTGAAACTAAAAGATCCAATAGTGAAATTTTACCTATTGCAAATGATATTAATAGGAAAAATTCAAGTGTATTTATAAAAAAATTTGATAAAACAGCATCAAATAAACATATCTTACCCAGAAGTAAACGTACAGTAAGTTTATTATATAAATTGAAACCGCAAGAGCAATTTGTGAAAGATCAGATTATCAGCATAGTAAAATCGAATTATGAGACCAAAAACAAGATGCAACAAAATTTGCATAAAAATATTACTTATACTACAAATAATGTTTTAGAAAAAGATTCTTATTTACAATATGATAATGACCCACAAATATCAAAAAAAAAGGTGAAAGAATATGAAAAATGTATTAATAATAAAGTTTTAGTCAATGATGGTTATAATGAGTCCATTTTCTCAAATCCAATTACCCCAGAATTAAAACCATCAGAAATGAATGATGAATATTATTCATTGAAATCAAAAGCATCTAACTTGTCCATCTCAATTTCCACAACAACTTCATCATACTCAGTACCTATACAACAAATTACAACTTCAACACTTCCAATTCAATCAACAAATTCGTTTAAACGTCATTCTAAAACTTTTAATTCATTATACAAAGATGTTTGTGTTCTTGGTTTAAGTATAGATCGTCTTGCTGAAAGATATAGTTCAAGTTTTAATAAGAAAAATTAAAATATTTGATTTTTTTTTATTTATTTATTTATATTATCATTAAAATAGAAAAGCAAAAAAAAAAAAAGTAATAAAAAATAATATAACTTTAATAAAGAAGAAGAAGAAATTCTATAAAACAAAAAGTCAATATTGTTTTAATAAATAAATAATAAATAAAGTAAAAGCAAATATGTATAAATATTTAAAAGAAGTAGAAAACTTTATGTTTTATAATTAATTAATTACCTTTTTTTTTTTTTTTTTTTTTTAATTTAAACCTAATATACCTTTATATATATATATCAATAATATAATCATTTGTTATTAATAATAATGTATTAATGAAATAAATAATTTTTAAATTTTTTAAATATACCGACTAATATATAATGCCTTTTTTTTTTTTTTAAACAGTAAAATTTTAATTTTTCAAGTGTTTGATTATTATTATTTCTTTCTTTTTATTTTTATTTATTAAAAAAAAAAAAAAAAAAAAAAAAAAAATACCAATTAAATAAAATATAAAATATAATAATAATATAAAAAATATAGTATAACATAAAGGAAAAAAAAAAAAAAATTATTATTAACACTATTTGTTAGAACATTTTTGTATTAGTTGTTTTTATTAATTGTATTTAATAAATAAGTTTTTTTTTTTATTATTAATTATAAGGATATATATATGTTATTTTCAATATAAGTTGTGTTATCTAACATTTAACTCTTAAACTTAATAATAAAGCTATATAAATATTTAGTTTATCTTAATTTTTTTTTTTTTTTTTTTTTTTAACGGCATCAAATATTTTAAACTTTATTGTTAATTTAATTAACATTATAATACATGTAATAAAAAAATTAAAAATAAAAATAAAAATAAAAAAAATATATGTTTAAATAAACACAAATGAATAAAAATTGGGTATAATGTATTCTAGTAATTTTAATTAAAGTAAGAAAGCCACTATCATACTAAAGTATAATAATTGTATTTGACTTCCAATGGGACACCGAGCCAAAAATCAAAATTTTATCATGGGACAAAATTATGATCTCCATTGGTTGCGCTGGCCCTCCTGGCCTGTCATACTGTTTCTTCAGCATTGACGCTCTTGGATGTTGCTTCAAACCTTTTGAACATTAACCATTGCTGGCCAATAGCAAAAGGCATGATTTTGGTTAGAAGTTCCGCGGTTACCGTCAAGAATGGTGTTCCTTCGTAAGTGCCCGATTGAATCTGACACTTGTAAAGTACTTTCCATTCCCTTGAATTGTAATTGATATTGTTAAAACTTCTTCCCCCAAGAAGGAATTTAAATATTTTACTGCACACACTAGAATAATCATACACATTAATATTCACCGGATTATTAGAACTATTACTATCATTAACTAAATTACTATCTAAATTAGAATTATTATCATCACTATTGCTATCATTACTAATATTATTATTTCTATTACTACTATTGTTATTATTACTATTGTTACTATTACTATTGTTACTATTACTATTGTTATTGTTATTATTACTATTGTTACTATTACTATTAATGTTATTGCTATCTCTACTGATATTAATATTTTCATTATTATTGATAGGACTGTTGGAATTACGTTAACTGAAAAAATTTAATAGCTGGACTATGGAATCATAATGTTTAATACGGATATCTCTAAATGTTGGACAATCTAATAACCAATGTTTAATACTTTGAAAACCACACTTGCAACATGGACAGTAGTTAGGACAAACTGGATCAACAATTTTAGCAGCTTTGGCAACTCTAGCATCCAACTTGTATCCGCTTCTTGCTTTCAATAGCCAGTAGAAGCCATAGGCAAACTCTGGGTACTCATAACATAATTTAATAAAATCTTTAGTTTCAATAAATTTATTATCATCATAATATTGCGCTTTGATTGAATTCCCTTTGAGATCTTTCCAATAAAAGTTTTTAACTGCTTTAACATCTCCATGCTTCTTTAGTTTTTTATCAAGTGTCCTACTTGATTTGCACCACGTATATTTTCTAAATTTAGGAATGTAATTGACAAGGTATGAGATAATACAATTTGAGTTTTTCCATTTGTTAAAACATCTAACCTGAGCTAACGCACATTTGGCTGACAATGGAGGAATATTCAAATCTTTTGAGATAAAGTATAAAGATATAAACGATACAGCTTTATGAACTCCGAATTTAAGATAAAAATATTGTAAATTATCTTAATCCCATAAAAAAAAAATTATAAAATATCAATAAAAAATATATAGTATAAAAAATTATCAAAACGAAAAAATATATATTATATTAAATACAATGTATAATATAATTATTATTTAATTTCTTTTATTTCTGTGTATTTTAATAATTATATTTAATTATTTATTGATATATATTAATATGAATTTTTTTTTTTTTTTTTTAAAAAAAAAAACTATTATCTTATTATTAAAATAATTAAATTTTTATTTTTTAATTTTATTAATTTTTATTACTAACAAACCATTATTGGTCATTTTTGATGTAATATTCATAAGATCAGCATCATCTGGAATCTTTATCTTTGTGGTTTCTTTAATATTTTCTTGTATATGTTTTTTCAAGTGAGCTTTGCTTTTAGTCTCTCTTTCCTTATTATTTTTTTTCTTTTTATCTTTTTCATTAGGATCCTTTCCAATAATAGATAAAATATGCTTTTTATTATATTTAATTTTAATTTGATCTTTTTCTAATCCAGATAAATAAACATAAATGTAATAGTTATTTTCATTTTGCTTAATGACCGGTAAGGATCTACTCATCTTTTTCATTGAATGATTTTTCATTGAATGATTTTTCATTGAATGATGCCAATCAAATGGAACAAATGAATTTAAGAAATGACAGTGTTTATTACGATATAATGAACGGCCACGATGACAATGATGATGATAAAGATGATGATGACAACGATGTTTAAATAAATTTATAGAATACCAACCTTTGTGACATTTATTCTTCCATTTATTTTTACATTTATTTTTACATTTATTTTTATATTTATTTATAATATGTCCTTCAAATGGATTTTTAAATGGTCCTAATGAATGACAACGACGATGTCCATGATGTCCATAATTACCAATATGTCCTTCGAATGGATTTTTAAATGGACCTAATGAATGGCAATGACGATGTCCATGATGTCCATGATGTTCATGATGACTTTCAAATGGACCTAATGAATGGCAACGACGATGTCCGTAATGTCCATAATTACCAATATGTCCTTCAAATGGATTTTTAAATGGACCTAATGAATGGCAACGACGATGTCCATGATGTCCATGATGTCCATGATGACTTTCAAATGGACCTAATGAATGGCAACGACGATGTCCGTAATGTCCATAATTACCAATATGTCCTTCAAATGGATTTTTAAATGGACCTAATGAATGGCAACGACGATGTCCGTAATGTCCATAATTACCAATATGTCCTTCAAATGGATTTTTAAATGGACCTAATGAATGGCAACGACGATGTCCGTAATGTCCATAATTACCAATATGTCCTTCAAATGGATTTTTAAATGGACCTAATGAATGACAACGACGATGTCCGTAATGTCCATAATTACCAATATGTCCTTCAAATGGATTTTTAAATGGACCTAATGAATGACAACGACGATGTCCGTAATGTCCATAATTACCAATATGTCCTTCAAATGGATTTTTAAATGGACCTAATGAATGGCAACGACGATGTCCATGATGTCCATGATGTCCATGATGACTTTCAAATGGACCTAATGAATGGCAACGACGATGTCCGTAATGTCCATAATTACCAATATGTCCTTCAAATGGATTTTTAAATGGACCTAATGAATGACAACGACGATGTCCGTAATGTCCATAATTACCAATATGTCCTTCAAATGGATTTTTAAATGGACCTAATGAATGGCAACGACGATGTCCATGATGTCCATGATGTCCATGATGACTTTCAAATGGACCTAATGAATGGCAACGACGATGTCCGTAATGTCCATAATTACCAATATGTCCTTCAAATGGATTTTTAAATGGACCTAATGAATGACAACGACGATGTCCGTAATGTCCATAATTACCAATATGTCCTTCAAATGGATTTTTAAATGGACCTAATGAATGGCAACGACGATGTCCATGATGTCCATAATTACCAATATGTCCTTCGAATGGATTTTTAAATGGACCTAATGAATGGCAATGACGATGTCCGTGATGTCCATGATGTTCATGATGACTTTCAAATGGACCTAATGAATGGCAACGACGATGTCCGTAATGTCCATAATTACCAATATGTCCTTCAAATGGATTTTTAAATGGACCTAATGAATGGCAACGACGATGTCCATGATGTCCATGATGTCCATGATGACTTTCAAATGGACCTAATGAATGGCAACGACGATGTCCGTAATGTCCATAATTACCAATATGTCCTTCAAATGGATTTTTAAATGGACCTAATGAATGACAACGACGATGTCCGTAATGTCCATAATTACCAATATGTCCTTCAAATGGATTTTTAAATGGACCTAATGAATGGCAACAACGATGTCCATGATGTCCATGATGTCCATGATGACTTTCAAATGGACCTAATGAATGGCAACGACGATGTCCATGATGTCCATGATGTCCATGATGACTTTCAAATGGACCTAATGAATGGCAACGACGATGTCCGTGATGTCCATGATGTCCATGATGACTTTCAAATGGACCTAATGAATGGCAACGACGATGTCCGTGATGTCCATAATTACCAATATGTCCTTCAAATGGATTTTTAAATGATCCTAAAGAGTGATAACAATGACCATAGTGATGATATGCATGTCCAATATGATCTTGATAAATATTATTTTTATGAATATTATTTTTATGAATATTATTTTTATGAATATTATTTTTATGAATATTATTTTTATGAATATTATTTTTATGAATATTAGTTTTATGAATATTAGTTTTATGAATATTATTTTTATGAATGTTATTATGATTGATACATTCAAAATTGTTCATTGATTGTAAAAATTGACGAAGACAATTAAAACGTGAATTTTCAAGTAGATATTTTTCACCAAAAGAACGACAATGACTAGGATGGATCAAATGATGGATCGAACGACAGAAAGGTGGTGATGATTTTGAGTAAAGAGAAAAATTATGGTGACAGTGTTGATGATGCTTTTGTTGATCAGTAGAATCAAAAGAATGATGAACTGAAATAGGTTTAAAAGCACAAAAACGAATATTATGACGACGACGATAACTGTAAAAATGACGATCATGAAAATGTTTATGAAGATGTCCATGAAGATGTCCATGAAGATGTCCATGAAGATGTCCATGAAGATGTCCATGAAAATGACCATGAAAATGTCCATGAAAATGTCCATGAAAATGACCATGAAAATGTCCATGAAAATGTCCATGAAGATGACCGTGAGAATGGAAATGATGATTCATTTTCATGAAATAATACCATTGACCATCACCCAATCCCAATAAGTATTTTTTCATTAAAGAATGACAATGATGATAATTTCTAAATGAATTAAATGGTCTAAATGGTTTCATAAAATGGTGTGGATGTCTTATTGGTACCATGTGCTTCATTGGTGGACATGAATGACCATGACCAAAAGGTCTCGTTGGTTTTAGTTCATGCCCGAAGCTAGAATTGAAGTGTTGATGTTTTTTTGGACGAAAAGAATCATTAAATTTATGAGGACTACAAATATCATGAAAATGACCTTTAAATTCATGATGACCATGAAATCCATGAGAATGATTTTTAAATAAATGACCAAATTCATGATGACCATGGCGACCATAACGACCATGATGGTTATAATAAGCATGAGGACCATAATAAGCATGAGGACTATTAAATCCATGAGGATCATGAGAATCATTAGGATCATGAGGACTATTAAATCCATGAGGACCATGAGGACCATGAGGATCATGAGAACTATTAAATCCATTTGGACCATGAGGATCATGAGAATCATGAGAACTATTAAATCCATTTGGACCATGAAAATCTGGCATTAAAGCATAGCCAAAATTATTACCACAGTGTTCATTTTTATGATAAAAGTAGCCATAATGATGACCATAATGACTATGATAACCATGATGATCATGACAACCACGAAGATTATTATCATGATTAAATGAGACAGTTCTTTGATTAGGATGACCAAAGTCATGATTTAAAGCACCATTAAAACAATTGCCTCCAAAAAATGAAGGTAATGGTTTACCATAGTTAAAAAGCATTCTTTTTTATTTTTTATTTTTTTTAATTATTAATAATACTAATACTAATAATAATACTAAAAATTTTATTTTATTTTTTTTAATTGTAAATTGCTATATTATATATATAATAAACTATATATTTTAATTAAATATTATATTTTAATAATTAATATTTAATTGATGAAAAAAAAAAAAAAAAAAAAGAAAAAGAAAAACTTTGACTTTTTATATTTTCAAGTAAACTTTACATTTATATTATATGTTCCATTCTGATATAAGGTATTGAATTACAAATCCAAGGAATAAAGTAAATTTTATTTTAATTTATTGTTAATATAATAAAAACAAATGATTTTTTAACGAATTAGTAATAAAATATATATTAAAATATATATAATTGAATTTATTACTAATTCAAAAAATTGTTTAATATATTTATTAAAGTTTTTGATCTTTTTTTTTTTTTTTTACGGAGTTTCTATAGAATATCAAGTATATATGGATTAGCTTCTAATATAAATTGAAATAATTAAAAAATAAAGAATATTAATAATATAAACTTAAAATAAATGTTATAATTATCAATATTTTAAACTATTATATTATTTGTTTAATTTTTAATATTGCTAATATTCTTGCCACATTACAGATAATTATTTCATTAGTAATTAATTCTTATTGTTTAGATAGGAATATTAAACTTTTAAGAGTTGCACTATTAATATACTAATTATAAACTATTATAATATTATAAATAATAATTTTTTATAAATTTATTGTAATTAATAATTTTAATATTTATTTTTTTCAATTATATTTTTAATATTATTATATTTATTATATTATTAATAATTAACAAATAATATTAACTAAATAGATATTAGATTTTCATTCTAATAAAACTATGGTATGAATTGATGTTTTAGAAATTTTATACATTTTGCTAATTCAATATCTTTAATGATTAAAACTATTCCTGCTGAAATTTTTTAAGATAAAAATTACATGATATTAAAATACTAATATCAGAATTAGTCTTGTAATTAATTAATTCTTTGTTAGTATTTAATAATATAATAATACAATAAAAATGAATATTTTATATATAAGTTAATATCAGTTTTGTGAGGAGAAATACATATAGTAAATAATTATTCCATAAAATATATTTATATCAATTATATTTATATTCATTCTATAGAAACTCTGAAAAAAAAAAAGAAAAAAAAGATCAAAAACTTTAATAAATATATTAAACAATTTTTTGAATTAGTAATAAATTCAATTATATATATTTTAATATATATTTTATTACTAATTCGTTAAAAAATCATTTGTTTTTATTATATTAACAATAAATTAAAATAAAATTTACTTTATTCCTTGGATTTGTAATTCAATACCTTATATCAGAATGGAACATATAATATAAATGTAAAGTTTACTTGAAAATATAAAAAGTCAAAGTTTTTCTTTTTCTTTTTTTTTTTTTTTTTTTTCATCAATTAAATATTAATTATTAAAATATAATATTTAATTAAAATATATAGTTTATTATATATATAATATAGCAATTTACAATTAAAAAAAATAAAATAAAATTTTTAGTATTATTATTAGTATTAGTATTATTAATAATTAAAAAAAATAAAAAATAAAAAAGAATGCTTTTTAACTATGGTAAACCATTACCTTCATTTTTTGGAGGCAATTGTTTTAATGGTGCTTTAAATCATGACTTTGGTCATCCTAATCAAAGAACTGTCTCATTTAATCATGATAATAATCTTCGTGGTTGTCATGATCATCATGGTTATCATAGTCATTATGGTCATCATTATGGCTACTTTTATCATAAAAATGAACACTGTGGTAATAATTTTGGCTATGCTTTAATGCCAGATTTTCATGGTCCAAATGGATTTAATAGTTCTCATGATTCTCATGATCCTCATGGTCCAAATGGATTTAATAGTTCTCATGATTCTCATGATCCTCATGGTCCAAATGGATTTAATAGTTCTCATGATCCTCATGGTCCTCATGGTCCTCATGGATTTAATAGTCCTCATGATCCTAATGATTCTCATGATCCTCATGGATTTAATAGTCCTCATGCTTATTATGGTCCTCATGCTTATTATAACCATCATGGTCGTTATGGTCGCCATGGTCATCATGAATTTGGTCATTTATTTAAAAATCATTCTCATGGATTTCATGGTCATCATGAATTTAAAGGTCATTTTCATGATATTTGTAGTCCTCATAAATTTAATGATTCTTTTCGTCCAAAAAAACATCAACACTTCAATTCTAGCTTCGGGCATGAACTAAAACCAACGAGACCTTTTGGTCATGGTCATTCATGTCCACCAATGAAGCACATGGTACCAATAAGACATCCACACCATTTTATGAAACCATTTAGACCATTTAATTCATTTAGAAATTATCATCATTGTCATTCTTTAATGAAAAAATACTTATTGGGATTGGGTGATGGTCAATGGTATTATTTCATGAAAATGAATCATCATTTCCATTCTCACGGTCATCTTCATGGACATTTTCATGGACATTTTCATGGTCATTTTCATGGACATCTTCATGGTCATTTTCATGGACATCTTCATGGACATCTTCATGGACATCTTCATGGACATCTTCATGGACATCTTCATAAACATTTTCATGATCGTCATTTTTACAGTTATCGTCGTCGTCATAATATTCGTTTTTGTGCTTTTAAACCTATTTCAGTTCATCATTCTTTTGATTCTACTGATCAACAAAAGCATCATCAACACTGTCACCATAATTTTTCTCTTTACTCAAAATCATCACCACCTTTCTGTCGTTCGATCCATCATTTGATCCATCCTAGTCATTGTTCTTTTGGTGAAAAATATCTACTTGAAAATTCACGTTTTAATTGTCATTGTCTTCGTCAATTTTTACAATCAATGAACAATTTTGAATGTATCAATCATAATAACATTCATAAAAATAATATTCATAAAAATAATATTCATAAAAATAATATTTATCAAGATCATATTGGACATGCATATCATCACTATGGTCATTGTTATCACTCTTTAGGATCATTTAAAAATCCATTTGAAGGACATATTGGTAATTATGGACATCACGGACATCGTCGTTGCCATTCATTAGGTCCATTTGAAAGTCATCATGGACACCATGGACATCATGGACATCGTCGTTGCCATTCATTAGGTCCATTTGAAAGTCATCATGAACATCATGGACATCATGGACATCGTCATTGCCATTCATTAGGTCCATTTAAAAATCCATTCGAAGGACATATTGGTAATTATGGACATCATGGACATCGTCGTTGTCATTCATTAGGACCATTTAAAAATCCATTTGAAGGACATATTATAAATAAATATAAAAATAAATGTAAAAATAAATGTAAAAATAAATGGAAGAATAAATGTCACAAAGGTTGGTATTCTATAAATTTATTTAAACATCGTTGTCATCATCATCTTTATCATCATCATTGTCATCGTGGCCGTTCATTATATCGTAATAAACACTGTCATTTCTTAAATTCATTTGTTCCATTTGATTGGCATCATTCAATGAAAAATCATTCAATGAAAAATCATTCAATGAAAAATCATTCAATGAAAAAGATGAGTAGATCCTTACCGGTCATTAAGCAAAATGAAAATAACTATTACATTTATGTTTATTTATCTGGATTAGAAAAAGATCAAATTAAAATTAAATATAATAAAAAGCATATTTTATCTATTATTGGAAAGGATCCTAATGAAAAAGATAAAAAGAAAAAAAATAATAAGGAAAGAGAGACTAAAAGCAAAGCTCACTTGAAAAAACATATACAAGAAAATATTAAAGAAACCACAAAGATAAAGATTCCAGATGATGCTGATCTTATGAATATTACATCAAAAATAACCAATAATGGTTTGTTAGTAATAAAAATTAATAAAATTAAAAAATAAAAATTTAATTATTTTAATAATAAGATAATAGTTTTTTTTTTTAAAAAAAAAAAAAAAAAAAATTCATATTAATATATATCAATAAATAATTAAATATAATTATTAAAATACACAGAAATAAAAGAAATTAAATAATAATTATATTATACATTGTATTTAATATAATATATATTTTTTCGTTTTGATATTTTTTTTTATACTATATATTGTGGTAGAATTTAATTTTAAATATATTATATTAAGGTGTTTTTTGATTTTGACTTTAGATATATTGAAAGTTTAAAAATTATTTTTATATTCAAGCAATAATATTATTAATATTAATTTCAATATAAAAGTTCAAAAATGATCAAAGTAGTAAAAAATGATAAAACTTCCTTTTTATTTTCTGTTTTTTATAAATAATGGTTATTTCCAAATTTTAATGATATTATTATTAAACATTAAACATTTCAATTGTCCAGTCCAAATATTCCTCTTTAAAATTTAATTTATAATTCTAATAAAAAAAAAAATATTATTATTAAAAGATTACAAACATTTTATTCTGTAAGTAAATATGTTTTTTTCTTGGGATTAACAAAAACTAAATATTTATGTAGCATTATTATTAATTTTTTATCCTTTTAATTAATAAAAGAACTATTTATTAAATGTTACTACTGTCAATAAAAATAATAAAAATGCCTAATACAAAATGTTCTAATAAATAATGTAAAATTTTATTTATTGTTACTTCTTGTCTCTTAAATTTACTATGAGTTTTTTTTTTTTATTATTACTATTATTAAATTATTATTGATGAAGTGAATAGTCAAACATAAGTTTATTGATTATTATTAGTATTACTAACAATTGTAACAATGATGTAAAATATTATTATTAGGCATTAATAATTTATCATGATATGCTTAATTTTATAATTTTTAGTATATAATTTTTACTTCAATTAGAATAGTTTTTAAAAATTGGCAATTATTTTTTCATACTTTTTATTACTTCAAGAATAAAAATAAAGAGCATTTAATTTTATTCTCCAAAAATTTAAAAGACTTCTTTTTGGAAAATAAACTAATAGACTATCAACATTAATCAATTCTCATTTAATTTCATAAACACTCTATTCATCTTTAAATAAAATAAAAAAATTTAAATATACAAAAATTTTACACTTGCTTTTTTTTTTTTTTTTATCTAAAGATATAATACAAATTTTATTTTTTATTTATTATATATATTATAATTTGTTATTTTTTTTTAGCATAAAAAAACAACAACCTTTTTTTTTTTTTTTTACATTTGTATTTATATTTATACTTTTTAGCTATTTAAGCTGATATAAATGACATTATAAATTACGTAGATTACTGCGCGAAGGCACCTGTACCTCAGCGTCGGTCACTCACTATCCTTTTCTTTAAATTTTATTTTCAAAATTAGATTTAAAGAAAATTCGTAAAAACATTACGTTTTTAAAATGCCGAAGCGTAAACTATCAATAATTTCTTGTTAATTTTAATAATTTCTTTGTCAAAAAGAAAAGCAAACTCTTTTTTTCTTGATTTACAAGGAAAAAAAATAATTATGTTATGAGATGATTTTTAGTGATTTTTGGTTTGGTTTTCTTCGGGATATCATTTTTTGCTTGTTATTTTATCAAAAAATAAATAATTTATGTTTGATTTTTAATTATAATATTTTATCAAAAAATAAATATATGAAAATAAACTCTAATGACTTATACTGTATGATGAAAATAAAAAAATTCTAAAACTATACAATTAAAATGTCTAAAGCACTTTATTGTCTTATTGAATTTTTCTAAACGTAATTATGTAATAAATAAATAATTATAGAATTTTCAAGAAGTAGAGCCAGCTAACTTCTTTTTTATTCTTAATTTTCATATATGAGCTTGCATATACAATTTTTAAAATTCATTAATTTAAATTCGTTTTGCATTAATAGTCTAAAAATTAAATCGTAGATAATCTGCGCGAAGGAAATACCTGTTTCCTCTGGCGTCGGTCATTTTTTCCATACATGAACTAGCATATTAGAAATATTGCCGAAACGAAATCCATCAAATTTAATTTTCAGTTTAATAGTAAATTGCAAATATTCTGCACGGGAGTACACAGTACTTCAGTGTCGGTCACCCACTATCCTTTTCAATTTGGAATTTTATTTTCAAAATAAATTTCTTTTTTAGAAAATTCGTAAAAACATTATATTTTTAAGATGCCGAAACGAAATTCATCAAATTTACTATATTTTTGAATTTAATAAATAGTAGATATTCTTTTTATTGAAAAGCTAGTTTCCTTTGGTATCAGATGTTTCAAAATAAATGACTTGCATTATTAGAAGCATTTCCGAGAAGAATTATATCATACAATTTATTTCTTATTTGTTATGATGTCTTGCGATATTTATATTCCGTAGATATTCTGCACGAAGATACGCAGTACCTCAGTGTCGGTCACCCACTATCCTTTTCATTTAGAAAATTCGTAAAAACATTATATTTTTAAGATGCCGAAGCGAAATCTATCAAGAATATTAATTTTTATTTATTATTTATACTCATAATTTTGAGTTCGTTAAAAAAAGTATTTAAATAAAAATTTAAATAATATATACAATATATTATTTTTTAATAAATATTAGAAAACATTTTATATAATATCGAATTATTTTAAAACTATTTTCTATTAACGAAAATTTTGTTAAGCATTTTTTAAAACATTTTTAATTGTTTTATTCAATAAAACTTTCAATTTTTTATAAAGAAAATTATAAATTTTTAAAACATTTTTTTTTTTAAATTTTTTTTAAAATATGTTATTTTTAATTGTTTGTTAATACAATTTTTATTGAATTTTAAATTAAAAGAGAAATTTTTGTCCTTTAAATAATTTTTTAAAAATAGTATAAAATATAATGTGTTTACTTATGTAACATAAAAATATATGATTAAATATATCATATGTATATTGGGATCAATATATTTTACTATTTATTTTAATATATTCTAATATAAAACTATTTTATTAAAAAAGCCTAATATATTAATACTAATTTTAATAATTAATAAAATATCAATTATATCATTATAATATTATATTATTTAATTAAAATTAATATACATATATTAGAAAAAGAGTTCACCAACCTTTTTTATTTCTTTTAAATTAATAGAATATAAATATTATATATTAATCACAAGTTTATTGAATATTATATATATGTATCTCTTTTTTCAATTTTATTATATATATTATTTATATTAATTTATATATGAATGTATGCTAATATTATTCATATATTACACAAAAATGGATAGGAGAAGAAGTATCATTGGCTAGGTTAAAATGAAATTAATTTTTTAATATTTTTTGAATTGGTTAATACTAATAAATATATTGGAAAACTTAAAACATATATATTTAATTATTATTATATTATATATTAAATATTTCTCTCATAAAATAACCATATAATATTAATTTACTAAACTAATATATTTAATAGTAATTATAAGAAATGGTACTTTTAAAATTATATATTAATAGATTATATAGCTATACTGCAAAAAAATAAGTTACATATTATTAATATAATAATAAAAAAAAAAAAAAAGAATAATTACATTGTATAAACATTAACAATACATATTTCAATACAAAAAAAATATCAATTTATTGTATTTAAAATAGAGTATATGTGTTATTAACTAAAAAATGAATAACATAGTATTGTGATTAATTAATAGAAAATCTTATGAGCTAGTAATAATAATAATAATAATAAATTGCTTTATTTTTGATAATAACAAAATAATATTTTTTATTATCTCCGAAATATAAGACTATGTTAAAAACATATATTAATTATTTTAAAAAGTTTAATATTGTGATTATTAATATATTTTTAATTTCATTCGTTCTTTTATTATATAATTTATAGTTACTTAAAACATATTAAAATTATAAATAAATTAAATTTTGTATTTCAAACTTATTTTATTATAAATCATTAATTAAACTTTATATCATATTTAATGTAAAATAATATTAACTATAATTAGTAATAAATTGTTAATATATTTATTATTGACTATAATATATTATATTTATTTGAAAAATATTTCAACATAATTTTTAAAAAAATCATTTTTTTTAAATGACACAAATTCAATTTTTATAAAAAAATAAAGTAAATTAACTATGAAACTGCTTATTACAAATATGAAACAAAAAAACAAAGTAATAAAAAAAATTGTGCTTTAGTTATTAATTGTTTTTTTTTTATTTATTTAAAGAAAGTATCACTTTTACTTAAAAATGAAATTTAAATTGCAGTCATAACTTTAAAAAAAAAACGGCTAATAATTTATTATTTAATTAAAATAAGTGATTATCACTATAAAAATATTTTCATAATTTAATAATTATGAGAAATATTATTAGTTTTTTAATAATAATTAAAAAACTAGTGAAAAATAAAAAGAATTATAATAATTAATAAAGTGCAGTAAAATTTTATTTCTTTTTTTTCATCCGTATGGTATTATGATTTAAATCCCCGACATCAAATTAAATTTCTTTAAATACCAGGAGTAGATTTACTTTGTTAAATTTTTAGGAATATTATACTTGTACCACTCTCTTTAGAGTAGAAAATATAACCAATAATTAAAACTAAATTTTATTATATATGACATATACTTTTTATTAAGTATTTCATTTTCCGGAAGTCATAATTCAATATATAATTATAATTAACAGCCTTTCTTTTTATTAATTATTAACATTATTCTTTCTTTTCAAACGGTTTATTTCTGTAATTATAATTAATTAATTACATCCTTTTTTTTCTAAAGGAAAATATTAATAAATATTAATATTATTCTTTTTCAACATTAAATTCATTCATTTCTGTAATTTCTAAAATGGTCTACTTTTTTGTTTGATACTATTAGTAATATATCTAAATAAAATTTTAAATAATTCGTCTATTAATATTGTAAATAAATATAATAATAGAAAGTATTATATAAAATAAATATCATCTATTACTTAAATTTAAAAAATGATAATATATATCATAAAAAAAATATTTCAATTTTTAATATAATGTTAAATGTTGAAAATTAATACTATAAATTTTTAATTAGTTATTGACCATTTCTTACTATTATTACATTATAACCTGGTATATTTATTTTATTTTATTTTTCCTAAGCTATTTTTTATACTATATCATTAATAATAAGAAATATTTTTGAAAAAAAATTTTTTTTTATGTTTTTGGTCTAAAAAATCATATATTTATTTTTAATTTCATTTTAATATTTATTTTTGGATAGTAAATCAAAGTTGATCATATAAACGGTTACAACACCTACTAATCAAAAATTCAACACTCTATTATAGGTATAATATATTAAAAATTAATTCAAATTAAAAAATTATTAAATTAACTTTATTAAATAATGATTTTAATTTTCATTTTGCATATCTTTAATATTTAAGAAACTTTAATTTTATATTTAATTAATTTTATTAATTATAATTTATTTAATAAAAATTAATTATGATAAAAATATGTTTTAAATTGTATACTTAACCTAATACTTTATATATGTTTCATACATTATTACATATATAAAAATATAAAATATATATATATGATAATTCAATAAAACGGATAAAAATAAAAAAATTAAAGCTTATTCCTGTCACAATGAAACCTTTTTTAAATAATAATATTAATATATTATACTAATATATAGGTTTTAAATATTCTCATAAAAAGTTTTATCATAAATTAAAGTTTAAAAATTTTATAAATATAAAAAATAGTTTTAATTATAAAACCGAAATTTCTATAGTAAATAATATGAAAATTTAGTAAAAATTCACCTCATATAATCCCTATTAAAATAAAAACAAATAAAATAAAACAATTATAAAACATTACCCACTATAATAACTATAGAAAGGTTTAAAATGAGAATATTGTATATAGTATTACTTTATCAAAAACAATAATAATAAAGTTTTTTTTTACTGTTTTAGATTAAATATGCTCATACAATTACTTGATATAGAATTTAAAAAATATATATATACATCTCAAAGGCTTTGTAAATGTTAAATCCAATATTAATAAATTAAAGTTATGTCATAATTTAAAACAAAAATTTAATTAATAGTCATAATAATCACTTTAAAATAGCATTATAATAAATATTTTATTTTTTTAAAAATAATTAGTAGTTTATTAATATTTATGGTATCAAGTGTAAATTTTATAAAGATAGGAAAACAAATGACTTAAAGTTAAAAAGGATTCTAGCATTAATGCTAAATATGAAAGATGTAAAGTAATTGATGTAATGCTTTTGTTTTAATATTTATTGAAGTTTCTTCATATTTCTTAATTATTTAAAATGAATAATTTAAAAATTAGTCTAATGTAAATTTAACATTAAAAAAAGAATTAATTATAACTATATCTTTGAAATATATTATAATATAAACTTTTATTTTTATATACTATAATAGTAATGTATTATTTATTATATATATTAGTAATTATATAATTTTTATATAATAATAAAGCTCTCCAAAATAATATATTGTTGTAATTAACGTTTCATGTCTATTAAATTATTAAATTATACTTTAATTTGTATTACACCAAACAATTAATACAAATGACTATATAGATTTGTGGTACTTACCATTACACAAATTATATTAAATTATTATATTATTTTTAATTTAAGTACTTAATATAAATAAAAAGCTTATATCATAATATTCATCACACAGGGATAATCAATAGAATTAAATACAATTCTAATATATAATATAATATATATCAAATTTATGGAATAAATTTTCATTAAATTGTTTAAATTTTCCTATAAAAATATTTATGAAAAAAAAAAAGGAGAGTTTAACAGAGTTTAACCATTAAGAGAAAAATAGTAAAAAATGAAAAAACCATTAAGACTTTGTTATTTTATGTATAAAAAATGTGATATTTAATATACTAATGATGTTTGTGTAAGAGAAATATGAATGATGTTTTATATCAGTTTTTAATTTAACACTTTCGACCATTTAAAAAAAATTTTTTTCGAAATAATTTCTAACCAAAGCTCTATATAATTTAAAAATAATTATTATAGTTATTATCGAGTATGTAATAAAATGTAATAAATATTAGATTAAAAACATAAATAATATATAGTAAGTAATATTCTATTTAATAAAATATAACATTAAACGTAGCTATGGATACTTAATATTATAGTAAAGGAAAGGTAAAATTTTAGAATATTAATAATACAATTATAGGATAGGATTATTATATTTTAAAAAATACTAAATTCTCTAATAATGTATGAATATTAATGTCTTTTATATATATACGATCCTTAAAACTTTATTTTTATATATTTATTATGGAAAAATGGAAATAAATATTAATTATGCAACATTGTAATGCCATAAAAATATAATTAGGCCTTTTTTTTTAATAATTTATATTCCTATTTTTTTTTAATTCATTTTCAAACCTATACCCTGAAAAATTTATTATTCTATATATTTTGCATATATTATGAATATAATTATATATATATATTTTTATAAAAAATATCGGAGTATAATATGAAATAAAATTATTATAATCTAATCCTTTATATTTTTCATATTTGAAAAAATATTAATAATTTTTTTATTAATTTTTCAAAAAAAATGTACTTTGTCATAATAAAATAATAAGCTTAATAATAAATAAGTATATACACCTTTTTTTATTACAATATCATTACCACTTTGTTATATTTATTTTATTTTTTTAGGTGAAAGACAATAATTTTATTTTAATTAAAAGAATAAATTACTAATATAATAAATTATTATTATTAAAGTATATATTTTCTTTATTCCAAATATTGAACAATTATTATAATAAGCATATTTATAAATGAATTGTATTTTTTACTTTTTACTTCAAGATGTCTTTCTTCAATACTAAATTACTAAATTAGTTGTACTATTTTTAAATTATATATAACAACATGCATTAATTAATTAATACACTTTTTAAAATACATATTGTATTTTTATAGCTACCTTTATTATTACTAAATTTATGTTCATTTTATTAAATGAAACTTATTTCTATCAGTATGACAATATTAATTTCTTTTATATTTTATTCTAAAAAAGAAATTACTTTTGTTTTTATTAATATTTATTTCAAATTTATAAAAGCTTTAACCTCTGAAAAATTCATTCAATAATAATTATAATAGAATTATGAAATTGGAATAATGGAAAATTCCATGGATAATAAAACTAATTTAATTAATAGTATATTCGATTTTATGGAAATTAAAAAAAAAATCTCCTAAATAGAATTTAAATTGAAAAAATTTACTAATAAATAATAATAAATAATAAATAATAAAAATACTAAATACTAATAATAAATAATAAATAATAAATAATAAATAATAAATAATAAATAATAAATAATAAATAATAAATAATAAATAATAAATAATAAATAATAAAAAGTGATAATAATGAAAATGAAACAATAACAGTAGTCGTGTTATACATAATATAGAAAACTTTATAGAGAGTAATTATTGAACAATGTAATTTTTTTATTATGAATAAAAGAAAAAATTAATATGGAAAAGCATTTGATCATTAAATTTAATATTCTCTGTTTTCTTTGATATAAACTATCAAAAGAATAGTTTAATATTTAATAAGGTTTACATTGAAAATTTAAAATTGTGATCATTGTAATAAATTAATAAAATTTTAATTTATATATTTTTTGTCCTATTGTTTCATTACTAAAACAAACTTTTAAGAGAAATAGTTAATCATCTTTTTATTATTTTAAATATTAAACTTTTATAATAAATAGTTTTAAAAATTTAAATATAATAAATATATTTTATTTTTAAAATTAACATTCAATAAAGATGAAAAATCAATTTGGAGTGAATATATAATAATATTATTACAATAATATAAGTAATATTAATAATAATAGTATTATACTCTAAACAAATAATAATAAAAATCAATATTCCTATTTTATAAATACAATGATTAATATATTATTAATATAATTTGTAATATATTTACAATATTATAAAAGTATTTTTAAGAAAATACTAGAAATAATAAAAACTTAATGCTATTGTTAATTGTTTTAAAATTATTATATTATTAGGATAATAAATATTTATATCAGATTTTTTATGTTTCTAGTTAGATTCAATAATTGAATAATAATAATATATAGTATGGTTAGATATAAACTTTTTTGAAAAAGAAGAAGAAATAAAAAGAAATATTTAATATATAAGAAAATAAAAGAAAATAATACTAATAACAATAAAAAAGAAATATATATCAAATAATTTAATAGTAAAAAAATTATGATTTATTTTGTTTATAAAATATATAATGTAATAATATATATATATTTTAAAGTTATATAAAAAAACTTTTTTTTTTTTTTTAATACTATTGTTTTAAAATTGAAATAATTGAAATAGCTAAAAAAATATATCTTTTATTTTATTATTCTTTTAGATAGGATCGACCATATAATTTAAAAATTTAAAAATAAAGTGGATTTGACCTATCACAAAAAAAAAACTTCAAATTTTCTTAACAATTTAGCTTTTATGGTATGAATTATAAAAATTAATAATTTTGATACAAAATATAAATGATTTTTTTAATCTTTATATTATTCCAATTTTTAGATATTTAATAAGATTCTTTAGATTTGTTTTATGTTAGAGTTTGTTAATAAGGTAAATTTCAAAATGTAACAGAGTTTAGATATAGTTATCAAATTGAAATGTTATTAAAAAAAACCTTTTTTTTTTTATGAATGTATTAATTAAAATATTTTAATTATATTTATTTGTCTATATATATTTACATTATAATATGTATAAATATTAGTTTATATTGATTAAAAAGAAATAAAAAAAGTCTTAAAAATTAGAGTAAATATGTTTCAAATAAAATATTTTAATAAAATTTATACCTATTATTTTGATGTATTTTTTTTTAAAAAAAAAAAAATAACCACAACTTTAATTTAATATTAATAATTATATATTATTATGTAATCTTCTGTTTTACCTTTTATATTTTTTTGGAAAAAAAATGTATTTAATTTATAAAACAAATTGGTCAACAAACATTTACATTACAATAAAGTTTAAATTTAATATCCAATAGAATTTTTGATACAATCATACAATTAATAAAAAATGGATTAAATCACTCAATCATGTTAAAAAAATGTAATATCTTATTATATAAAAATTGTATTAATAGAAATATATATATAAAATAAATAAATTTAAATATTTTCAAAATATTTTCAATATAATAATAAAAAAAAGTAGTTGATATGCTTAACATTATTATATTAAACTATAATTTTAAAGTAAAAGGATTTTTTTGAAATATTCTTTTTTCTTTTTAATATAAATGATTTGTATATTACAAATATGACTAAACATACTTCATTATATACAATAAAATAATTTTACTGAATAAAAGATTTATTATACACAATCTTTAAAAGGAAAATATTAATAAAATGTTAATTTCTTGTTAAATTTAAATAAAAATAAAGATTCTATTTTTGGACGTTGTCATTGTTTTACTTTAAATTTTTAATAACTTTATTTTTAATATTCGGAATTGTGCTTTTATTTATCTATATATTAGTTTTTTTTTTTTTTTTTATTTTATTTTTATTTATCTTAGTTATTATAAAAATAAATTAATTTTTATATGAGAATGTGAAACAACATATCTTTTAATAACATAAAAAATATTTATATTATAGCTTGGCTTTATTTTAGAGATCATTCTTTATATTTTATTAATGGTATATTAATTTGAATTAGATGAATATTTACTACCTTTCACTATATTATTATTTAAAAAGAGAATTTATAAGAATGATATAGCTGGTAAAAAAAATATATTTTTTAAATTTATAACTTTTAATACTATTTATTATTTTAAATAAAATAGTTTTGTTTATTTAAATTTTTTAATCTTTTATTGGTTATTATATAATATAGATAATAAATAAAAATTCATCAATCTCATTTTATTATTGGGACTAAGTAGCTACAAAAAAAAATTTTTTTAATAAAATTATGTTTCATTTATTTATTCCTAAACAAGGAATAATAATGTTTTAACTATATTATAGTTAAAAAATAAAGTTTATAAAAATTAATTTTAAAACCCACAATAAACTATAATTATAATTACTATTCTAATATTCCGAAAAATTAATTCACTTATAAATCTATTAAAATATTATATATTACATTACATACTTAATCAATTACTCTTATTATATTGATAATAAATATTAAAAATTAATATAATTTTACAAAATTAAAAAAGGCCGCATAAATTAAATAATATAAAGATAAAACATCTTAATTTATTATTATATAAATTTAATTTAATAATTATTTTTTATTTATACTCCACTATTTTTAATTTTTATATGATAATAACAATATACTTTACCAACAAGATTATATTAGTTGATTTTTTTTTTAAAAAATTAATACTTCATACTTTTAAATCTTTTTATTTTTTCTTTTCTATATATAGTAACATGTATCAAATTATATTAATTTATATAGCAATATATATTAATTTTATTATAAATTAAAAGTTTGGTTTAAGAATTAAAGATGTTTACCATCTTTCCTAAAATAGCCATGTCAATAAAAAAAAGGGATATTAATCACTAAGTAACCATGCAGAAAAAAATTAACCTCGAAATATAAAAATTGGCTAAATTAATATAAAACTTAAATTTCTTTTCTGTATATTTTCCCTATGATTTTTAATTTTTTTTTTTTCTATTTATTTCTCTGTTATAAACATTATTAATATTTATTATCATAGTATTATTGTTGCTATTATTAGTATTATTATTAGTATTATTATTATTAGTATTATTAGTATCATTATTAACATGAGTATTAGCATTAATATTATAGAATATGTAATTTTTTTACTAGATAAAATAAATAAGAGTATTATATTTTTTTTTTAAATTTCAAAAAAAAAGAAAAAAAATAGAAATTAGGGAAATTTTATGTTAAATACAGAAATCAAACGGTTAAATTTTTGTATCATGATTTTTTTTTTTTCGTGTAATTGCTCTGATAATATCAGGCATGAAAAATCCGAGTCTTTAAAAAAATTATTACTAATGAAAAAAAAAAAAAGAATAATTGATAAATATATAAATTTAAAATTTTCTATGAATTATTAGCCTTATTATATTTACTATATATTTTTGTTATTATTATTCTGATATATAATACATATGAATATATATGATTTAAATTATTAAATAATTACAATTTCCCATTATTAATTTTCTTTTAATTTTATAAACTAGAATTTAATTTTTATAATATTAACTCATATAACAAATAATACTAGTAAATAATAATAATTATTATTTATTATTGATAATGATAATAATAATAATAATAATAATAATAATAATAATAATAATAATAATAATAATAATAATAATAATAATAATAATAATAATAATAATAATAATAATATTAAACTTTGAATATAAATTCAAGGGTTAAGAAGATGGGATTTCTTTTAAAAATTTTTTGCTTGAATTTTAAATAAAAATGTAATAAAGGTTAAATTTATTAAAGTTTGTAAAATAAAATATAAGCATATATAATATAAAAAAGGTTAATAATTACAAATATTTACTTTCTATATAAAAATAAATGTTAAAATAATAAATCTCGTAGTTTACTTAATTTTTTATTTAGTATATAGATATCAATAAAAAAAAATTACAATATAATATTTATAGAAAAGTAAAAAACTAAATCATAACTTAAATTTGAACTACTATTGCTTTTATTTTAATGAAAATATGAAATATATTTTAATATTATCATTAACATTATTAATTACTGCTGATAAAGTAGCAAAAAGAAAAATATATATGATTGTAATCATTTTAAATAGGTTAAAGGTATTATTAACATGTATTATATTCTTCAACACATCTTCAGAAAAAAAATAACTGTTTTTAATACAAATAATAAAATAATAATTAAAAACTACAAATATTATATTTTATATAAAATTTTTATTATACACAATTTTTTTTCCTTTTATGTATATATATAATACACATATAATAATATTGTTTTTAGACAAAGCAGTATATATATATATATATGTATAATGAACTAAATTTTATATTTTGTAAAATATTTATTATTATTTATTATAGTTATTATTATTTTTATACACAATTCTAGGGTATATAAGTTTTGGTGAATATTTCAATATAGAAAAATAAAAATTAATAAAATTTTGAGATAGTTATTTTTATTCAAGTTTGACTATTTTAATATTAATATTTTTTATTTGTATTGGTTTTAATATTAATATTATTAGCACTTCTTGATTTTGATTGTATTGCTTTATTATAGTTATCGACTATTTCAGTTAAAGAAGGTTGGTCAATAAATTGTTGACTGTGAAAATTAGTTGAATTTTCTTTGGTATTGTCAATACTTATTTCTTCCTCTTCATTATTACCTTTAATTAGTTTATCTTCATTTATATCATATTCAATATAGTTATTTATTTGATTTAATGAAATATTTATATCTCGTTTCATCAAGTTGATTTCTTTGTCTTTGCTAAGAAGGACATCGTGATACCATTTCATACTGTTTTGATTTCTTAATTTCTTAAATAGAGGCATAGTACAACTGTATTTTAAGAAATTTGTTATTTTGATGTGATATATTACAATCTATATTTTAATTTATATGATATGAATATTATATTATACACATATATTAATTATATAGTTTTTTTATATAATATTTTAATGTTTCATTATAATTCCAAACATTTTTAATATGTATACATAGATAATATTCAAAAAAGAAAAAAGTATTAAAAAATTTTTACCAATGCTAAAATCATAATAACTTGATATAAAAACATTTTTCTATTAATTATAATATTTTCCATTTTATCTTCCATTAGGATTAATGGGCAGTCTAGTTTTTCTATTTTAATTGGTAAAATAATACCAAAATGTTAGAATTAGTTCAGAGAGAATAAGAGAATATATGTATAATATATACTGTATTAATACTAATTTATTATTATCTATAAAATACCTTCATAATATGATACACAATCTTTTATAAATGTATCACAACGATAATTGTAATCATCTTCAAAAGCCATTGTTTCTCCAGTAACAATAAGATTATTCATACAATCTATTTATTGTTTTTCCATAATATATATTAATATATATGTAAATTAATATGTCATTTAAATTCTCTTAAACATTATAATTAAATTTTGCATCTCACCAATGTACATTTTTTTTGAAAAATAATGAATTATAAATGCATGATATGCTGCGTATATTGAATAGGAAATCATTCCAAATCCTAAAAGTATAATTGCCTTTTTATATTATGAAAATTTATATAATTCGATTTAAATATCTATATTAATATAAATAAAAATATAAGTGTACTTTATTAAGATGTTTACAGAAAATTGACAACGACTATAGTAACGAGAGAAAACAATTTGAATGACCATAATTCCAAATTGAGTTATTACAATTAATCCATCAATCCATTGGGAAAAAAAACTTTCTCTATAATATGTTGTGTTTAAAACTTGAGGTAATGTTAGTATTAATTTTAAAAAGGCTAAAATCTAAGTATATATATATTAAAAAAAAGGAAGAAAAAAATTAATAAATCATTTTATTATTAATGTATTTAAATATTTATAAACATGTCTAAAATAACAACAGAGATAAAAGAAAACAAAAAGAAAGTATAATAATGAAATAAAGAAAATATTAATAATAATATATTTAACTATTATAATAACTGTCACTAGGTAGTTAGTAATATTGGATTCAAATATAGTTTTTAAAATTTGAAAAAAAGTTTTTTTTTTTTTATTTGGTTTAGAATTAATTGTTGATTTACTTTTTGATTTTGATTTATTTTGTTTAAATGATTTTAGGGTTTCTTTATTTATTTTTCTCATTTTTTATTATGTAGAAATGAAATATTATATTTTAAAATAATGAATATACATATATATAAATATTACATGACTTTATTCATTAATTGTTTGTGCTATTGATTTTTTAACATTTTTTTGTGAAAAATTGGAAAAACTTTAAAACTTTAATTTTATTTTTTGTCAAATTAATTTTTTATACAATTTAACTATTTATTAAATAATAATAAAAAAAAAAAAAAAAAAGGAAAATTCAAATTAAAAATGAAATTTAATTTTAAAATATGAATTTAAATTCTATTAAATTATTCCAAAGTATTAAACTAATATTGTTTTTTATTATAAATATTATTTTTGAATAAGACAAAAAATAAAAGTATATATATATATAAATTATATTATCATTAATAGGTTTTGTAAAATTATTCTACATGGTAAAAAATTATTTTAATAAAATTTAAATATCAAGTAAATGATTTTGGAAAAGTTAGATTTTAATACTAGAAGTTTATTAAGATCAACTTATATTATTACTTCCTTATTTCAATGTGTTGTTGAATTAGTCGAAAATAGTAAGCATTTATTTTTTTTTTTATCTTATAAATGTATATATGAATTTTTGAATTTTAAAAAATGAATTATTATTGGTTTTTTTTAAATGCCATAGGTCTCGATGCACAAGCAACAAAAATTGATATTGAATTCGATTTTAATAAAAATGAATTTCAAGTAGTGGATAATGGAACAGGGATTTCATTAGAGAATTTGAAAGTTATTGGAAATAGATATGGTATTAACTTATTAAAATAATGTTCTTTATTTAATTAAATAAAAATCAATTTTGAAATTGATTCCGAAATCTCAAGAAATTTCATTATAAATTTTGATATATAATTATTATTTTTTTTTTAAATATTTATATATAAATCGAATAATATTAATTTTAATGATAATAACTTTATCATATTATACGTATACCTATAAACCTGTATATAAAACTTGAAGTTACTTCGAAATGCCATACAATAGAAGATTTGAAGCATATTAATACTTATGGATTTCGAGGAGAAGGTGTTTTGAATTTTTAAATTTAAGCTTTTTAAAAATACTAATTTAATAATTATATCTAATATATCTTTGGATTTGGATAATTTAATATTAAAGCTTTGGCAAGTATTTTTCAAATTGCAGATATTGAAATAAATACGAAGATTAAGGATTCTGAAGATATTTATTCCCTTTATGTTAATGTAATTATTATCTAAGTGCATATTAATTTAAATAATAAATAATAATAATAGTAATTGTATATTATATATATATATTGTGATAGGATGGGAATATTAAATACTGTGGTATAAGCGATAGTTATATAAAGTATGAAAGCGGAACAACTGTTTTTGTTCAAAATATATTTAATAAGGTATTATTCATCATATATAAAATCAAATAAATATATCATTTTTATTAATGTTATAATCAATGTTGAATAAAAAGGCTCCTGTTAGAAAAAAATTATTAAACAAGAAAAGACATATATATGATAATATAAAAAAGAATATTGAAATATTAGCGTTAATAGAACCCGGAATTGAATTTACTGTCATTAATAAACAAAATGGGAGAAAAATTATTCATACCAATTTAAATAATGTAATAATTAACGCATTTATTATTTAGAAAACTATTTGAATCCAAAATAAAAATAATAATATATACAATATTTATTTATTAGAAAGAGTTTATAGATGTATTCAAAGATTTATATAACGAATTGCTATGTAAGGTATTATTGTAAAAATTAAAATAATAATTCAGCTTATTTCATTAAAATTTATTGAGAATCTAAAAGTAATAGAAATACTTATTAATAATCAATTTTTAAAAAGGATTTAATTTCAGTGAATTTAAATTCGAAAGATATTATTAATTATAAATTTAGTGATTATAATTACATGGTGACTGGTTTTATTGGATTTTCAGGAAATCCTAAAAAGGTATATAAAATCATTATACAAATTGATAAATATATTTGATATAACTATTATTAATAAAACAAAACAATATCTTAATAATCATGTATTTTAATATAGTATCAATATATTTGTAAGTATAGATATTGTAATAGTTAGTATTTTGATTTTTTAATCATTTATACTGATATAAATCCCTTTTCTTTTTTTTTTTTTTTTTTTTATATTTTACAGATTTAAATAAGAGATATTTAGAATATAATGAAATCTATAAATATATAAACAAAATATTTAATGAGGATCTATCAATACAAAAGGTATTCAAACATAAAAATAATTTATTAAATTTAAGTACATAATAATAATAATAATTAATATACGAATTTTTATTAGTGTAATGAACATTTTCAAAGGAACTATAATGATTTATTTAGTCCATGTAAGTTTTTATGAAATAAATAATAAACAATATATTAGATAAATATATTAAGTAGTTGAAACTATAAATAATTATTTAAATAATAGATATTCCTCATTTTTTATTAAACTTTGATAAGAAATTGAAAAAGTATCCTGTATTCCTTTTTAATATATCATGCTCAACAGAGATCTATGATATATGTATGGATCCTTCAAAGAGAGTGGTTGAATTTGAGGTAATGAAAAATGAAATTTTAACATTTATTTAAGAAAATTAAATGAATTAATAATGAATAAAAAAAGAATAATTCATTAATTTTTTTTATTTTATTAATAGAATTGGGAATCTATATTATATTTTATAAAATTAGTTATAAATAATGCATTAGAACAATATAAACTTTTTGCTTGTCAACAAAATAATGAAGAGCTTACTCAAAATTTTTCAATAACGCAATCTAGATTTTTTAATTTACCATCAATAATCAAATCATTTAATTCTCATAATTCTAATGATAATAATAATATAGAGAAAGAACAATTAAATAAAAAAAATAAAGAAATTATAGTAATTGATCTCACAGAGTCAGATACCAGTCATGAACAAAGATCAAATAGTATAAGTATTGATGGTACATATAATAATAAGAACTTTTATATATCATCATCTGAAGATGATAGTTTAATTGATAATATTAATAATGAAGAGAGTGATATAGAAATATTATCTAATTTTAATGATCAATTTACCGATACTATTAATAATATTAATATTAATAATGAAAAAAATGATGAAGCAACTAATTTGCTTTCGCAAACATATTATAACAATGAAAAGAAATTGGATATGGATATTAATATAGAATCGGAGGAGAAAATAATATCTAATAGTGAAGATAGAATGGATATTCAAACTAATTTAAATGTTACAAATATAAATAAAGAAAGGTGTTTTTGTGATAAAAATAATTATATTGATCATGAAATATGCTATAATGATATAACTCAATTATCAGATTATAGATCAATAACAAATGCTGCTGATAAATGTGATATTGAAAGTAATAACGAAACAAACAAAAAAGTTTTAAAAATAATGAAAAACTGTGATGAAATTACTGACACTCGTATAATAACTGAAGCTGTTAATAATAATAAAGGTATAATTTCTGAAATATATAAACAAAATATTGATATTGAAAAAGATAGTAATATTAATATAAGGAAAGAACAAGAAGTGCAACATCAAAGTGAAATAGAGGAAATAGATATAATAGATATAAATAATGGTGATGCTGACACAGATAATAGCGATAATACAGATAGTTATGATGACAATGAAGAAGAAGAAGAAGAAGAAAAAGAAGAAGAAGGAGAAGAGATAATTGATAGCTCGGAAGATGAATATAATGATTTATCATTTAAAAAACAAGCTATTAATGAAAAAATTAATTTTATTAAGGAGAAATATTTTTATCGACCTAATTCAAGTCTACCTTCAATTATTCGACATGCAGATGATAGAAGAACTAGAAAAAGAAAACGTGCTTTCCCATCAAAGGCTAAAAGGCAATATAAAAAATCTACTTCTTTCAAAAGTAATGATGATTCATCACATTTATCTTTTATGAATAATTTAATTGAACCTTCAACCTCATTAATTAGTGATTCAGAATTAGAAAAAAATGATTTAGAAATTCCTAGTATTGATTTTTCAAATGAAAAAACCGATAAATTATTAAAAAATTCTAAAAAATTAAATCCACTTTTAGAAAAATTTAAAAAATATAGGAAAAATCCAGTAATTGAAAATTCTAATACATCCACAATATTAGATGAATCAAATAATGATGTCAGTATCAACAACGGTATAATTACCTTGAATGATGATATTAAAGATTTTAATGAAAGAATTCCAACCATTAATTTAAATATTGATAATGCAACCTCAAATATTAATAAAAGTGAAATAGTTGGGCCAAAATATTTTCGTTATACATGTAATAATTTTTTAAATCATAAAGTAATATTTGATAAAGAATATTTGAAAAATTTACAAGTAATAGGTCAGGCAGATCAGAAATTTATTGTTTGTAAGCTGTTGAATTATAAAAATAAGGAACAAGTTAATAGTAAGTTTTATATATATATATTATATATAAAGAATAATATATCATTTATGTATTATGTATTATGTATTATTATTATTATTATTATATGTTTAACAATATTATCATTATTATTATAATTCTTATGAAATAGAGAAAAAATATTTTTCTGATTTATTGGTATTATTAGATCAACATGCTATTGATGAACGTATTCAACTAGAAGCACTACTTAATCAATATAAACATGGTAATAGCCAAGGAACTGGTCCAGAAATTACTCAATTAACACCTCCCATAAGAGTAATATTACCAAATCATGAAATTAAACGTATTTATGAATTTAAACAAGAATTTAAAAATATTGGGATTTATTTTGTTGAAGATGATTTTAAGTATAGTTTCTATGAAGGTGCTAAGGATAATCATAAATTATCTTACTCAGAAAAAGAAATTATTGAAAATTATGGTTCGGAATATTTTGATAAAAGTCATTATTTAAGATCTAGTCTTTTCGATATTCTTAATAAAGATTCAATATTAGATAAGAAAAATAAAAGTAATATTCAAAGCAATATTGATTATAACCAAACAAATAAATTAATAAGTGCATTAAGTATCGTTCGTGTTGAAAAATTACCAAGATTAATTGTTGAAAGATGTTTAACTAATGTTGAAAAACTAACTAATATTATACGTAATTGTATTTATGAATTTGAGAATTCGTTATCAAAGTATAAAAATTCATATCTTATATTTGATGAGGATTGTTCCCCATCTTCTTCAAATTTATCAAAATCACATCTAAACTTGAAGAATTCATTAAATTCTTCGCATTTTCCCCTACAGAACACAATACCAGATATTAATAATACTTCAAATTATTTTAAAAATAAAAATTCATTACGAGATAGTAATGGAGTCACTATTCAATCATTTCATTTTTCAGATCGAAAAATCGATTTTATACCCTCTTCTATTTATTCTATATTATGCTCTTTAGCTTGTCATAAGGCTATAAAATTTGATGATCCATTGACATTAAAGGAATGCCGAGCTATTGTTGAACAAATGCCATCTTTAAGATTTCCATTTCAGTGTGCTCATGGCAGACCAACAATGATTCCATTAATTAATTTAACTTATTTAAAGAAACTCTCATCGAAAAACCGTGATGGCTATTTACCAGAATATAAAATTTTATTAAAAAAATATAGAATAAGAAAAAAAGACAAATAAAAATTGCTTGATTTATCAAATGTTGTATTTCCCATATTTTTTTTTGTTTATAAAATCAAATCTTTTTCTTTCGTCATGAATTTTTGTTATATTAAATATTTTTTTTTTTTTTTAATTTTTAAAATTTCAAATTTATTTTAAACTATATTATTTTGTGTAACACTCAAAAAATCGATTAAAGTAGATGTATAAGTATAAATGAATTGAAATTTATTTTTTTTTTCCTTTTAGGTTATTTGTTATATATAAATATCTTTTTAAGAGAGTAATAAATATATATTTAAATGAAACGAAATGAAAAATATTGAAATATCGGATATTACAAAAGCAATAAATAAAAAGGAATCTTTAAGTAGTAATTTATTTCTTTTACATAGTGATAATGATGGACAAAATGATACTGAGGATAATCAAATTTTAATTGAACCTATTTCTACCAAAGTATATTCTAATAGAAAAGAACAAAAAAGAAATAAAATTGAAGTTATTAGTGAAAGTTTAAAAGAAAACAACAACAATAATAATAGTAATAAAAGAGAAAATAAGGAAAACCAGAATAAAAAAGCATTTGTTATTAATGAATCAGATTCAGAAATTTCAAGTAATAACATTCCAATATCAATACATCAGAGTAATAACAACAACAATAGTAATACAGAGAAAGCAAATATCTCACTTGGTCAATCTATCATTTTATTATTAGATGCAAATAATAAAGCTTTAGTTAATTCAATTGATTTATATAAGAAAAGTACTTTTATAAAATGTAATTATAATTTTGAATTTTTACTTTTTCATTTTAGATAGAATTATAGTTTTAAGTTGAAAATTCATAATTTGATAATTTAATATAATAGTATTATATATATATATATATATATATATAATATATTTTAAATAATAGCACCATTGACTTCAGCCTTACAAAATATTGATAAATATATAAGAAATGATAATAAGGGAACGGCAATGAAAATAATTTATAATCCATTAAAAGATATGGTATAGAATATAAAATATATACTAACTAACTAAAAATCCAATTAATAATTAATAATATTTTTATTTTATATTTTTTTTTCTATACTTTCCCTTTTTTTAAATATATTAACGGTTTTTTATGATAAATGATTAATGTTTAGATTATAAAAAAGAAATCCAATTCAAATAATAGTTTTAAAATTTTAAATTGGCTATATTTTAATACTAGTACAAAAAAACAATTAAAAAATTTATTACAAGAAGAAATTAGTAGTGGAAACAAAAAATCAAAGTTAATTGCTGTTCAAATTTATAAAAATATTATTGATGAACAAAGTCATAGTTTGAGAAAGAGTGAAGGTAATGAAATTTCAAATTATTGAATTTTTGAAATAAAATTAATTTTTATATGTAATATTTTTCATTATATATATTTATTGACATTCTATTTTTTTTTTTTTTTTTTTTTTCTAATAATGTTTTATAAATTTTGAAATTTGAAATATATATATATATATATTAATAAATATTTAAAAAAAGAAATATTATGTGAAGATATTGAGTTTTGGAAAGAATTATCAGAGATTTATTCTTCATTGGTAAACATAGTTAAAAATGATGGGTAATTATTTTATTATAATGCTATAATTATTAAGTATTATAAAATGTATTAATTTTATATTGCTTATTATTAGTGTAGTTGATAAAGATGGAAAAATATTGCCAACACTTTTAACTACTTTAACCTATCAACTTATTATATCTATATTTACTTCGAATACTTCAATCATTGTTAATAAAAATAAAATAAAACAAAAAACCCAATCTTCTTCTGGAATTGCTATAGAAGAAGTTAGTAGTAATTCAATACAAGATTATAATTTTTATCCTGTTTTATGGAATAGTGTTCATTGTGTCTCATGTGCATTAGGATGTTTAATATCTGTATGTATAATACTATTAATAAATAATTATTTTTTTTTTTTTATTATTTGATTAAATTATTTTAATAAAAACTAAATTAATATTAAAAAAGTGGGATCAAAAAAAATATCCATTATTTGAAACTACTTTAAACGAAGTTCTTGATTTTATCAATACTATTATAATAAAAAAAGATGAATGTCCAACAAAAGAATTTGGTAACAGAAATTATTTAAAATATTTTATATTAAAATTTTTTATGAAAATTATTAATATAGGTTCATTATTATCAATTTAAAAAATTTAAAATGATATTAGAAATAGCGGATGTAGTTTCAAAATTATGGATAAATATAAACCCATATTTATCGACAAAGCATATTAAAAATCCTATTGAAAAAAGTAGAAAAATTGTGGAAAAAATTCTTGAAGAAGTAAATAAAATAAAAAAAAATTAATTAGTAAGATAGATAAATTTATTAACATTATTAATAAATTTATTCCAATTCCATATAATATTTGATTATATATATACAAAGGAAAATGAAGATTTTGGTCATTTTGGATCTTTATTAAAACTTTCATTACTGTTAGGACATCAAAGCAAAGAAAACTATATAAATATTTTCAAATCTGATACATTAAAAGAAAATTTTTTACAAATCATTTCATCAAATGTAAATTAATTAAATAATAATACATAACATAACATTTAAATTTAAATTCGAATGGACATTATATATTTAATATATATTTTTTAAATAGATTTTAAATAATGATTTTGTAGGAGGAAGAAATCTTGGTTTTTACATGTTAAGAAAATTCCTTCTAATTGATGGTCCTGAAAAGTTTAAACCTATGGTTGATCAATTACTAATTATGTTGGATCAAAATGATAGTGTATCAAAAGCTTCGATTGGATTTTTAGCTGAATATGCTGCTTAATATCCTTATTAAATGTTTAATTATTATAATTATTAAAAATATATGAACAATAGAAATATTTAATTTAAAGATTGTATTCATGCCTTTTTATTAATTAAGACTTAAATATTATTACCTTAACTCTTTTTCTTTTATACTTGCCCTGAGGATGTTTTACCAAATATTTTTATGAAATTAGATTCTAATAAGTCAGTAGAAAGAATGAATTCATTGTTTATAATTTATGAAATTTTTCAACTTAATCGAGATGTTTTAAAATCTAATTCACATACCCAATTAAGGTACATTAATAAAAACTGATGTTTATGATAATGAAGAAATATGCTGAATTTTTTTCATAAGAGTATTAATATAGTTATATATAATTATTTTAACAATTTAATATATTAGAAATATACTTACTGAACAATTACTTTTACGAATTAATGACGAAGATATTAAATTAAGAAATGAAGCAATGCTGTTATTTTGCTATTTAGGTATAATTAAAACAAAATTTTATAATAATTATATAATAAATAATGCTTTTTTTTTTTTTTTTTTTTTTTTTTAGATATTTTTATATTAAAATAATTTATTTATTTATATAAATAAGATCAAAATGAGATTATACCAAAATTAGCAAATAAGTTAATTGATAGTGACGAAAAAGTTAGAGCAGCATCAGAAACAGCTTTATTAAATACACTTTTAAAACATAAGTCTAATATAGATGTAATATTTACATATATTGAATATATAAGGTAAATCATAAGAAATTATGATTTTATTGAATTTTAATAGTTTATTAATATCATATAAATAATTATTCGTTATTTAAAAAGAAATATTAATCAGCAAAACCATGAAAAGAAAATTCCAATAACACCAAGTCAAATTCATTCTATATACATGAATAAAAGTGAAATGAAATGTAATAAAATGAAAAACTGTCAATATTATTTTTATTACTACTACTATTATTATAATAATTATTAATATGTTAATAAATTGTATATATTTTAGATTCCAAAGAGCAACAAGAAAAATTAATAGAAAGACAATTTTATGTTATTAAAAAATGGGCAAAAGAAGTATTTTTTTCATTATATTTTTTATTAATTGAAAATAATAATTATATAAATATTTTAATTATTTTAATAAAAAATTTTTTTTAATATAGCTATCAACAAATTCATGGATTTATATTATTGAACCATTATTAAAAAAAGTGTATGCTTCACCGGAAGATCAAATTCTAGTTCGATTTATGTCAACAATAAGTGAATATTTGGTTGATGAATCTGTAGTAAGAATTATATTTAAAAATGTTACAAAACTAATTATAGAACAACCAAAGTAATAAAATATTAATTTTTTTTAAAGTTAAATAATAATAATAATAATAATAATAATAATAATATTATTATTATTATTATTATTATTAAAAAAAAAGAATGAATATTATATATATTTTACAATTAATAATTATTTTTTTATATGTGCTATATATCTTAGGTTAAATGAAGAGTTATTAAATAGAAATGATGAAGAAAGTGTTACAATAGTTAAAGATATTTTATTTTTGAGAATATCCCCGCTATTAATTTTAAGGGTAATTAAACTGCATTATTTTAATTGTTTTATAAAATATAAAGTTTTTAATTTTTTTTTTTTTTGCTGGGGTAATTTTAGTAACATATTTAAATTTCTAACCTATTTATTTATGTCTTATAGGTATTACCAAATAAAGCATATGAAACTTTAATAATGACTAAAAACTATGATTCAGAACAAATAGACAAGAATACAGATCCAAATACAAGGATAAATCGTGAAAATAAGGATGAAGAAAATGATACTGTAGTAGAAGAAATTTCAGATGAAGATATTATTTACTTGTTATTCAAAGAATTAGTTCAAAGGTAATTCATAAATTGTATATATATTAATATTTTAATTTATATATTTTCAATAGAACGACTTAATATTATCACTTTTATTAACAATGTTTTATTATTAAATATATTAAATTAAAAGAATTGAGCAAATATATGAATTTGATCAAGTTCGAAAATTATCGGTTGAAATATTGGCTAGTTTACCAGTTCAATATATTTTTTCATATTTAAAATATAAGTTTGAAAAAGAAAGAAGAACAAAAGATTTAATGCAATTAAAATCATATCTATATTGCATTTGTAATGTTATTATTAAACATTCATTAGAAACACTAGAAGCTATGAAGTTTATTGAATTTTCCTTTCATATGGCGCTAGAAATTCTTATTCAATTTTCAAAGAATTTAAGTATGTATTAAAATTATACAAAATGATATATTATAAAAAGTAGAACATTAAATATAATTTGCTATTTATTCATTTAATAATATTATTTATCTATACTATACTCTTAGATGTTAAAGATAAGGCTATTCAAAATATTCAAATGGGATGTATTGAATGTCTATCATTAATCATATGTTCATTTGTAAGAATTATACCGGGAGAAGAAGAAAGTCAAAAAGTTTTAATAAAAGAAATTAATACTTCAAATATTATTGAAATTAGTGGTAATACAGATTTAAATAATAATAATAATAATAACGGCAAAGTGAATGAATCAAAATTTACTATATGGAATTCAGAACAAGTTCTCTATGCTTTACTTCAATTATTAAATCCTCATCTTTTGACAAATTTAAAAGTATCACGTGATGAATTAGGAAAAAGATTACCAGAATCCTTCAAAACTGTAATATTAGATATTCTTTATCAAATTCAAGAACAATCTCAGCCATTGATATTTGAAATTCTATCAATTTCAATTGCTAATATATTAACAACTACCATTCGTCATTACTCTAAAGAAATTGAAGCCAATCCAACTGTATCTTCTCCAAATTCTCAGTCCACACCACCTACTAGTGTACCTTCTCATCTTTCTGAGGAAGATCGTCTTAAGAACATTCAGTCATTATATAAATTTGCAAATTGTTATTTGCTCTATCCACTTCTAGATACTGTACAAGATGGTATTAATTATAATTCATCAAAAGAATTAAAAAATAGTGATTTAAAATCTCTTCAAGAACAATTATATAATACTTTAACATGTGCTTGTTTACAAGTAAGTTTTTTTATGAGTTTAAAATATATAGTTTTAATATATATTTAGTATTTGTTTATTTTAATATTGATATACATTATTAATAATTATATAAAAAAGGTTCTTTATCATCTAGTTTATTATTTAAGAAATGGTAAATTTAGAGAAAGAGAATTAGAAGATATATTAAATGTTTGTCTTAATGGATTAAGTTGTAATAAATCAACGGTAATATATAATAATTCAATTCAATTAGTATTATATTTTTATCTGATATATTGGTAGAAATATAATCTTTAATTTATAAATAAGTAATGATTAATACTCTATTAACCATAATACATTATTTTATTTTATTATTGTAGATAAGAGAAAGTTCATTAAAATTATTCAGTGGACTTTTATCATGTCATTATCATCATGATAATACAGATATTAATACATCATTTAACTCATTAAATAAGATAAATTTAAATATTGGTAGTAATGAAAGCACAATTAATATTCCACCATTAGTAGCATTAAATTCTATAAATGAAAGTGATAGTTCATCTTTATCAGAACCTACTGCTCTATATTCTCATGGACTTTTTTCAGAGGGAAAACATGCGTTAGAGTTAATTAAAGCTAAACGTGCTATTCAACAAATTGCTGAGATGGAAGAAGTCACTAATTCTTCAACTCCAACGTTAAGTCTTGCAAGACAACTTATTGTTTTAATGAATTCCTATTAATATTTATTGTGATTTTTTTTTTTTTTTATATTCTTTTTTCCATAATAAGTAAAATATTAAAATATTGTATAAAATGATGAAGATGAATTATCTTTTTACATAAGAATAAATAAATAACAAATCACTTTTATGTAACTTATTTTTAATATAAAAAACTTATAAGAGGATCGTTTTAATAAAAATTTATAAGTAGAATTATTATTAAGATGAACCAGTGCATACTATAATAATAATAATAATAATAATAATAATAATAATAATAATAATAATAATAATAATAATAATAATTTAATGAAATTAAAAGTTCAATAAAAAAAAATATAAATAATTAAAATTTTTATATATTTTAATTGCCTTTTTAATTTTTATATTAGTATCCAATAAATATATTTATAGAGTAGTAAATATTATATAATATTTTTTATCAATTATTAAATTATTGAATGTCTTCTTTTTATAATTTAATAATTTTTTTTTTAAAAATAATATTATGATAATAGTTTTATATATAGAAAAAATGACTTTATTTGTATAAAAAATATGATATATGGTATATAGCAATAAATTTGTATAATCTTTTTTTTTTATTTTTTATCTTGGATGCTTTTTTTAAATTTTTTTTAAATGTGATAATATATTATTTACGGATGCTTTTTTTAAATTTTTTTTAAATGTGATAATATATTATTTACAAGATTATATTAATTTTTTGTATTACTATCCTTTAAATCAGTTTTCCTTCATCTATTTATTTATTTTTAATTTGATTCGTCAAATTCTTTATGTGAGACTTTTTTTATCTTTACAGAAAAAATAAATATTATTTTATCAATTCAATTATTGTTTTTTTTTTAAATGATTGAAATGATGATTATGTATTATATGAAAGTTAATAATTATAAAATATTAGCGAATGTTAAGAAAATAAAATAATAGCAATTACAATTAATGTTTTTTTTTATGTTCTAAAAATGATGTGATATAAAATAATTCAAGTTAAATGTATAAACTTATGTTGACTTAACCACCATAATTAGATTTTTTTAAATTAATAAATAGTTCTAATAAAAGTTAGCAACAATTATATTAAAAATATTTGATATAAATATGTTGCTTCAAATAAGATTCTTTTTTGCTAGTAAAGCTTATAATTAATTATAATATTTAGATGTAAGTTATACACTTTGGTTTAAAAAATATTTCACAAAGAATATGATCGATTATATAAATACTATTAAAAATATAAATTTAAAAATATTTATTTGTATTACATTATAATACAATTATCTTTGCTTTTATATCTTTGTACTACCTAAAACAATGTACTATTTAATATTAAAATTATATTAATTTGTAGTTAGTTCAATGGTACATTGTTACCAATAAGAAACTATTTTTTATATATTTATTATTATTAAAAAAAAAAACATATATTATAAAATTGTGTAAATATGATTATGTAAATGTTCTTATATTTTCATTATCTTTAAAAAGATATTTTTTAATGGCAAATGGCAAATCATAATAAGTCAATAGTATAATTAATTTGTTATTTTTTCAAAATATTTATATATTTTATTGCTAATGTAACTAATACCAATTATTAACTAAATAAAAATTGTTAAAATCTACTTAATTCTATATGTATTTTTTTATATTTAGTTTGTTTTTACCAAGAGTAATAAATCGTATTGAAATTTAGTTACTATTTTAATAAACCTCCATTTTATCCAAATTTATGCATAAAAATGCAATTTTTATTTATTTTAGTTTATTATAATTAATGGAACTTTCCTGAATATCGTAATTATTTCTAAAAGTTTTTAGATAAAGTAATGTAATTCTATTTTTTATGGTAAAAAAGAGATATGGCTGAGTAATGAAATATATTTATTTTAAAGCAATACCACCACCATTTTATGCAATATAAGCAGTGTGATATTACATATCTTGAAGCTTTATAAAAAAGATAGAGATGAGCTTTTTTGTCATTTGTCATACCTAACAAAAATTAATATCCAATTTAAAGAATTATTTTATATTATAAATAAATTAAAATATATTAAGTTGACAAGTACAATTGTTAATTATATGTTCCTGATGTGTTTATCATAATAATTCTAGGTGATACAAATACCATAATAAATTAATATTATTTGATAAATAAATAAATAATAATTTTAATATTACTAATAAATTATTAAATATATTAAATAAATTAATTTATATCTTGTTTAATTAATGTAATAATAGTAATAATATATTAATATAATAAACAAATACATTTATAATTCTATCAAAATTAATATAAATTAAATATAGTAATTAAATTTTAACATTATTGTTACATTAACCCAAAATTCTAATATATTTTTAAATAGATTTTTTTTATTATATATTAATTTTTTTTTTTTAAAGAAAAAGCTATTATATATATAAATATATTATAATATATAATTAAACTAATTAAAAAAGTTTTCAAGAATATATAAGAAATGTATTTATTTAATATTATCCTCAATTCTATATTATTTAAAGTTATATTAAAAAATTTTTTATATCTTTATGATTCTTTTTTTTTTTTTTTTATAAAAATAAAAGATTATTTTAAATTTAATTTCAATGAAATTAAATTTTAAAAGCTTAAAGTGATAAAATAAAATTTATATAGAAATCGCAATTAAAAAGAAAAAAAAATTCATTATACCTTTAAAATCTTTTTATAATATAATAATTGTCTTTATAAAGACATATACCAATAATTAATTTCTATAAAAATTTATATTTCAAATTAACAAAATTTATATTAAAATCTTTTTTAATTCAGTATATCAAAAAAATAAATAAGTATTTTTAATTTATGAAGCAACATCAATTCTTAAACAAATTATTATAAAATATATTTCAAATATTCGTAAATAAATCTTTTGAAAATAGTTAATTGATAATAATAATAATAAAAAAAGGAAATAGTGAATTGAAAATATTTCATGTTCTTTTTTTTATCGAAATTTTGAAAGGATATATATTTCATTTGCTAAAAAGTAATTGAAGTTTTTTATTCAATGAAGACAGATTTTTAAAAAACAATAAAATAATAATCATTTGCTTAGTAAATCATGTAACAACAAGTTTGTATACAGAAAAGAAGTTATAAAATCAAAAAAAAAAAAAATATTAAACATAATTTTTTTAATTCAAAACTTTTAGTAAATTTAATTATAATGGTAAATATACAAGTATATTTAAATTTTTATATGCATTTAATATATTATTAATTTGATATTATAAAATGATTATTTTGTATTTAGGATGAAGAAATTGGTGATTTCGCATTATCAAAAATATTTCCATTAATATTTTGGGCAGCAATATTATATTTTATTTTTTCAATAATATATATATTATATTATTTTTTTATAAGAAAAAACTATAGATATATAGAAGACCATTCAAAGGAAGAAGAATGTCTTGTATGTACAGAAGCAAATTGTTCAAAAAAGCAAAATAAATGTAATATTAAAGATGATTTTTTTTCCCCAGGTACTCTTTTCAATGAAAAAATGAAAATAAAAAGTAATTTAGAAATCATAGAAGATCATTTAAATAATTTAAGACCAAATGATATAGATGTTAATGATTCTACATTAAATGAAGAGAATGAATATAAGCTATATTTGAGCAATACAACAAAAGGAACTAGTAAGTCCTCGAAATCATATATGTCAAATATGTCCAATTCAACCTATGTAAATAATGATGAAGAAAAGCAACATCATTATAATGTTCTTGTAGGAAAGGCGGATGATAACAAATCATCGCAAAACTATCAGTATGGATGTTACGGCTCAACAAAAGTATATGGAGGAAAGGTTAAAAGTTATAAAGTATTAGAAAATGATAAAATACCAAATGGATATAAATCAATTAATAAAAAGAATACAAAAACATATCAAAATTATGTGAGTTTTAGCAATGTATTTAAAGAAAGAAGTATTTGCCCTTGTGAATGTCATAATAAAGAATATAACAGAATACGAGTAAAATATAATACTTTAGATTTTGTATCAAAAAATAATCATGAATTTATATATTGGTCATTTTATGTATGCCTTCAGATAAGTGCTTTGATGATAATTTTATATGGAATATTTAGTGTATTCCCAGATTAAATACCCATATTATATTCATTATTGTATAAGTTTGGAAGTATATTTTGTTAAGAGATGCGTAGTACGAAGAAATAAAGTAGTTTTAAACAAGAAATCTAGATCTAATATATAACAGTATTTAATTATTACTTATTATATATACATATCAGTATTCAAAACAATAGAATTGGAATATTTAGTATAATAAATACATAATATGTTTAATTCTAAAAATTTTATTAATTATTAGGATATATATATAATATATAATGCATTTTTATATATTTATATGCTTATATATTAATCTTTTCATACTTTAAAAACATAAAATATACCAGGTTAATGAAAAGAGTTACTATCAATAAAGTAGCATAATTATCAAAATTATCAATATAGTAAACTTTAAAAAGATAATTATATCTTATATATTTATGAACAGCGTAAAGTGATTAGATAATAATTAATAGTATAAAGTTAATATAATATATCATTATAACACATATAAGTTTAAATACAATATACCTTTAAATAAATGTATTTTAAATTAATAAAAAAAAAAGTTTTTCTTTTCTTATTCAATAATATTATTAAACTTTTTTTTTTTTTTAGTACATACTAAGATTACTTTATATATATACGTATATATAGTAGATTAATTATAAAATATCGTATAATATCCTTACTGAATGCTTTATTAATTTAAAAATGTTTTTTAAAAAAATGTAAAAAGATAATTTTATTAAATGGAAAAATCATAGTATTAAAAATTTTTGTATTGGCTAAAGAATCATATGCAAATTACACGAGAAACTAAAGATGTATGGTGTATGTGTGATATATCTATAATCATAATCATAGTATTCATAATAATAATAATAATAATAATAATAATAATAATAATAATAATAATAATAATAATAATAATAATAATAATAATAATAATAATAATAATAATAATAATAATAATAATAATAATAATAATAATAATAATAATAATAATAATCAAAATAATAATAATAATAATAATAATAATAATAATAATAATAATAGTTCACATTTAGAATTTGAAAAATCAATATATATATATATTGATTTACTTCATCAATTTAGTCTAATATCAATATTTTTATTATTACTAAATTGGATTAAATAAAATAATAAGTTTTTCATTTTGTAGGTAGTGTTTTCATATACATTTTATTAGTTATTTACATTAGATATTCTAAGAAACCAAAAAAAAAAAAAAAAAAAAAAAAAAAAAAAAAAAATTTGAAAATAATTTTAACTTTTTTGGTTGTACATTCTTTTTATGCAGAAATGTTAATTTAGAACATTTAAAGCTAATTTAAGAAAAAGAAGAAATTTAATTCAGTATTTTATATCTATATTTTAAAAATTTTCTTTTTTGAATTTTTAATATAAAGTTAGAAGAAAATAATGTTTATTTAGTAAACTTCAAACTCTTTCAGTCCTTTCTCTTTTAGTGCAAGACTTTCGAGAATAATTCTATGTAATTCATGATATATGATGATTGACTTATATAGATACAAAATTAAACTGGATTCATTGAAAATATATAATATTATTTTAAATAGTAATTATGATGTTGATTAACCTCTTTAATTTTTATAATAGAAAAATTATTGGTTGATCAAATTATTTTCTAAAATAAAAAATTTATTAGTTGATTTACTTTATTGATAATTTTATTTTTTTTATTAAAAAAAAATAATTAAAAATGACTAATAAAAAGGTTGCTAGAGCTACACCAAAGAAGCCACAAGCTTCTAAACGTAAGCTATCGGAAATAATTATACTTAAATCTAACAAATTCAAATGAATTATATATGCAATAAAAATATATATTTATATGTACAAAAATTATAAATTTTATTAATAGTAAATAATCTTAAATTTACAAAATATTATACATTTATTTACTATTATGATATATAGCAAAAAGAAAGGAAAAACCACTTTTTGTAAAGTTATATTTATTCGTTTACAATATGCTTTCTTTTGCTGGTTGGAGTTATGTTTTATTACTTTTAATTAAAACTTTAATTGAAACAAATGGAGATTATTCCAAAGTTTATGATAACATCAGAAATGAATTAACCATTGTCCAAGCATGTGCTTCTTTAGAAGTAAATCCATATACTATATCTTTTTATTTTATTTTTTATTTTTTATTTTATTTTTGTTTTATACCAAAAAAAGTTTAAAGTTGAATATTATAAATAAATAATTAATTAATAATGGTATTATATGCAATTATACAAAATATTATGATACATCAATTATTAATATCATTCTTTTTATATTTTTTATATTCTTAATTTATTTTAGATATTACATTCTCTTATTGGTAACTATTAAAAACTAATTACTACTACTGTTATTATTTTTATAACCCAGGCAATTAACTTTTTTTATTTTTACTCTTTTTAATAGGTTTTGTTCCATCCCCAGTTTTCACTACTACTTGTCAAGTTTTCTCTAGACTTTTCGTTAGTTACTTTGTCTTATACTTCACCAATGATTCAAAGGTAATAATTTATTAATATTTTTTATAATGTATTAACAATGAATGAATGAATGAATGAATGAATGAATAAATAAATAAATAAATAAATAAATAAATAAATAAATTGATAAAAAAATAAAAATAAAATAACAACAACAACAATAACTAAATAATTATTTGTGGACATGTTTATTTATTATTTATCAGACCTATCAAAGTCCATTCTTATCTTTAATGGTTATTGCTTGGTGTGTTACTGAGGTTATTAGATATTTATATTATGCTTTAAATATCTTCAAGATTCAAGTTAAAATACTTACTTGGATTAGGTAAATAATATTATATACTTATTATTTAATATTATCAATATTGTATCATAAATGTGTAAGTACATATAAAGATTGACTATGATATTATTTTTTTTTTTTAAACTTATTAGATACACTTTCTTCTATGTTCTTTATCCAGTCGGTGCTTCCAGTGAATGCGTTTTAATTTACACCGCTATTCCAGCTATTGCTAAAATTAATCAATATCTTCCATATGTTTGTTATATGACTCTTCTTTTCTATATTCCATGTAAGATATTAATTTCATTTTACTAAATAGTTATTATTATTGCATTATTATTACTACATAAAACAAATTAATACATTAAACCTATTAATATAATATTTTTATATATAATATATATGATGTTTTATTAAATTAGTATTCCCAATGCTTTATATGCATATGATTAAACAACGTAAGCATGTTCTTGGTGGAAAGAAGAAGAAGACTCAATAGACATATTTTTATTATTAAATATATATCAATTATTTATTTTTTTCTAAATAAATTAAAAAGATGTTATATAAAATAATGGAAATATCAAAAAATAAATAATAAAAGAAATGAATAAATAAAAATTATAAATATTAATAAATAGTAGAAAAATCTGCCATAATTAATGTTTTATTTGTAGTGATAAAAATATTGCAAAAATTGAATAAATAAATTCTAAAAAAATATTGCAATAAAAATAAAGTAGAAATGTAGTACAAAAGAAAAGTGATATATAAAAATTATTTTATTGGTTAAATTTTGGTATATATTAAATTATAAATTTAAAAATTGCAGTTTATAGATAATTATAAATTATAATTATAATAATAATAATAATAATAATAAAAATGTCATTTAGTAGAACACCTTTAACATCACCTCTTTCTAATAAAAAAAAAGAGCCTATAAAGAAAGAACCATTATTTAAAGATGTACCATCATGGATTAAAAAGGAAAATGTATATTTTAATAAATTGCTACAGGATATTGAAGATAAAAATTTACTAGCAAGTAATGGTTCATTTACACGAATTAAAAATTATTATGAAGTATGTTTTCTCTTCATCTTTTTTTTTTTTTTTTTTTTAATAGCAAATTTTTATTCAGTATTTTAAAATGTAACAATTCTGAAATTCCTTTTTTATATACATGAACATAAACATATATTACATTTATAAAATAAATTTAAAATTAGTAATTTAATTTTAATATTTTAAAGTTTTTTAATATATATATAATCCTTATTTTAAAATATTCATATTAATAATTATTAATGTAATTTGAATGGTATTAAGATAGCTGATTATAAATCAATAAAGAAGGATTATTTAGAAAATAAATTATTATATGAAATTATATTGGATTTAGTAAATGGTGTTAAAGTAGCAGATAGTACAGGTAATATGAATGAAATCAATAAAGCCAAGGTAATTTAATATTTTATAATTATTATTATTATTATTATTATCAATGTTTTTTTTTTTTTTTTAAATATATATATATTAATATTAATAGAATTTATAAATAAGAGTTAAATATATGAAATTTCTAAAATAAAGTATATACGTATATTAATTATTTTATAATTCAAATTACTTTTTTTTTTTTTTTTTTTTTTTTTTTAAATGAATGCAAATAAATTTTCAACTAAAAAAAAAAGTGTTATGAAATCATAGATAATTTAATAAAATGTGAACAAATAAGACAAAATTTAGAAATGATACCCAATGAAAAAGATGACCAAATTAAAATTGAAGAAATTAAAAATAATATTTTGAATAGATTTGTAGAAATGAAAAATATACAAAATAAAAATACTCAAGATAATAATAATGAAAAGGAGAAATCAATTATTGACTTAACTTTTAATTCCGGGGAAGACAATTCAAAAACAAATATCACTAAAATGGAGAATAATTCAATATTAAATTCAATTGAAAATATCAATTTAAATAGTATCAATACAAATATATTAGGTCTAACAGAAGAAATTATTAATGATAAAATATCTGTATATAATAAGGATATTGTTAATGTATGTTTATTATTATTATCATTATTATTTCTTTTCTTTTCTTTTCTTTCCTTTTTTTTTTTTTTTAACAAAAATATAATTTTAAATGTTTTTATAATATTAAAGAAGGCAAAAAGGTTACTTTTGAGTGATGTTAATTTAATTCTTACTTCAACTTCTAATGAAATAACACGCTTTTATTATGGAAAAAAAGTTAATGATAGTAAATATTATATTTATTTTGTATTTTCATATCTATAAATAAATGATAATTATATTTTTTAAAAAAAATAAATTTAATGACAATAGCTTATACACAAGATATGTTAAATTCACAATTTAATGAAATACCAAAGTCTGTTAGCAAAGAATTAGAGAATATTGAAGAGCAATTAAAAAAAATCGATAATAATAATTTCATTTTAATTAATCTTTTTCATGATTTTATAAAGGTATTTTTTTTATGCATTTATCTTTTCTTCTTCTTCTTCTTCTTATTATTATTATTATATATTAATAACATTATTTTTTAATAATATAATACATTTAATAGTTTTATTGTGAAACGTTAGAAACTCTATATAAAATATTAATTTATCATAAATGCCAAAAATATACTGAACTTAACGCTGCTTTTAATAATTATTATTCAGCTATTATTGAAAACATTTTCTTAAAATTAAAGTAAAATATAATTTTTATAATAATTGTGTAAATTATTATATATTAAATAAAATATTTATTTATTATTTATATATATTATTATAGTGTATTGAAAATTGAAATAATGGAATCATTGTATACAGAGGAAACTATATCAGCATTAATCAATATAAGGTTAATATTCATTATAATATTTATTACTAATAAATTTTGAATAAATAACTAATTTTTTTAAAAAATATTTATTTGATAAAGAGAAACCTTTTTAATGAAAAAAGAAGAAGTAGAGAATCAATTAAACATCATTAATGAACGTTTAATGGAATATGAATATGCTGGTGAAGAATTCAATGAATTAGCTACAAATTATTCAAATATTATTAATGAAATAAGAGTTTTAAATAATGATATTGAAAGAATGAATCAATCATAATAAAATTATTTACTTTTTATATAAATAAATAATAGAAAATAATATTTAATAGATAATTTTACAATAATTATATTTTAACATATACCAAATAATATTAAATAAAAAATAAATCATTGAAATACCAACATAATTAATTTTTAATTGATTATTGAAATCTTTTTAATAATTTATTGTAATATACATTTTAACCAATAATATTTTATGGTTAAAAATTAAACATTTTATTTCTATTTTTTTTTTTTAATTTTTTTTTTTTTTATATTTTAATTGTAAAATTTTATTTATATATATATAATACATCATGTCGTAAGTAAAATATATAAATTAATAAATTTAAAAAAATTGAATATAATTTCTATTTCTTCCTTTTTTCTTTTTCCTTTTTACCTTTTTTTTAATTACAGAATTGTTTATATATTTTCTATATATTCAATATATGATGTTTGAAATTGATGAGTCAAAAGTTTGGATGTTAGATTCATTTTTTGATTGAAATACTTAAAATATATATATTTTTTTAAAAAAAGGGCATCATAAACATTTCAAAGAAAATACAAGAAAAATAGGGAAAGAGGAAAAAAAAAAAAAAAAGAAGAAGAAGAAAGACAAATAAAAAAAAAAAAAAAAAATATCAAAAATAAAGAATAAATATAAAAGAGTATATTTATAAATTCATATTGTAATCGCTGATTATATTTAGAGTCAATATTTTTTTTTTCATTAAAAGTTTTCTAGTTGATCATATTTTGTGTTTAAAAAAACAATGATTAGAATTTAATAAATATCAATAATTTTATATATAGAATTTCGAATTTAAATAATAAATTAATATTTAAAATATAAAATAATAAAAATGAATAATTGTATACATATATATTTTTTACATAATTATCTTAAATAAAAATAAATGAAAGACAAGTATATATAAATTGAAAAGAAATGAAATAAATAATTGATGATTAATTGATTTAAAAATTTAATTAAAGCTAAAATATATAACTGAGAAAATTCTATACTATTAAATTCATTTTGTAAGTTTAAAACAATAAGAAAACTAATATAATATTTTTATATAAATAAAAAAAATGTAAAGAGGAGTTGTTGATAAGCCAAAGTCAGAAATGACTGAAGAAGAACTTCGTAAAATCGAAGAAGAAGAATTCAATTCTGGTCCACTTTCAGTTTTATCACAATCTGTAAAGAATAATACTCAAATTTTAATCAGTTGCAGAAACAACAAAAAATTATTAGCTAGAGTTAAAGCTTTCGATCGTCATATGAATATGGTTTTAGAAAATGTTAAGGAAGTAAGTTATAATTTATTGAAATTAGAAATATTTATTATGTATAATTATAAAGCAATTGTTTGCATTCAAAGACTTTATATTAATATAGTATATTGTTATATTTTATAAAACGTTTTTTAATGATAATATAAAAGATGTGGACTGAAACTCCAAAGACTGGTAAGGGTCAAAAGAAAGCTAAACCAGTTAATAAAGATAGATTTATTCCAAAAATGTTCCTTCGTGGTGATTCTGTAAGTAGAGAAAAATGAATATGTATTTTGAAAGAATTATAATTAAAAAGATATTGCTGCTCAGTAAAAATTTTTATTTACTAATAATTAACATTTGATATTATTAATATTTTACATCAATCATTTGCAACATAGGTTATATTAGGTAAAGATTAATATTCAACTTTAAATAATAAACATATATGTATTGTTTTATTATGGATGACATATTTCAAAGTTTAAATATTAACAAAATTTAAATATATTTTTATGATATTCTATTTATAGTTTTAAGAAATATTCAAAATTAAAACATTTGAGATACTTATAATGAAAAAGAAGAAAGCCAAATAATTATAAACAAAAATGGAAAATTTCTTAATTTTAACAAATAAAGCAATAGTAATAAATGTCAATATATTTATGGAATAGCATTTTTCATAGTTTATAGTTCAATATACAGCTTTCTTTAAAGTCAAAGATAAAAAAAAAGTTATTATACTATGAAATTGATTTATAATAATATGAAATATGAAAATTATTAATATAATACTTTTTTTTTGTCATTCATTTCTGTAATACAATCTTAACACTTTTTAACATATTTATTCATTTTTTTATTGTAATAATAAATTAATAATTTAATCCTTTTCATTTATTATTTAACTAAATCAGATCTAATATTCACAATTACAAATAATATTATTTATGTTAATGAAATAACTAATAAAAATAAATATTATTATTTATTTTAAAAAAAAAAAAAAAATACATATTTATTAATATTTTATAGTTATTATTTTTTTTAAATACATATATTTACTAGTGATTAAAGTTGGTTAATTATTATTATTATTATTATTTTTAATTATTATTATTTTAAAAGAAAGTTTATCATTATTAATTATGTCAAATTAAAATTTTGGTTAAGGATAGTCAAAAAAAAAAAAAAAAAGTAGTTAAAAATAATAAATTAAAATATTTCTTAGTAAAAGTTATTTTTAATTTGAAAAGGAGAAATTTTTTTTTTATTTTCTAATTTTATTTACGTAATCATTAGTTACTAATATTTTTTTAAATTCTTATTTTTTTTTTTTTTTCTTATAAATAAAACACCTATAATTTGTTATTTGTACATTTGTATGATTTTAAATTTCAATAATAAAGACATTTATGTATATCAAATTGTTTTTATTATATTATATTTGTTAAAGTTGATTTTTATTTTTATTTTATTCTAATTATTAAAATCATAATTAAAAAACTTTTTATTTTATTTTTTTTTTTTTCCCTTTGTAATTTGTGTACTTTATAAAATAAAAGTACCTATGTTCTAATATAGAATTATTATTACTATCAAAACTAGATATTAAAATATCAATTTCTTTTTCTACTATTTAATTATAATTTTTAATTTTACTATTATTTTCAAATTCTAAATTTTATAATAATTTGTAACTAAAAATCTTCAAATATAAAGATTGAACAGACAGTGTATATTTTATTTATTATCTAAATTGAAATAAAAAAGCAAGATGAAGATGTAATTTTTATTTTATTTATAATATATTATCATAAAAAACGAATAACTAATAACATATATCTATATTTTCTTTTATATTCATTTTTATTTTTATTTTTATTTTAATCGTATATCTTAATTATTAAATATAAATATATATTTTTTAATAAAATAAACAACTTTATCATTAACTTTAAATTAAATCGAAATAAACGTTTTTTTTTTTTAAAAAAAAAAAAGCTTACCATATCAATATGCTCCATACTTAAACATAAATAATGTAAGAAGTCATTATTAAAATATCAATCAATTATTTATTATAATAATTATATATATATAACAAATGTAATACTCTATTATTACATCTAAAAATATTTTATAATATTATATATTGAATATTTAAAATTCATTATCATTAATATATATATAATATAATACTCATGATAATAAAGAATAAAAAATATAATAATAAAGTAAGTATATTTTTATAAAAAGTATGACATTAATAATATTATATATAATATTTATATTCTTATTATGATTATTTAATTTAAAAAAAAAAAAAAAAAGGATGAATTTTTATTAGTAACTTCCACTAATGATAAAAAAAGTTCAAGAATTAATGTGAATACTAAAACAGATGGAAATAATACATTGTCATCTTTTAAATCTCCTATATCAGTTATTAGCAATGAAAATGTTTTGAATTTTATTAATGAATTAAAACCAAATTCTTTTATTAATGGTATTATTGAAGAAAAATCTTCAAATATAAAGGAAAAAAATGAAGAAATACCAAAATCAAATTTAAAAGAAAATAATGAAGAAATACCTGAAGCAGATTTAAAAGAAAATGCTGAAAAAACACATGAACCATTAAAAACTGACGATATTACTGATGTACCTAGAACTTTATCAACCTTTTCTAGTTTAAGTTTCATCAGTAGTGATATATTTAAAAGTACTTCATTCCAACTTTCACATCAAGGCTCTCTTGATATTGTAAATTATATTATAAATGAAAATGATTTTAAAAAAGCACAAGAAAAAGAGGAGAAAGAGAGAAAAGAAAAAGAAGAAAAAGAAAGAGAAGAAAGAGAAAAAGAACAACAAATAAAAGAGGAAAAAGAAAAAGATCTAAGACCACAAATTAAAACAAATATTGAAAAGGTATCATCTCCTATCAAAAGTGCTATTGAAGGATTTAAAACAGAAATTACTGGTTCACCACTTTCAGCTGTTAATCAATCATTAACTATTAATTCTATAAATGCTCGCAATGATTTACAAAGTAATATGAATGGTACTGTTTTTCAAAATAATCGTTTTAATACCTATTTAGAAACCCTTAATACATTTAATCAAAGTGAATTGATTAATCCATACTCTCAACCATTATTAGTTTCATATAAAAGTAATATTAAAGATCAACGTACTCAACTACAACATATGAGTGATGTAAAACGTTATACATTTGATCAAATTATTAAAAATTATGATGAAAAAAATAAAAAAATTCAAGATATGACACCAATGAAAGAAGAAGATCTCATTAGCTGGTTAAAAGATGCTACTCCTGAAGATATTTATGAAAATATGCACAAGATTATTGGAATTCCTAAAAAAATGAATCTTATGAGTAAAAAAACTACTGAAGTTGTTAGTAGTTCTTCAAATTATCCAATTCTTAGTATAGGTAAATCTTATAATAAATTAATCAATTTTTTTTTTTAATGAAAACTAATATTGTTTTTTTTTTTTTTTTTGCTGTTGTTTTTATATTATATAAGATAATTATTTATATCAAGAACCAAAAGCATTTGTAAATATATATATCCCTTTTTTTTTTTAAAAAAAATATATAATATATATAATATTAATATAATAAAAAAATACAATTATTAAAATTTATGTTTATGTTTAGACTCCATTATATGCTAGATTTAAAGACCATAATGTATCACTCTATATTAAAGATAGTGATCTTTGCTGCACTGATAGATACAATAGTAAATAAAAAAATCTTTTTTTTTTTTATGATAAATAATTATAACAATTATTAACTTAAAAATATATATAAATAATTACAATGGATAAATAAATATCTAGGTTCAAAATTAAGTATATTCCCATTCCCATTACATATTGTTATTGGTGTTTCTTCTTGTGATAATATATTAAATATTCATGTTGTTATTCAAAATCCAACAAAAGATTATTGCATTAAGACTTTAAGTTTCATTACAGCTACTGATGCTATTGCTTTAACTTATTCTAATATTCTTTATCAAAATGTTTATTTTGATGAAGACAGTGTTTTACGTACTACTTTTGTTCAAATTTATATTGACGATGATAATGAGGATCTTAAAACGTTTGTTAATCGTTGGTTCCGTGTACCATTTGAATTAGCTAATTGCCATTATGAAATTATTACTGATATCAATCAAATTTCAATTGTTTCTCAAGTATTTATTTTCATGTCACAAAAGAAAGAATTATATAAATCAGTTGAAAAATTAAATAAATGGGAAGATAGTATGGCTATTGTTCACCAAACAATATATGGTCACCCATTACAAGTTATTATGGCAGCTTTAAAAGGTAAAACATAAAAGCTTAAAATTTCAAATTATTATTATTATTATTATTATTATTATTATTATTATTATTATTAATTAATAATTATTATTCAAACTAATTAATATATACATATATTTAAACAAAATAGAACGCTTATATGAAAGATGGATGTTAGAATACAATGATTGGAAAAGATATCAATAATTAAAATAGTTTGCTTTTTTTTTTTTTTTATTACAATATAACCTCACTGTTTTGATATATACATATTTGTATAATTATAATAGAATAATGATATAGTTCTCTACTATCTAATATACATCATAAAAATTATTTATAACTATCTAATAATAACCAAATATATAAATATTAATAATATTAATAATGATTAGCATTTAAAATATTTATTATAACAGAAATAATAGATTATTATTTAAAAATATTTAAAAGTAAAATTATTATATTTTTTTATTATACTACTATCTTATTATTTTTTAATAAATAATTTTGGTTTTTTTAAATTGAAATGAAAGAAAATATTAATATGATTAGGTTTTAAATTATTTAAAAAAAAAAAAAAAATAAATAAATAAATAAATACTTAATGTTACACAAAATGATATAAATCTTAAGGTAAACATTATAATAAGGTTTCTTGAGAGTTTGATTTTATGAAATTATTATATGGTAATAATATTAATTATAATATTAAATTTTACAAATATTTATGTTTATTTAAAATAAATATTATCTTTTCTTTTGAAATATGCTTTAAATTTCAGTAAAAAAAATAATAATATTACAAATATTTATAATAAATTTTTATTGTAAATGGATTGAAAAGAAAAGAAAAAAAAAAAAAGTAAAAGAAATAATTATATTTTAATTAATATTTAATTAAAAAAAAATTTAATTTAATATATTTTTTTTTTAATTTTTTTAACGAAAAAAAATTAATTAAACTTTACTTTTTTTTTTTTTTTTTAATATGAAAAGGTTTAATGGATATAAATAATTGATTTTCTTTTTCTTTTTCTTTTATATTTTAATAAATATAGAAAAATATATTAAAAATATATGAAAAATAATAAGTTATAATTTAGTATTATGTTAGATATTTCATTAGTAATTGAATAAATATTTCGTAAAAAAAATGTTAGTTTTATTCAGTCAACCATTTTCACGTCATTTTCATGCTCCATTATGCTCAACGGCGACCTTTATTCTAATTTTATATCATTTATTTTGGATTATCGTTCCTTATTTTGTAGCATATTCGACAAAATGTAATAATTATATTAAAAATTAAAAAATACTTTTATCATTCAAGAAAAATAATAATAATTTAAGTGAAATAAAACTCTATTAATTGTAGAAAAAAAAATAATGAAATGTATTAATATAAGAGATATAAAGAAATATAAAGAGAATTGCAATAAAGTTATATTTATATATAATAATAAATATAAAAATGAAAAAGAAAAAATTTTCAGTATTATCATTATTGAACTATTACAATACTTTTATATTAAAAAGTGAAATCATTTCAAAAAAGAAAATTGAAAAATAAATTAATAGAATAAATAATTTATTAAAATTTTATTACTAATGAAAAAGCGCGCCTATACATATATACATACTATCTTTATGGCGGAAGTATTTAGAAACTAATAAAAAGATAAAAAAAAAGATATTATATTCTATTATTATTCCCATAAAGAATATAATATCAATTTCAAAAATAACATAAAGGAAAACAACAATGGAATAAAATTTAACTCTATAATCTCAAAAGCTATATTTTTATATAAATATAATATTTAACGCTTAATAAATAATTATTATTAGAACAATTTAATCATTAAATAATTGTTGATAATATAGTATATAGTGTTATTTCATTTAATTTTTATTTTTTATTTAAAAAAAAAAAGTATTAAAAATATAATATATTTATTATATAGCATTCTGGTTAAAAGAAAATACTTATAGAGTACAACCTCAAGTTTCCTTTAAACATGAATTAATATTATTAGTAGAAGGAGTAATAGAAGGTTCTAATCCTGTTGAAACATTTTCATATGTCTATGGTACTTATCCTGGATATAATAATTTTTATAAATCTTTTGTAAGAGTTCCTGTTATTAAGGTAAGATTTAAAGGTTACTATTTAATATAAAATTTTATAGCTAATATTATTTAATATTTCTTTAGTAATGTTATTTCTTTTATATCAAAATTTTATATAGACCTCAGAAATAGACACAAATAGAGATTTATTAAATGATTATATGAAATTTGAAATATCAATGCCATTATACAAGAATGAAACTGTATATCGTACGAAAGTTGCTTTTGTCTATGATTATCAAATTCCAGTAATTAGACTTTTTTTTTCATTTTTATTTTTTTCTAATAATATTGAAATTTATATATAAATTTTATTATTATTATTTTTTTTTCATTTTATTTTTTTTTAGCTTTTAATAAGGGATGTTATGTATTGCTTTATATGAATGCGAATACTAATCTTTATTATAATCTTATTTAAATTTTTTAATAACATTATATAGGATTTTCCATTAATTATGGAATCATTAGGTATATTAGATTTATCAAGTCCGATACCAGGATCAAAAGTATTTGTTGATGGAGAATTATTATTTAAACAAAATGAATTACTTCAAATGGGAACAATAAGAAATAAATATAATGTTGGTTGCTTAAATTTTACAAGTGCTTGGGATTATAATATATATAACTGGTCATGGGAAAATATAATTGAAAATTACATGGATAGAGATGGTAATATATCAATTTTTTTTAGTACTATTTACTATTAATTTAAATAGCATAATAATGTATTATTAATAAAATATTAATGACAATGAATAGATAAAACTGAATTAAAAATAAATTATCCCATATGGCAAACCGATAGACCAATGGAGAATGACTTTATAATATCAGGGAAAATTAGATATAATAAGCAAATTATTCAATATCCTTTTTTTTTTTTAATATAATTTATTCAATATTTAATTATATATAATTTTTTTTTAAAAAAGAATTTAAAATAAAAATTTGTCTCCTTAACCAATTTTTTTTTCTGTATATGAATTTATGAATATTTCTAAATATTTTTTGAAATAAAATACTTATCGACCAAGTTTATTAGAAGTACTTAAAAGTGCATGGATTCAGTATTTATCTTTTTATATATTGATGGGATTATTATTAAAACCATTTAAAACATTCATATTTGAAAATCAAGTTATTAGAACACGTATGACAGTAGATAGAGTACCAGGAGAAAGAAATTATAAATTACATCAATTCTAATTAATTTAATCGTCATTGAAACCTTGTATAAATGAAAAATTACTTATCTAAAACTTTTAGCAATTATCTTTTTTATAAAATAGTTTTAAAATTTTTTTTCAATAATTAAATGTATACTATTTTTTTTTACTATTTCATATCTTGTTTAATTATAAATCTATTATAAACAATTTTTATTTAATTTTTTTTTAATATTACAATATACCAAATAAAGCAAATAATAAAATATTAATAAATAGCATTAACTTAAAAATTATAAAGTTAAATATTAGTATATTAAATTATTAAATTGATATAAGCATTTTTATTGTTTTGTTTTTAAATTTTTAGAATAAAATAAATAATCTACTACATATTTAGTTTTTAGTTTTCTTTATATATTTTATTTAGAAGAGAACAAACTGTATCATTTTTAAAAAAGGAAAAAGGATTTTAATATATATATGTAAAAAATAAATTAAGAAAAACTATAGATATCTTTTTATGACTACTATTAAAAGTTTTATCAATTGAAAAAAATATTACTCACTTATATAAAAAAATATAAAAATATATATTATTTTTCTTCAATTATAATTAAATTAAATGCTAAATATTTAAACTTTTTAGTTATATTTATGTTTTTTTTTTAATTTAACATTTATTTTTTTTTTTACTATTAATTAAATACTTTATTTTGTTATTTATTTTTATCATTTTAATTAATTTTAAAATTTATATAAATACCAATTTATATATTAAAACATCTTTTCTTCTTTAATTGCTTAACAAATACTGCAATGAATGGTACACAAAAGTTCATAATAAAGATAATGTCTTAAATATTTAGTAATTAGTAATTATAATTGTTAAAGAAATGATAACTAAATAACTTTATCTAATTATTAAAACCAATAAGAATTTTTAGCAACTAGTCGTTATATAAATAAAAATTTTAACTTTTAATTATTTTTTATGGTTTTAACTATTAAATAATAATTATAATTTTGTGATAACCAAAAATATTCTTAAAATTTTATTAATTTATTATTTAAAATTATTTATAAATAAATGAATGAATAAATAAATAGTTTATTTATTAAGTATGGTAGATTTTCAGAGTATTATTATTTAAAAAGAGACATTTTTATTATTCTACTCTATTCTTAATTCAGGTATATTCAACATACAAATAATAAATACTTAAAATATTTATTTGTTTATTTGAATGTAACTTTAAAAATTTAAATTTTTTGTGGTATTTATGTATTTATTATTATTAATATTATATAGTAATAATATATATTTAAATATAAAATCTATTTAATATTAATTATATATTATTATACATATTATATATACTTAGTTTTCAAAAGTTCTTTTTCAATACTTTTATAAATACCAATAACAAGCTATTAATTATCATCATCAACCTACTAGTAAATATTTTTAAAAGAATAAACTTTTAAAATTAAATAAATAATTCTAATTAAAAATTTAATTTATTATAATTAAATAAATGAATAATAAATAATTAAATAAATGTTATTTAATATATTCTATTAAAAAAAAGATTTTCTTTTATTTTTGTGTTTAAAAAAAAGCTTTTTTTTTTCAAATTTGCCAAAGGACAAAATAAAATAGTATAATTTTTTTAACTAGCTATACTATTTCTATTTTATTTTACTATACAATTTTAGTTTCTTTATTATAAATTCTACTTTTTTTTTTTTATTTTATTATGTTATATGACCAAATCTTTCTTGTATATAAAATTAATATTAATAGAATTATTTAGTATTAATTTATTTTAAATAACCACATGGTTTATATTAATTATAAAATGAAAAATTTATAAATTAGTTTTTTTTATTTTTATGCTGAAAAATATGCAATTATATTATTATTATTATTATTATTATAATTAAAAAGGGTAAATAAAGTAAACTACCTTTATTTTATACTTTTACAATAAAGAATAAAATAACATAAAATTTTGTTAATCTTTTATTATATAAAAAAAAGATGATTATTCAAATTTATTGTATACATTTTCTTATACATTCGTTTTTTTTTTATTCTAATAAAGTTTTAAACTTCCGTTAAGGTTTCCTTGAAGAAATCTCTATTTTTATATAATTTCATATGAATTACACAATAATATATGATAACATATATTAAAATATATTAATAATATAATTACTGTTTTATATTTTTATAAAAGTATTCAATATCAAATTTAAATATTTATAATAATAATTAAGAATATATTATATAACTATGGTAACTATAGTTATAATATATTACAAATTAACCAATAATATATTTAATTAATAAAAAATTATTTTTCAAAGATAAATAATAATGAATAAAACACCAAATTTTATATATATTAAAAATATATTATATAATAAATTGGTATTGTGTTATAAATCTAACTATTGTTTTTATATCAGTAACAATATATATTATCATATATTCAATATATTATAAAAGTATATTATATATTATAATATCTATATATCTTATTAATTAATTTAAATTACTTCATATTTAAAAATGATTTAAAATAATATTAACATTTGATAATAAAATATAGAAATGGAAATAATATTATTAATTAATATATAATATATATTAAAATAGATTAAAATTAAAACGGTTAGGAATCCAATATATTTTAAAGGTAAAAAAAAAAATAATAATAAAATATATAGAATGAATAGTTAAATAACTTTTAATATTTTTAGCAAGCTGGTTGTTGGTAGTTTTTTTTTTTTTGCTTTTTATTTGCCTAAAAAATTTTTTTTATGCAAACTTTTTAAAAAAACGTTTTATTTATACTACAAATTAATATATAAAACTAATTAAAAACAATTTTAAAATTTTAATATATAAAGATTAAAAAATTTCTTAAAAATTAAATTTTTTATAATTGTTTATTATTTTCTTTAAATTTTTTTTTTTTTTTTAAAAAATAAAGAAGGAAAAAAAAGGATAGTAGAAATAAATTTATAGCAAAATGAAGTACATTTCAATTTTAAGTAGTTTATTATTATCAGGTATAATATTCATTTAAAAAAAATAACTTTTATAGACAAAATATAGGTTTTTATAATATAAAGTATTTAAAATGAATTTTTTTTTAACTTTAAAATTCTTTCTTTAATGCAAAAAAAAATATATATATATATATATAATTAAAATAAAAAGGTTTAACTTTAGCTCAAAATCAAGCTCAAATTTTTTACTCTGTATGTTAAACGTGAAAATTTTATAATTATTATTATTTTTTTTTTAAATTATTATTAAAGTAAAATTAATTAATTTTTATTTATAAAGTGTGCTAAACCAAATACAATTGCATTAACTATTGATGATGGCCCAACTGAAAAAAACCCAGAATTACTTGATGCTTTAGATAATATTGGTATTAAAGCTACTTTCTATGTTAATTGTAATAATCTTATGAAAGATGTAAATGGTGAACCAACTGCTTTAGTTGCACCATATCTTAAAGAAATTTATGAAAGAGGTCATGAAATTGGAAGGTAAAAATAGTAGAAAATATTAAATAATTAAATGAAAAAGAAATAAAACTAAATCTTAAAATGTTTTTATTTAGTCATACTTATAACCATGCTTGTCTCACTGAACAATGTATATTAAATAATCCATTAATGAAGCTTATGGATACAAAAGAAACTTTTACTGAACAAATTGTTAAGAATGAAGATTTCATTTATAATGCAATTGGTGTTTATCCAGCTACTTACAGAGCTCCATTTGGTGATGGTCAAAATCCAGGAAATGTAAACAACACTTTATTAGAATGGTTATATGAATTAGGATACCCATATGCTATTCACTGGGATATTGAAACTCAAGATATGGAAAACCAAAATATTAATGATGATTATGCTTTCCAACAAGCTCAAGAACACTATAATAGTGAAGTTGGTCAAAAAGATAAATTAATTACTCTTCAACACGCTATTCCAGTTACCATTGAAAAAATTATTCCATGGATTAAAGATGTTTGGATGCCAGCTCATCCAAATATGAAATTTGTTAAAGTTAGTGAATGTCTTGGATTAACTGACGCAGATATTTACAGAACTACCAAAGGTCCTGTAAAAAATCCAAGTAGTGGTAATCCTTCCTCTGATGATTCTAGTAAGTAACAAATAATTTAAATTAATACTGAACATTTAAATATATTAATTTTTTAATTAAAAATTGTATAGGTAATGCTAAAACTATTTTCACTGGTTTATTCGGAAGTGTTTTACTTGCTACTATTTCTTTATTAATCAACTATTTCTAAGAAGGCTATTTTTTATATCTAAAAGATAGTGCTGATTAATCTATTAAACATGAAAGCATAAATATTATAGAATCCATATATGGAATGATAAATAATATATTATACTGATCTTTTTTTTTTATTTATAATAATACAAAAATATATTATACTGATTTTTTTTTATAATAATACAATAATTACTATTTACATAATAGAGATTATATATATCAAATTTATATGAGAATTATGAATAAAATTCTATTCTATTAGATATATTTTTGTATTTTATTAAAGGTTAAAGTTATCGATACTAATTTTTTTATATAATAAATAAGAAATAAATATATATATCTTTATATATATATTTTTTAAAAATAAATATAATTATCATTTAAATATTTTAATAGTAGTCTTTTTTGTTTGTTTATTTGATTGAATTAAATTGAAAATAAGTTCCTTTCATTATTATTTATTGTTTTGCAAATCATCTCTTTTGAATAATACAAGAAATGATTACAAAGATGTATTAATTTTGTATTATTAAATATGAAATTGTTTACACATCTGCTGTGAAGAATTTCATCCTATTAAAAAACTTAAAAAAAAAATTTACCAAAGATATTCATATGATATTTACTTGCAAAATCTATAAAATGTAAATTTATTATTTCTTAAAAGTAGAACAATTAGCATAATAATTAATGTTCTGAAATTTATCCCTTTAAGGACAGTTAGAACTTTATACATTGAATGTTAGAATCTAAGGATACTTTAGTAGTAAAAATTTATATTTTTTCCTTTTAAAAAAAAGAGAAATACATATTAAAGAAAATCCTTTAAATGATTGATATAATAATTCCATTCTTCTTAGTCATTGGAATATTTAATATATTAATAAAATAATAGTCGTCTTTATAGATGTTAATAAAAATTGTTATTAAATTTTATAAATAAAATAATAGTATATACAGCAATTAAAAAAAAAAAAAAAGATATATTATTCCACAATAAAATAATTTAAAAAAATTTATTTTATAAAATAATCAGTTCAAAAAAAAAAAATCATCAAAAATTTATCGCATTATTGAAGTATTTAAAGATGGTTGTTTCTTTTCATCCTTAATTATCAATTATTTTGATATTGACAAGGGATTGCTATAATTTTATGACTAAAATATTTTATAAAGATTCATTTTATTTATTAATGTTAGTATTTATAACTAACAAAATGAAAAATAATGTACTTATAAAAAAACATTTTATTACAAATTTTTAATAAAAAATATAATTAAGGCGCATAATCAATATTATTAAAACTAAAAAAAAAAAAAAAAAAATGCTTGAAATATTATTAATACTGATATAAATAAAAAAATATTTTATAGGTTTATAATTTTTTTTAATTAACATTTAACATTTTATTTAAAAAATAAAATAAAATGAATATTGTATTAAAGCATAATAATAAAGAACAATTTCACTTTATATAAAAATTAGAAAATTAAAAAAAAAAAGAAGAAAATTACATTTTGAGACATATTACAATATTCGGATTATTCTATTACTATTCTTATCGAATGTATTTTTATGTAATTAAAATTAATTAAATAATATATGGAAATAATTGGATATACGAAGTTTTAAAATTATATATAAATAAAAGAAAAAAACCAAAATTTATTTTTTTTTAAATAAAAAAAAAAAAAAACACAAATTTGAAAAAGTAAATTATATAAAAATATAAAAATATATTTCATCAATTATATATTTAATATTTAATAATAAGTAAGGATTAAATAAATTTCATAATATTATTTAAGACCAGTTTGATACCTTTTATAAATAAAATATATATGAAATGAAATGGTTTATTAATTTTTATAAATATATATATACATATATTTTTTTTTCGCAGATAGTAAAAATGAAATTCTCTAACTTAGCATTCATTTTCTCTTTAGCTGGTATGTACTTTATTAAAAATAATTAAAAAAAAAAATTTATTAATTTAATATTTTTAAATCTTTTAAATAGTTTCTGCTATTGCTCAAGCTAATAATCAAGAAGGTTCCAAACCAAAAGCTGAAATTATATATCATTGTAAGCAACCAAACAATATTGCTTTTACTATTGATGATGGACCAACTGATAAAACTACAGAATTATTAGCTGCTTTAAAGGATGCTGGTATTGTTGCTACATTCTATGTTAATGGAGCCAATGTTTTAAAGGATTTAAACGGTGAACCTCTTCCATCCGTTAAACCATTCATTAAGGATATATATGATGCTGGACACGAAATTGGTAGTCATACATATAATCATGCTTGTCTCACAGAACAATGCAAATTAAATAATCCATTAATGAAGGTTATGGATACTAAAGAAGCTTTTACCGAACAAATTATTAAAAATGAAAACCTTATTTACGATGCTATTGGTATTTATCCAGCCACATACAGAGCTCCATTTGGTGATGGTCAAAATCCAGGTGCTGTTAATGATACTTTATTAGAATGGTTATATGAACTCGGTTATCCATATGCTATCCACTGGGATATTGAAACTAGAGATATGGAAAATAGTTACAGTGGTGGTGATGATTTTGCTTTTGAACAAGCCAAGCTTCAATATGAGAGCGAAACTGCCCAAAAGGATACCGTTATTACTCTTCAACATGCCATTCCAGTTACTGTTGAAAAAATTATTCCATACATTAAGAATGTATGGATGCCTGCTCACCCAAACATGAAATTTGTAAAGGTTAGTGAATGTCTTGGTTTATCTGATGACAAGATATACAAAAAAACACAAGGTTCTGTAAAAGGTAATGCATCATCTGATGCATTCATGGTTAAGACCTCATTATTCTTTATAGTATCCACTTTATTTGCAGTTTTATATATGCTCTAAGTAAAATTAAAAAAATATATATATTAGTTATATCACATAAATTATCATTTAATTATAAATCTATTAATTAACTTTAAATAATAATATCAATTCATATTAAATATAGTTATAGTATTATAAATATTGAATTTATTTTTTTAAAAGTAAAAATGTATTATATAAAACTAATCAAATAATAATTAGTAATAATTTGTTATTAAATAATAAAATTTAAAATAAAGCCAAGAAGTAAAATATACTAAAAAATGTACATCAAATGATATTTAATATTATATTTTTTATTTATTTTATGTATAAAATTGTATTACAATAAATATATAATTTAATTATTATATATGGTTAATATGAAATAATATATAGAAAATATATTTAAAAAAAAAAAACAAATTTTTTATTATGAATGATTTTCATAAAATTTTTTATAACAATCTTTTAGAACTAATGTATCATATTCTTGTTCTCTTTCCTGTATTTTTTGACTTAATGGGAAGAGTGCTTTTTCTATATGTCTTATTAATATCCTTTCACTATTAATATCATCATGAAGAGCATTTATACCGGCTTGTCTTTTAAATAATATTGGAAGTTTTTATAATGGTTAAAATATAATTTAGTAATTTTTGTCATTAAAATACATTAATTTACCTTAATAGGACTACTAAATCTGCGCCAGTAAAATTAGTAGTTCTTTGAGCTAATAATGATAAGTTAATTGAAGGGTCAATAACGGCTTTTTTATTATTAATTCCTTTATTACTTTTAATTTTCATCCTTTCTTCGTCATAGGGTTGAGTGATAGTATTAAGAATTCCTAACCTATCTTCAACATTAGGCATATCAATATAAATCAAATGATCAAATCTTCCTGTAATATATAATATACACAGTATAAAAGGTATTAAATTTATTATTTAATTTAATTTTTTATTCAAAAAATAAAACATAGTATTTTTACCTGGTCTTAATAAGGCATCATCAATTAAATCTGGTCTATTAGTACAACCAATAATGAAAATGCCTTGACGCTCTTGGATACCATCCATTTCGTTTAACATTGTACTTAATACACGTTCATCAACACCACCGGTACCATCATCTGACCAGTCTTTAATTATTAAATAATATATGAAATGTTAATTTATTAATTTTTAGGTAAAAAAAATACTTTAAATATGAAATTATAATTTGATTTTATACATACTTCTTTTAGTACCAATTGAATCTAATTCATCGAAAAATAAAACACATGGATTTAATTTTCTGGCTTGAGCAAAAAGTTTTCGAATCTTATGTTCGGATTCACCGAGATATTTAGACATAATTTCAGATCTATAACCGTTTCAATAAAATAGTAAAAGTAATAATTTTATTATTATTATTATTATTATTATTATTATTATTATTATTATTATTATTATTATTATTATTATTATTATTATTATTATTTTATTATTATTATTATTATTAAATTACCCTTTTACTCTAACAAAATTAATTGAATAATCTGATGAAAGTGCATTAATCATCAATGTTTTACCACAACCTGTGATATTAAAATATAATTATTAATAAGTTTAAATTAATTTTTTTAATATTATATAGTTCATAGATAAAAATTGGAATTATTATAAATTTAATTACCAGATGGTCCGTATAAAATTAATCCAGATGGTGGTTTAACACCTAATTTTGTATATGTTTCTGGATAGAGTAATGGCCATTTAACTAAATGTTTAATCTTTTCTACAATTTTTTCATATCTTTTTTTTTTTTTTTTTTTTTTCAGAAGAGATAGAAAAGTTTTAGATATATTTTTTCTCTATTTTAATAACTTTATTAAAATTAAATTTTTATATAAAATTTGTACCCTCCTATTTCATTCCAAGACGTTTTTTCTCGTTTAGTTTCAAAATCTATTGTATTAGATGGTTTTACTTGGTTAAGTGCATATAAAAAATCGTTGTAGTTTAATACATAATTTTGCTTTTTTCTAAAACAATAGGATGAAAATTATTAATATTAATATTATTATTACTACAGTAACAATAAAAAAAATAATAAGAGACTAAGAAAAAGAAATAAAGATTTACTGATTTTGAATGGAAAGAGAAGACATCATATCTATTAAATTATCTGTTCCTGATTTTGATTCATTATTACTTCTAGTTAAGCAATGTTGTCTTGCGAAATTACAAAGTTGTTGTAAATTCTTTCTAACATAACCTGGAGTTAACTATACAAATATAAGCTCAATATTAGTATCAAAGTTATAAAAAATAATAGAAATAATAAACAAATTTACCTCACTTAAATTTTTAGCATAAACTTCAACAATGCTTATATTCTCTTCATTTTCCTCTTCATTTATTAATAAGGAATTATCTAATAATTGGTCTTTTAATAAGTAAGATAATTGAATTTCCCTCTCTTTTCTTATAATTTTAACAATACACATTAAAATATTTTATCAATACAAATGAAAATTTTTAAGCAATAATTAATATAAATGAAGATAAGTATTGATACTTACCTATTTGGTATATCAATATTAATAACATTATTAAATAACTGACTTTTGCTAAAAATTTCTGGTAAATCTTTTCTGTTTTCTGTTAAACCAATAACATGTATACTGTTATCATATTTTACTTCTTCTATAACTTTTTCTAAATCTTTTAAAATTAATACTTTATTAATTTCCGAATCATTATTTCCTGTTATATTTTTTATTTTTATTTTTATTATTATATTTAGAAAAGGCATGTTAATTTCTGATGATAATAAATGTTAAAATTTATCAAAATAAACTAACTATATACCATTTGCTAATAAATCCAACTCTGATATTAATATAACTGAAGGTGCAGAGAGTTTTGCTTTATCAAATACTTTATTTAAATAACTATATTTTTGGCCATCATTTCTTTCTGTCGAATTCATTTCATTATCTTCATTATTCATATATTCCATATTCATATCTAATATTGATAATGAATATATTGGAATATCTAATGTTGAACATACATCTCTATTTTTAATATAAGTCAATAAAACATTTTTATTTATTAATATAATAGATTTATCTTTGTTTAAAACCAATAAATAAACTAATTTAAAAACTACTATATAACTTACTGAACAATTTCATGTTTTCCTACACCAATAACTCCATTTATTATAATTCCATTACATTTTTGAATATTTAGCTGCTTTTGTAATATACTTTCCATTTCATTATAGGCTGGTTTTATGATAAAATAATAATTTTATATAAATAAATATATGTATTTCAACGTATTATTATAAATTCTTTTTTGACATTTTCAATAGTTAATTTTTTAAAAGAAAAATTTGAAATATTAAATAGTTATCATACATAATAAATCAATAAGTTGTTTTCTTTCATTATCTAAGCCCCATGAATGTTTATTTTTCTTCTGTACTTCTCTTTCGAAACTGAATTTTGTATTTTCGGAAATCTTGAACAATTGTGTTTTATTTATCTTATCTCCATTAATTGCTATCACTTTAAATAAACATGGATTAGCAGAAACAAACATTTCATATGCAGAATTTAATTTTATCTTTTTTTTTTATTTTTATTAAATATTTAGATGGCATATAATTTTTAAATTTATATAGATATAAAATTAAAATGTATTTGTTATTACAATTATATATTGTTAGTAATTATAATAAAAAATTTTATATTAAAAATTACAATTTTGTTATTTGAATTTCTGATTATTATTTGTTTATAATTGATAGAATTAAGTGGTGTTTTATTATTCAATTGTATGCTGTCATTATATGAATCTATATAAATATATTATTGTTAATTTATTAATCATTTTATATAAATTATTATAAATTAATGAACATTATATATTAATTAATATTAACCTATTTCATTGTTTGGAATTTTATTTGGGAAGAATATATCTTTTGATATATTATTGATAGTAATAGTGTCACAAAATGGAATATTATCTTCTACAATGTTGTAAATTTTATATATTTAGATTATAATAGTTAAAAAAATATTATCTATATAAACTTAAAATGTTTATATTTTCAAAATATAAAGTATTTGTTATAATATAATAATTAGTAATGAACAATCCATTTAGGATAATCATTTTACCTTTAATAATTTGAATTTCTACTTCAAAATCAGTAAAATTCATTTCATTATCGATTTTCCAATATTTTAACATCCAGTTAGGAATAAGAACGTCATCTTCTTTTACAGTTAAATTTGGTAATAATATTGCTTGTATTTCAACACTACTATTAGATTTAACTGGTTTAATGAATATACTTTCAAGACATTTTAATTTATTATCAAAAATGAAATTCACATTCACTAAGATATTAGAAGAATCCGTTGTATAGGATTTTGCTTTAAATTTAAACATTTCAAAAGACATGGTATATTATATAATATTCAATGTTTTTAAAATTATATTAATTAGTTAATTAAATTTCAAATGTAATAATTTCTAGATTAGAAATTCAGATTTTAAAAGATATTAATTACAAAATATTTAAAATTTCATTCTTTTATCTTTTAAAATTTATATGTCATATTCCAAAAATGATATATTTTTTTTAATAATATGTATTTTATCAAATTTGTTAACACGTAAAAAGTTCTTAAATCATTAAAACACAATAACTTAAATTTCAAAATTGAATTTCATATAAAGATTATCAAACTTAAATATTTAATAAATAAAATTTAATAAGCTTTGTTATTTGAATTTTCTATATGCATCAAAAATTTTTATTAAATTCATTAATTATTTAATCTTATAAAATTTATTGTCAATTTTATTATATTATTTTCATTGTTGAAAATAATAATAATAATAATAATATATATATATATATATATATATAAAGAAAAAAGGAAAAAGGAGGATTTTAACTAAAATCATAAATTATTATAGAACCATAATAATCACCATAAACAATTGAATTTTTATTAATGTTTAAGACATTAATACCAGGGGATTCACATTTAAATAATTCTTTATGATCTTCACGGTTAATAATTTTAATGAAAGAACGATTGGGGTTAATTCCTGAAGAAGATTGAGAAGTTTCAATATACCAAAAAACAATTCGTTTTTCATCTACTACTATTTTTTGTATAACATTAAGAGATCTATTTTTATATACTATTATGTCTTCCTCTATTTCCTCTAAAATTGGTATAATACTATAACTCTGTATTTGGGAAGCAAAAATATAAGTATCGCAAACATCAAATGATCTAATAGTATCTGTAAGTGTAATAATTTTATATAATTCAAAATCTTTTTCAATATTCCACACTAATATGTGATTGTGTATTGCAGCAATAATAAATTGATCTTTAATTTTTAACTCAGTTACTGAAAACTTTTTAGCGTTTTATCAATTTAAATATGTATAATATATTAAAGAGTTTAGAAAATATAAAAATTTATATAAATCTATAAATTTAATACTAAATAATGAACTACACTTACATTTATAAATAATGCATTATCATCTTGTTCATTTCTATTATAATAATATTCATCTGGTATTTTTAGTTCTTTTATTCTTTTTTCTTCTTTCCAATCCCATACAAAAATATATTTATTAAGACTCGCTGATATCATATATTGGTTATTAATATTAACCGCACATACTGTGTTAATATGACCAGTGAATATTTTAGGGGGATCATCAGTTTTAATATTATAAAGAACACAGGTTCTTTTGTATATTTACATATACATATAACAGTTTTTTTAATACTTGAACACATATCTTGTATAAAGCATTATACATTGTGTATATTATAATAATATTTATATACTAACCTACTAAAAGTACCTTTAATATATATATATATATATTAAAAAAGGATTATAAATATATTATATAATTTTATATATAGTATTTTTTGAAAATTATAAAATAATAAATCACATTTATATAAAAAAAACAAAACTAATAGAATATATACCAATCACCAATAATTCATTATTATATAAGGAAGAGCATTTCATTGTATCCGTTTCAAATTGCCTTATTAATTTAAATGTATTTATATCGTGTATTTGAATTGTTCTGTCAAAAGATAATGAAATTAATTGTTGGTTATTACTTGAAACATATACTCCCATAATTTTTCCATTATGAAAATTTAGAGAATGTTTATTAAATTTCTTTTTTTTGTAATTACTTTCTCTACAATATATCATTTTAAAAATATTTTGATAATTATTATTTTTCAAAAAGTAATTATATTCCAATTCCAATTGATATGAAAATAAATGGCAATGTTGTTTCCAAAGTTCAGAATTACTACACAGTATATTCCATTTTTTATTAACCTTTTAAAAGATAATATTTTTATTTATAATAATATATAAATATCGTTATTTCACCATTATTATCAATATTATTACTTTATTTTATTAACAACATAATCATTATTGTTGGTGTTTTTATAACATTTGTCATAAAATAATTTCTATAATTATTAAGTATTATTTACTTTCTATAAAAATTTTATACCATTGATGCAATAATTAAAGTTCTAAAGTCCAACAAGGAAAGAATATATAAAGACAATTCTTCTGGTAGTAGCGATATAACATCTTTTTGTATTTTTTGTATATAATATAATTTATATTTAATAAACTTCAAGTATCTTCATTTTATCATTATGGGTAATATTCACTTAAAAATTTCAAAATACCTTTGTGTCTATATTGCTTTATTTCATTTTTAATAAATTTTCTATCTTCTGAACCACAATATTTAATCAATTCTTTATATACTTCATTTCTCTCATTTTTATCAAAACTCAAAATTAGTTTTATTATTTCAGAATTGTTATGAACAACTAAATTACTTCTTTTATTTGTATTATCCATTATAAAAAAATAAAAATTGTTAAAATTAACAACCTTAATTATATTAAAAGATATTTGAACAAATTAAAACATTTTAATTAAATTAATTTTTTATTAATTTTTTATTTATTTATTTATTTATTTATTTATTTATTTATTTATTTATTTATTTATTTATTTATTTATTTATTTATTTATTTATTTATTTATTTATTTATTTATTTATTTATTTATTTATTTATTTATTTATTTATTTGATATTAACTTGCTTTTAACCTTAACTTTATTATTATAATTTAGTTTATTATAATAAAGGTTTAGATAAAGACTTTTATTTTCCATAATAATAAATACATATTGAAATAACTTTTTATAAATTATCCATTAACATTTTATATGAATATGACAGTTGAACAAATTATTGATATTAAATTACTGTAACTCAAACCTTGATAACTACTGCTTTTAATTTTTTTGGAAAAATAATTATCATACATTAAAAGACTCTATCATTAACTTCTATTCTATTTAATTGAATTTAATTAAAGAAATAAGAATTGCTGTTTTTTTTTCATGTCAACCTTTAAAAAATTTTTAATATTAAGAGGTTAATAATGAATTTCTTAACACTTCCAATATTCAACTTAATTTTATTTATGCAAAGAAAAAAAAAAAAAAAAGACATTTAAAAGCATATAAATTACAATTTATTAATACTATTAATAAATAAATAAAAAAAATAATAATAGTTTATAAATAGCAATATTAAAAATAAAACTTTTGTATTAATAACTTAAAAAATAAGTAGTATTGTAGTTTTATATATATATATACAAAAGTTTATTCTCATTATCATATACAATTTAGTTAATATTTTTAATATAAAATAAAATTGTATAATTATAACTTTATATAATTTTTTATTTTTTAAAAAAAAACAGGAATCATTATTGATAAATTTTATATATTATACTTTCATTTATTAATATTAATATACTTTTAATTTTTCTTTTATTTTTTAAAATTTATTAAAATGAATTGTATCTCTCTATTAAAGAATATCTGTAAAATATTTTGAATAATATAATTAAATTAAATAATTAGAAAAATAGATATAAAAAAAGAAGAAAAGTATTTAATAATAATATATAGATATATACAAATAATTAGTAAAAAGAAAATTGCAGGAATTTCAATATTTATGGATAATTTTTATTTAAACATCATTTTATAATTTTATATATAACTTTTTGATTGGAATATTATTGAAAATAATAATAAAGGACTTATTGAACTATATTTTGATAATATATATTCAGATTTATAGTATAATTTTAATTATTTCATAAAAAATATCATAAATTATTAAAACTGAGATATTTGATATTATAAATATCAAGCACATTTATATATATATATTTGGTGGAATAATCATTTACAATATCTTGTAATTTTATTATCTGATATTAAAAAAATTTTATTTAGAATTGCACATTTTCAATTATAATAATATAGGAATATAATTATAAAACAAATATTTATAATCTGTGAAAGTTTAATTATATGTATATACAGATTATTTCAGATTATTAATAAGTTATATGAATGTTAAAAGTTGATTGATAGAATATGGATGAAATAGAAGAAAAATCAAATATTGTAGATTTAAATATTGAATCAACTAATGATGAACCAAATAATGTTGAACCTGATTCAAATATTCCGAGAACATTACCAGATTTAGAAATAAATGATAGTGCACCTGATTCAAAAGAAAATAATGAAAATGTTAATTCTCCAAATTTTATACTAGATTCAGAAGAAACAAAAGAAAAACCATTATTAACAATTAAGGATAATGAAAATTTCGATAAAAATACCAATGAAAATAATAATGAAAATAATAATGATGAAAGTAATAATAATGAACAGAATAATGAAAAAGATGAATCAAATGGTGGAGAATTAACTGACATAGGTAATTCTATAATATATAAAAAATGAAAATATTAATATTTATATTAAAACTATTCAATTAATATTTAATATAAAAAATTATTAAATATTAATAATTTTTTATATTTAATAATTTTTATATAAAATAAATTAGTTCCTGGATCAGTAGGAAATAAAATTCGACATTTTGAAGTAATACAAGAAGAAAAAAAGAAAGAAAAAATACCCCCAGTAAAAATGACAAGAAAAGCATTTAGAAGTAGAGTTAATAGTACTCAGGTGTATAAAAGAGAAAGTTTAGCATTACTAGCATCAAACGCTGATAATAAATTAAGAATTCAGACGGTTATAAGTCAGTTATTTAATAATAATGAAGAGAATACATCCAATAGCAATTCAAATACTCCTGTAACAACACGAAGCAGTAGAATAAATTCATTTAAAAATCAGTTATCAAATAAAGAAATGACAATGGAAACATTTCTTAAAAAAATTAGACAAAATAATGGTGAAATAGAAGAAGAAGATGAAGAAAATATTAAAGAAAATGAAACAGTAATAACTAATAATATTAAAGATGAAGAAAATATTAAAGAAAATGAAACAGTAATAACTAATAATATTAAAGATGAAGAAAATATTAAAGAAAATGAAACAGTAATAACTAATAATATTAAAGATGAAGATGATGTTAAATATAACAATAATAAAAGTGAAAATATAATAGAAAATAATGAAAATAAAAATAACATTGAGGTTGAGAATACGAATAACAAAAATTTTAATAAATGTAATAAAAGAAATAGTCGGGCTGACTTGCCATCTATTATTAGTAAAAACTTGGAATTTCAACAATGTACATCACAGAATTCACCATTAAGAACTACTTCCAACATACCAGAAAATGAGGGTTTAAACGAAAATAGTGGAAATAATGATAATATTGAAATTAATAATAAAGTTATTGAAAATGAAAATGTTAATATAGTTAATAAGAGCGATATTAATGATGAATCTGGATTCCATGAAATAAAATTAGATAGTAAATCATCATTGAAGCAACCATTTCATTTCCAATCACAACAAAATGTGAATGAATATGATAAAGAACTTGATGTTAAACAAAGTTTATCATTATCAAGTAATGAACTAATTAAATCAAAAACAGATTGTTCATTGAATAAAGTAGATGTTATTCAGCCCTTAGATAAACAGCATGTTGCAGTTTCAGACACACAACTCAATACAATGAATTCTGTAAAAAAATTCAAAACACAATTTATAAAAATTTCAAGTAAAAAGAATTCTAGAGCAAATATAAAAAGCATTCATGTTAAAGGTAATGGTGAACATTCTAATTCAAATTCTCAAGAAAATATGAATCCCAGTTTGGATTCTGTTTCAGATGATAGTGTTTCTAGTATAAATAATTTAAATAATACTAGAAAAGCATCGTCTGATCAAAATAACAGACATCCAATAGAGGTACTTCCTTTGAAGATTAATACAAAAATGACAAGTGATACAAATCTATATAGATGTAAGAAGAATGATATGATAATGAGTTCAAAATCATCTAAATCATTTGTAGCTATACCAACAGTAATTTCTAAGAAACAATTAAATAAAAATAGTAAACCAGTAGAAATGAGGCATATTACTAAAAAATCATCGATATCAACTATCAGTAGTCACAGTGATGATGAATCTATTAGTTCACCCATTTCTGCACCAGTTAATGATAAATTATCATCACCAGCAAATGAAAAACGCTTATCTAGATTAAATGAGTATGATACAGATATTTTATATGAATATTTCGAAGAAGAAAGTTTGGATGATATTATTAATAGTGAAAGTCTATCTATCCGAAGTTTAAGTGTGGATTCAACTAGAACTCAAAACAATAAACCAAATTCTTTAAGTATAAAAACAAATGTTAAACACAATGTTCCTGGATTAGGAAGTAATGATATCATGACTTCAGGTGTCACTCCATTAGATCAAGTGTATAATTCTATTTCTGAGGAGTTAGAACAACGTCTATGTAAGACCGTAAGACATTCAATTCTACAAAGAGTCGATTCAAATAACTTTATGATTCCAATTAATATTTTATATGAAAAGTATTATAAAACACAAGTCATTTATGTAGAAAGAAAAATGACAATAGAAGAAGTTTTACAACAGGCACTAAATAGTATAAATATATATGAGGATTATGGTAACTACGACTTATTACAAGTATTTGGCTTTGAAGATATTATTGAGGAAGAGGAGGAAAACAATATTGCTGAAGAAAACGAAACTAAGAAAAATGAGAGTGATGAAGAAAAAAGCAATTCATCATTAGAGTGTAACGGAAAATATCAAAATGTTTTAGATCCAACAGAAAATGTTGAAAGTATTTTAGAAAATACCTTTAGTGGTTCCAATAGAAAGACAAATAATATTCTAACTTTCAGAATAAGAAAAAAATCAAGTACCATGAAACTACAAATTTACTTGGAAGAAGAAAAAAAATATTATAAAGTTATGGTTACTAAAAAAACTACTTGTAGTGATGTTATTAAAGCATTATTATTCCTTATTAATGAGCCTTACTCAGAAAATAATTGGTATATTCAAAGAAAACATTTAGATAACTATGAAGAAGGAAAAGATATACTTGAATTAACAGATACTTTATATAATAAAGAAGAAAAAATAAAATATATACTGAAAAGAAAAGTAATAATTTCATTTATTTATTTCAATTATTATTTTTTTTATTATTAATGTATAAAAAAATCTTTACAAAAATATAATTAGAATTCAAAACAAATGTCAAAATTAGCGAATCTATTAGGTGTTACGGATGAAAGTGATTTACATAATATTGTTGATAATAAAGAGAGCAAGGTAAATTGTTTATTATTAATAATAATTATATTTTTTTACTTTATTTTTTTTACTTAAATTATTGTCAATATTTCTTTATAATTATATACTATTCAAAACAGAAAAAAAAGGATAAAGATAAAGCGTCAAAGAGCACAAATGAATTAATAAAATTTGAGCCGCTGAAAGATAGTTGTGATACATTAAATGAATATTCAGAAGAAGTAAATTTATATATATAAAGTATTAAAGTCTAATATAAATAATTATATAATAAATTTTTTTTATTCACTTTCAATAGAATTCAGAATTATTCTCAAGAATATTAAGTTTAGATAAAGAAGAAATATATCGTATATATTTAAGAAACAAAAAGGTAGTAACACTTTTAAATTCAATTTTTTATGTATGATTTCATAATATAGTTATATGTATATAAAAATAACCCTATTTTTTTTTAAAAAATATATATTTATATACAGTTAAATAACAATAAGAAAAAATTAGAAAAGAAAAAATGTGGATCTTTAGATCAATTAAATCTAAATAGTGGTTCATCATCAAGTATTAAAGAAGGTGAACGTTTTTCATCGCAAGTTTTTAATATATTTAAAAGTAAAAAAGAAAAAAGATTATCAAAATTACGTGATTCAATGGGAACTGGATCTATGCCTGCACTCAGTTTATTAAAAGATGATAATTCCAAAGATTCAAAAGATGATTTAACGAAATATGTAATAATATAATAAATAATAATTAATTTTATAAATTATATTCAAATATTAATATAATATTATGAAAATCAATAATAGGATGAAAATGGAACTAAGGAATTTTCTTCATCAAATAATGATTTATTGGTAAAAAAAAAAAAAAAAAAAAAAAAAAAAAAGACTAATATTAAGAATATGAAAAAGAACTAAAAAAATTATAAATAAAAATATATATTTAAAATTTTATTACTTATTTTTATATATATAAATGAAAATAGGAGCCTGGAAAGCGTGCAAAGAAACTTGGAAACTTCTTTGGTGTTAACCCATATCAACGTGAAAATACTGAACTTAATAATATTATAAGAAAGAACTATAATTCGGTAAATAACTAAATATATAATATACTAAAACACAAAAAATAATGAATAATAATAATAATAATAATATATATATATATATTATATTTAAAAAAAAGAAAAAAGCAATGGATAATGCTCAACAATTTGTTGTTATAAGAGTATATTTTGCAAATTTTTCATTCACTACAGTCAATATGTCGATTAATGATACTTGTAAAACATTAAAAAAAATATTATGTGAAAAATTAGGAGTTAAAGAAAGTGATGAAGGATTATATCAAATATATGAATTCACTCAGAAGAATGGATGTAAGTTGTAGTTTTTTTATATAAATTTTATTTAATTAAAAAGTTTACTTATTTTTTTATTGAAATTAAAAAAAAATAAGATCAAAGAGAAGTTCATAATTCAGAAAGACCATTTGATACAATGAGACGGTGGCAAAAAGATGAAATATTTTTATTTAAGTTAAAGAACAATAATCCAAAGGTTAAATCTCAAAATCGCAATTTCCCTGAAATGAATAATCCTGAAAATATGTGTAAATCTCCTGTAGTTTCTAATAATAATATTGCAACGGCATCAGAAAATCCTGAACAACCTGTTAAGAGAATGGCTAAATTAGCAGGTTTCTTTGGAGTTATGAATTCTAAACAAGAAGAAAAGAATAATTCAGAAGCAGAAGTAAAAGAACTATTTAACATGCTTCATGTAATGTCCAATAGTAAAGAAGAGGCTACTAAACATATCATTCACTTTATTCATTCAAATGTAACTATAATCATTGGGAGATATTATTTTTTTATCCTTTATTAATATAAATCAATTATTAAAAAAATTTTTTTTTATATTTCATTATTAGGATGTTATTATAGGTAATTCTGTAAAAGAAGGATGGCTTTATATGCAAGTTGGTAAATATTGGTTTAATAGTTGGTGTTATAAAGATAATAATGGAGGATTTAATATTAAAAACTGGAAATCTGGCGATATTATGAGAATTATGGTGAGTGATATAGTATTAGCTGAATTAATGGAAGGTAAATCATCGGGTTCATCGGGTGACAATGTATTTCAAATTGTTGTTAAAAAACCTGGAAGTCGATCATCTTCTCAATACCTTTTCAAAGCAAAATATGTTATAGACGCTATTGAATGGGTCACCTCATTAAAACCATCTAATGCTGCAGAAACTCAAAAAGTTATAATTGAAGATGATAGCAACTTTAAAGAAAACTTTGATGCTCTAAATATTATAGGTAAAGGCAAATATAGTGTTGTTTTCCTATGTAAACAATTAGCCACTCAAGAACCATATGCCGTCAAAATATTAAATTGCCAATACAAAGATATGTGGGAAGTTGAAAAAGATATTCTTAAATCTATTAGTCATCCATTTATTGTAGATATATTTCAGGCATTTGAATATGAAGAACATAATTATTTAGTTATGGATTTCATTAATGGAGGTGATCTATATTTCCATCTTTCTCAGTATGGAAGATTCTCAGAATTAAGAGTAAGATTTTATGCTGCTGAGATATTATTAGCTTTAGAAAGTCTTCATGGTCATGATATTATCTATCGTGATTTAAAGTTAGAAAACATTATGATAACTAAAGAAGGCCATATTAAAATTATTGATTTTGGCCAATCTGTTCCAAAACTTTATATGAATGTTGATGAAGTTAGTTCAATGTCAAATATAGAATATATTGCTCCAGAAATTTTATGTGGTAAACCATATTCCTTTGCAAGTGATTGGTGGGCATATGGTGTTATTTTATATGAAATGTTATGTGAAAAGCATCCATTCTATTCTAATCAAAAAGAAGAGATTGTTCAAAGGATTTTACAATCACCGATAGAATTTCCTGAATACCCATCTCGATATATCAAAGACTTAATTTTAAAACTTCTAAATCGTGATTCTGATAAGAGATTAGGATGTTCTTGTGATGGTGGTAAAGAAATTGAAAATCATCCATTCTTTGAAAAGATTGATTTCACAAAATTATATCATTTGGAAATTAAACCTCCTTTCAAGCCAAATGTTGAAGATTCATTTGATATTCAATACTTTGATACCCAATTTACCGAAGAACCAATTTCTAACAATATATCGGAAGGAAATATATACAATAAAAATGATTATAATTATGATGAAGATAAATATGAAGAAGATAAATATGATATATATAATGAAGATAATGATAACAATTATTATAAAAGAGAAAGTAACGATTATGACTATGAAAGAAATGAGTGTTATCAAGACGATAATGATTATTATAATGATTCTAATAATTATGATAATCATGATTATGAAGAAAATGATAATGAATATGATAGTCAGGATAGCCAAAATTATGATAAAGATGATAATGCTAACTATTCAGATTATTATCAAGAAAGACCTAGAAGTAAAAGATATTCAACAATTAATCATTATAGTATTAATTATGATCATAAAGATGAAAGTATGAATTATATCAATGAATATGAAGAAAATGGTAATATTAGCATAGAGCAACAAAGATTGAATAATGGATGGGGTAGTGATGATGATGAAGATATAATAGATGATAGTTATAATAAACCTAAACAATATAGTAGAGATGAAGAAGATTATACTAAATCATATATTGAAACACAAGAACAAAGAATAAAAAATGGATGGTAATTATAACAAAAAACAAAAAAAAAAGAAAAAAAAGAAAAAAGAAAAATAATATTAATAAAAAAAAATATAGATATAGATACAGTGATGCATCAAATATTAATTTATATTTCATAGCCAAAACCCATATTTTTCATAATAACTATCATTCACCTCTTTATTTTTCTCTTTTTTTTATTTTGGAAAAAATAAACAATCCTAATAAATAAAAGTTTAGCTTTATACATTCAGAAAAAAAAAAAAAAAAACTATCAAAAAAATAAATATATATTATAGTCACTATTTTAATTAAAAAAAAATAATAATAATATTAATAATATTATTATATCCCATTATTTATTTTTGTTATTTAATGGTTTATTTATTTTGTTTTAATATAATTTAATTTATCATTTTCTAATACTATGTATTTAACAATTTCATATATTTATTACTATTTAAGTAATATTTTTATATAATTTAATTTGTATTATTATTGTTGTTTTATTAATTAAAATACACAGATTTTTTAGTTAATAAAAGAAAAATAATAATAATAAAAAATAAATATTAAAATACTTATATTTATTAAGCATTATATAATATTTAAAATTCCCTAAAAAATAAATTTATGAAAATTCATATTAAAAATGATTTTTTGAGAAAAATGAGCAAAGTTTTTTTTTTTAATGTAATAATTTATAGAGTTATTTTAATATTCAACAATGTTGAAACAAAATAATAAAATTCTAAAATTACTGGCTTAATAGAAATCATCAAAATTAAAATATGATATTAATATAAAAATGATTATTATTTTAAGTTTATAATATCAACAATCATAATCCTTTATATTTAAAAAATTGAAACATAATTCAAATTATATTTATAAAATACCAAACATTGAAAAACAGCTAATTACAATATTAAGAATTAGAATATTAATGATATATGTTTCACAAGAAAGTCATAAAAAACTCATGAAAAAAGTTAATATTTCCTTTTTTTTCAAATATTAATCATCACTATCATTATGATTAGTCATAACACGTGAGTAACATTCATTAAATAAATTAAACAGTAATTCATTAATAGAAAAAGTTTACTACAATACTAATTATTATAAATAATATTTAATGTATTGTTTTATTATAATTATTCTATTTACATACTACAATACTAATTATTATAAATAATATTTAATGTATTGTTTTATTATAATTATTATAAATAATGTAAATTATAATTACTCATTCTATTATGAATTAAAGTTATTAATACCTTGTATTTCTTTTAACTGAAAAAAAACCATAAAAAATATTGTTTTAAATTTTAGAGAATACTATTAAATAACATTAAAATTTAAAGCATACAAACCATTATACATTATAGAATCCTTTTACTATTATTATACTAGTTATTAATGGTTATTAATGTTATTAATTTAAAAAAAAATAACAATAATAGTAAATTAATAATATTAACAACAACAATAATAGTGATAATTAAGGATATAAATATGATATCTGATAAATGTTATTTTTTTTCATAATCAAAAATTACTATCTCTCATCTATCATTTGTTATGTAAAGCTAATAAACATTTTATATATATCAATATCTATACCTTTTTTTTTTTTTAAATATTATTATTTCTTTTATTATTTTTTTTATTTTTAAAATATATTTTATAACTCAATAACCCTTAAATGAATAAATTAAAATAGATCATTTCTTTTTTAAAAATAACATATGAAAATTAAATTGAATATATTAAAATTATTATTATATATATCTTTTTATATTAAATAGTATTAAATGTAATATATTTTAAATTGGTTTTCAAATATAAATTTAAATAGAAAATTTTTACAAAAAATGGCCAATGTTTTTTTTACAAAGATGACTTTTTGAAATAATTTATATATTAAATATATTAAGTAAATATAAATAAATTTATAAATATATTATCGATAAATTAAAATAGGTTTGCTGTTTTATCCACTAATTGTAGTAAGAAAGATGATATTTTTGATTTATTTTGAAACTTAATATTATTAAAATTTTTATAAGTAAAATGTATTAATTGCTCTTTTTTTTTTTTTTTTCCATTTCTATATACAATACAATAATGTAAAAAAAAAAAATATAACTTCATATAAAATATAATAAATAAAATTACAATATCAAAACATAATCATTTTATTTTGTTTAATAATTAATATGCTTTTTTTTTTTTTTTTTTTTTACAAAAGATACTATTTAAATTTATATTCTATAATTTATAGCTATTAACTGAATTAACTAGAGTACAACATTAAAGTTGTATCTAAATAATACAGATTCAAAAAAAAAAAAAGAGGAAAACAATACTTAATATCAAAAATATATAAAAAGTTAAAACGAAAAGATAACAAGATATATAAATTATAAATTCATATTATAATTTATATGATTCCATATATATTTGTAGCCATTTTGTTGTACTATTTTTTTTTATAAACATTATGTTTTTTTTAATGGTTCAATAGTATGAATATATATAATTATTTTAATTATTAATTATTTCTTTTTTTTTTTCTTGTAACATTTTATTTAACGTATAATTATTTATTCGTATATTTCACAAATTTCATTTTTTATGATTCGTATCAGAATATATTAATTTTTAATTTTAATTTTTTCCTGCTTTTTCTATTTTTCTTTTTTCAATATAAGCCGAATATGATCAAACATTCAAGAAGAAAGTAGAGTACAAAGAATATTCATGAAATTCCAAGAGTATCAAAAAACAAGAAAAAAATATAAAACAAAGTTATGTACAAAGTAATACAATTAATATCTTCCCTAATTTTTAATTATTTAATTTCATAAAACTTACTCTATAAAAAGTAATTAGTTATATAAATATATTAAAAATATATTAATAATTTAATATTCAAAAATAAGTAAATTGATGAAAAATAGTTTAAATAAAAATAAAGTTTTAATAAATCTAAATTTATATATATTAAATATTATATATAATATATATGTGAATAACTTTAATATATTATTCTATTACATTTACCAATTAAATATAATATATTAATAAGTGTATATTATATAGCTTATTATATTTACCAATTAAGTACTAAATATTAATAAGAAGTAATATAAATTCTTCATTCATTTATTAATATTTTACAAAGGTATAAAAATAAAATAGCTAATATATTAATATATATTATTTATATTATTTATTTTGTTTGAAAATAATTCTATAATGATATTAGAATCATAACCTACATCATTTTTATCATTTTTTGTTTTTTATTTATGTAATAATAAAGTTAATCATAATAGTACTTTACTAAAAAACATTTTTAAAATTGTTAAATTATTTATTATTTCATATATTATTAATATATTTATAATATATTAATTTTTATTTAAAAATTATGTACAAATAATTTTATTCATAATAGACTTTTCCATTTTATAATATAATTAATATAATTCTAATATAAGGAACAATATATTAATGATATATAAAGATATATTACATTTCTTTATGGAACTTAGGAAATCGCTATGTTATTTATATAATATATTATATTTACAAATTTTAATTAATAGTGATTGAAATGAATAAGAAAATTAAATTACAATCAACAATAATAAAAATATTAATATTAATAAGTCATATATTATTTTATATTAACCAATATTCCATTTTGTATATCAAATTATATATACAATATAATATCATGAATAATTATATTTAAAATCAATATATTTTTCCTAAATAAAAACATATTTCTTTACAACATTAAATAATATATATTAATAGTATATATATAGTATATTTTTTAATTAGTAAAATGTAAAATCGTTTCAAATATTTTATTAAATTCATCATTTTTATAAAAACAATTATTTTCGTTTATTTTTTTTTTCTTCTTTATCTTAAAAGAAACAATTAATTATTTTGTCATCAAAATATTTATAATATATTTCAATATTTCTTTTTAAGTAAATATAAACTTTTTTTTTGTTTAAAGTGTAATATTAAATAGAAATAGAAACTTTATATAATAGTATTGAGTTGTAATGAATATATTTATAGTTTCCTAAATAATAACTTTAATATATTTATTGAAAAAGAAAATAATAAATACATATAAAACTATTTATTTGTTTATAATTTATTAAAATTTTAAAAAAAATCATAATATTAACATATTAATTATTGTAAATAGATATTTCTACATAACTACATAGTAATATATATAAAATGAAGGCTCTTATTCTTGTTGGTGGTAAATATTAAAATTTGGAGTAAACAAATAATAATAAGTGAATTTTATTATATAAACAATTAATTAAAAAAAATATTAAAATTATTAAATAAAAGGTTTTGGTACTCGTCTTCGTCCATTAACTCTTACTCTTCCAAAACCTTTGGTTGAATTTGCCAATAAGCCAATGATTCTTCATCAAATTGAAGCTTTATCAAAGGTTTGTAAATGTTTATATTTTATTTTGAGATTCCAAAAAGGTAAATATGAATCGTTGTAGTAATCAAACTTTATTATTGTTATATAAAATAGGCTGGTGTAAAAGATATTGTTCTTGCTGTAAATTACCGTCCAGAAGTTATGGTAAACTTTATGAAGAAATATGAAGAAGAATTTGGTGTTACTATTACTTTTTCTGTTGAGAATGAACCATTAGGCACTGGTAAATATAATTTATTTATTTTTAATGAAAAAAAAAAAATAAATAAATAAAAAATAGATAAAATTTGATTTAGAAAAAAAAAATAAAATAGTAATTAGTAATAAATAATAAATTGTTTTTAATAAATGAAATAAATAAAACAGTAATAATTAAAATTATTAAAATATTTTTATTTTTTTTTCAATAATATAGCTGGTCCATTAGCTTTAGCTAAAGACATTCTTGCTAAGGATGATGATCCATTCTTTGTTTTAAATAGTGATGTTATATGTGATTTCCCATTTGATTATTTAGCAAAATTCCACAAAGCTCATGGTGCTGAAGGTACTATTATGGTTACTAAGGTTGAAGAACCATCTAAATATGGTGTTGTTGTTTGTAAACCAAATTCTTCTATTATTGATCGTTTTGTTGAAAAGCCACAAATATTTGTTGGTAATAGAATTAATGCTGGTATATATATTTTCAATCCATCAATGCTTGATAGAATTGAATTACGTCCAACCTCAATTGAAAAGGAAATCTTCCCAGCTATGGCTGCTGAAGATCAATTACATTGCTTAGATTTAGAAGGATTTTGGATGGATGTTGGTCAACCAAAAGATTACTTAACTGGTATGTCTTTATATCTTACATCTCTTGCTAAGAAGAGTCCAGAAAAGTTAGCTAAAGCTCCATATATTGTTGGTAACGTATTAATAGACCCATCAGCAAAAATTGGTGAGGGATGTAAGATTGGTCCAAATGTAGTTATTGGTCCAAATGTTGTTATCGGTGATGGTGTTAGAATTGTTAGATCTTCAATCTTAGAAGATGTAAAGATTAGAGACCACTCTTGGATTAGAGAAAGTATTATTGCCTGGCATTCAACTATTGGTAAATGGGCTCGTTTAGAAGGTGTATCTGTTTTAGGTGATGATGTTCATGTTATGGACGAAGTTTATATCAATGGTGGTTCTATTCTTCCACACAAAAGTATATCATCAAATATTACTGAACCAAAGATTGTTATGTAGATAATTAAAATTTTTAATACATTAAAATCAAAAATGATTTTTTGTTTTTAAAGAAATTAAATATAATCTTAAATACCATTAAAAGAATATATTATAAATATAGACAAAATATATTTTTTAATAATCATTGAATGATTTAATTAAAAAATATTTTTTAAAAAAATAAATATCATATTTATTACTTTTTTTCATCGACAATAAATTTATTATTATTTAAATAAAATATATATATATAATATATATGATAATAATGAGTAAATATTTAAAATTGTCGTGTTTAAAATAATATATAAAAAGTGAAAATATGATATAAATGAAGTTATTAATATAAATATATAAAACAATACAATCAATAATAATAATAAATATAGTCAATACATAATATAAAAAGGAAAAGAAGTCAAGCATAAATAAAGTTAAAACTATATAAGAAAGAATAATAAAATAAAGAACAAATAACAACAACAACAACAACAAAAGAAAAGATATTTAAAAATTAAATAGATAAAATATATATATATTATATATTTCATAGCTTATCAGTCAATTTTATTGCTTTTATTCCATAATTATAATTATAAAAGTAATATTTAATGCTTATAAAGCATTTTTTCAATTACATTTTTATTTAATTTTTTCAAAATGCATAAATACTTTCATCATTAAATTTTATGAGTATAAATATATAATTAAATTCTTTAAAAATACCAAAAAAAAAAAAAAAGAAAAAAAAAAGAAAAAAAATTAATAAAAAAAAAAATTAATAAAAAAAAAAAAATATATATATATATTTAAGTGTAGTAACTTTACTAATTTATGGTCTATAAAAGAATCTTATTAAATGAAATATATTGGTAATGGGTTTCTGTTTCTGTTTATTTTTTTTTTTTTTTTTTGTTATATTTATTTATTAGTATTGAATAATAAATATAAATATGTTTATAATGAAAATATTCAGAAAAAAAATAAAGTATATTGATAAAAATGAGAATGCTGAGAAACACAGTAAGGTTGTCAAAATATAATCTATCAAATACAATTATTATACTCAGGTATAATAGGTATAATAGGTGGCTTTCCTAATTTAATTAAAATTATTTATTGTACATTATATTTATTTTTATTTACCATTTACCATTTACCAGTGTTTAAATTTTTAATTAAATAATTAAAAAAAAAAAAAAAAATAAAAATTATACTGATGTAACTGCTGTTATGAATAACAATACTAACAACACAATTATATTTTGAAAAAAAAAAAAAAAAAAAAACTTTTTTATTAATAAAACACAATTTTTGTTTTTTAATATATATACAAAAAAATAATTTTATTATTATTTTTTTTTAGTTTTTTTTTTTTATTTTATTTTTTAATGGAATATATATAAATTTGTTATAATTAGTAATATAAAATAAAATATGAATAAAAATAGATATTTATGTTAAAACTTTTTAGTATATATATTATATACTAAAACTAAAGGAATAAAACTAGTATTAAATAATACTATTCATTTTATTTTAGAAAACATTATCTTCTTTAGGTGGAATGACAACACTAAATAATTTTTTAGAATCTGCTGGTTTTCGGTAGTATAATTTTCTTTTCTTAGATTTCATATCAATTAATCGAACTGGTCGTGATTCATCACTAGAAGAAGATAAATCTATATATTCAGTTTGATCGGGTAACATTACAACTTTACGTTTATTGGTCTTTTTCGTTTTAGAAAGGTCACTGCTATCATTATTATCTTCGTCATTATCACTTATTACATTATACTTTATTGATTTTAATTCACTTTTAATATTTTCTGAAGGAGGGACATTATCTGTAGAATTCTCGGGATCTTCTAAATCAATAAAAATAGTACTGGAACCTCTACTAAGTGCTTCATTTTCATCTTCACTGCTAATACTAATGGTTTCGTCATCTGAATTTGTTAAATCGAAAATTTCTTTCTTTTCTTTTTCTTTTCCTTTTCCTTTGCCCTTTCCTTTTCCTCTTTTTTTATATGTTCTTTTTGTTTTGCTTTTTTTGACTGATTGCTCAGAGAAAAGATCATCAAAGCTTTTTTGACTTTCTTGACTATTAGAAATTATGTCTTTTTCTGACTTTATATTTCCTTTTATTTCATTATCACTTGATAAATCTTCTTCAGATACTTGGAGGTTTTCTTCTTTTTCTTCATTTTTATCATTTATTATCGTATCTTGTTGCAAAAGTTCAAATAAATTTTTATTGTCATCCTCATCCTCATTTTCATTTTCATCATCTTTAATTTGATTTACATTATTATCTTCCATATTTTTATCTTCTTCCTTATTTTCTTTTTCTTTATTAATAGCATTGATTTTTATCAAATCAAGAATAGTTTTAAACGTATTGTTATCATCATCAATATTATTTTCTTCATCATTTGATGATTTTTCATTATCAAGGATATTATCTTCTTTTGTTTGTTCGTTTATACCATTTGAGGAGTTATCAATGTTACATGTATATTCTTCTTGACTTAATAATTTATTATCATGGCTTAAATTCATGTCTTTTTTTTGTGTAATTAACTTTTTCTCAGTACTATCATTAGAATAATTTGAAATATCTTTATAATCATTTTCATTATTATTATCTATAATTTTGGAATCATTTAAACTTAAATTGTTAATGACTTTATTAGAGGAATCTGCAACATTTTCTTTTTTGTTATTTTTGTTTTCTTTGTTATCTTCAATTCCCGATCCATTCTTTTCTTTTTTATTTAAAATATTCATTAAATTATAATTATCAATTTCAATTACCAATTTATCTGGTGGAACTTGAGTTTTTAATAATGGTGATTTTGAGGGTAATATAGATTCATGATTTTTATTAGGAGAAACAGTTGATGATGAATTAGTTTTATATCCATAATCAGAAATACTTCCTTCATCACTAGGGCTTCTAGTTTCGTCATCTGTTTCTTCATTTATATATGAACTATTTTCAAGATAACTACTACTTAAATTAAGGTTTAAATTTGCTGCTTCAAGTTTATTAATTATTTTTGGATTTAATAAATTTTCATTTTGTTTATCACCTTTTTTTAAAGTATTATCTTTTTCAGAATTTACATATTCATTGTTCATTACTACTCTTTTTAATTTATTCTTTTCCTTATTAAGGTTCTCCTTATTATTTTTATTATTTAATGGGCTTTCTATTAATTTCTTTTTATTTATAATACTTCTTTTTTTCTTATATTCTAACCATTTTTTACTTATATCTTCATCTTCATCGTTATTTCCTTCTTTATTATATATATATATATATATATATTTTTTTTTTTTTTTGAAAATATTAAAACATAAAAAATTTATTTGTTAATAAGGAAGAATAATGAAAAAGGACTATGAATTATTTTAATTATAATAATTATGCATTACTTTTTGCTATAGGTTGATTATTTTCATTTTTACTTTCATCTTTATTTATTTGATCATTTGAATCATTTTCTGATTGTTTAAAAGACTCAACTAATTGAAACATATACCTTGGACTACATTTTTTACATTTTAATTTTTTTAATAATATATATTATAGAAATAATGAAATATTAATAAGGTATATATGATTATAAAGTTATTTTATATAAATGATAGTTATCATTTTTACTCTATTAATTCTGGCTTATTTAAAATATAATTACTGGTTAAATCATTAATTAGATTTTCGTTATTATCATTATTCTCAGTGTCATTTTTATCTAAATCATTTTTTTTATTGTTGTATTATAAAGTTTATTTTATTTTTCAAATATATTTTATTTAAAAAATTAAAAATAAAATAAAATTAATTTTATTATTTAAAAATAGAAATTTTTATTTTTTATTTATTAATTTTTTTTTACCTTTATCCATCATACTATTATTATTTAATCCAGTTATTTCTGTATTCATGCTCAAATAATCATGTATTGCATTATCATCTTTTAATATTGAAATATTATTTTCAATGTTATACTTCTTTTCTTTTTTAATCCACGAGCTTTCCTCATCAATATCCATATTATCACTAAGTTCTTCTTGGTGAATATTTTGTATATTTAATTCAGTATTATTACTGTTACTTTCGATATTATCATTACTATAATCACTATCACTATCACTTTCATTATTATCATTTTCAGTAGTATCACTATTATCATTACTTTCATTATTATTAGTGTCATTGTCGGATAAATTCTTATTTGAATTATCTGTATTATTGTTTTTTTTGGTGTTAATTTGTTTTTCTACTACTGTACGATTATTATTATTATTTTCATTATCCGATTCTTCTAATTCTGAACTATAATGATTATTGTCGTTTTGATCTGATTCCATTTTACTTTCAGATTTAAATATATTTTTACTTGAACCAAAAAGTTTAGTATCCATACTATTTATACTATTTATACTATTATCATCGTTTTCACTGCTTTCTATATCCTCTTCAATTTTCATAGATTTACGAAGCATCATGCTTCTTTGTAATTGTCGATATATTTCTTCATCTTCTTTTGATAATATCTTTTCTTTTTTAACCTTTGAAGTTTGCTTATTCTCATTGAATTTTCTTGTATCATTATTTTTTTTTAAATTTTCTTTTTTACATTGATTTAATTTATTATTATTATTATTATTATTATTACTACTACTACTACTACTACTACTACTGCCATTATTTTCAATTGGTTTAACATAGTTGTTATTGTTTTGATTTATTTCAAAACTTTTATAATTACTTTCAAGTTCTGGTTTCTAAATGATAAAATTTATATCAAATTTATTTATATTATTAAAAGGTGTTCATAATTTAAAATAAAATAAAATAAAATATGAAATTTACTAAATAATTATAATTTAAAATTATGTCTTTGAGGAACTTTCTCATATCTGAGATAAATCTATTAGATATGTATATTAATAAAAATTAATTGAAAGAATTTTATTTTATAATTAATTTCAAAAAATAATAAAAATTACTTGCTCCAAGAATATTTCTTTATAAGTTCCATTTTTTTTAAATTTTGAATCTTTAAATTATAAATTATTTTATAGTTAGTAATAATTTATTAAAGATCAATTTATTTTAAAATTTAAATTTCGTTTAAACATAAAATATATAAAAAATTATATTTATTACTTCATTTTTTCTTTGGCGAAATAATTTATAGTACGTTTCATATTTTTTAGTATCTGTTAATATTGGTTCAATAATTCCAAAATGTTGAACAACTAGTGATTTTTTACTGTTATAATTATTCAATCCTTGAATACATGCCTTTATTATTATTGTTATTATTTGTTTATTTAGTAAATTATATATAAATATTAATAAAATTAAGAAGAAAAAAAATATTTAATATTCAATATTATACTTTAAACTTTATAACAATTATTTATATCATGTATTACTTATAAATAAATACCTGGGTTTTGACTTCTAAAAAAATACTTAATAATTTTTGATTTACACCCCATTTACTTGTATTTATTTTGCTTTTTAAAAAATAAATAGCATTATTTAAATTTTTGGACCTATTATTTCTGTGACTTATTATTGATACATTTTGTGAAGGGACATCAGAATTAAATATATCATTACAGAAAATAGCAAAATTTATAATTTCATTTTCAGTTTCAGTTAATGATTTTTGTTGTTTGAATGGGATTTTAAAGAAAGGAATAGCTAAAATATAAATATTTATTATATTGTAAAAATTATTAATATAATTAAAAAAAAATTATAATGATTAATTAAATAATTAAAATCAATATAAAATAACATTATTATCATTATCATTACTATTATTTTTTTTATTACTATTTCATTTTTAATAATAATAACATTTAATAAAAATTACATCTTAGGAAAGTCCATTTTAATTGTGTTCTAAATTCAATTTCTTTTGGATTATTTATTATATCATTGTTAAAACCTAATACCCATTTAATATAATCTAATGAATTATCAACAATTAACTTTAAATCTTTTTCTAATGGTCCATATTTATTTAATTCAATTATTTCTTTAGTTGAAAGGAAAGTGATTTTATCCATTTAAAAATTTATAATCATTTATTAAAATAACATAACGATTTTCATCTTATTAAAAATAAAGTAAATATAAATTATTACATATAGTTGTAACGTATACAATAATGTAATTAACACATTAAATTAATATATTATTTGATCAATCAATTAATAAATAATAATAATAATAATAATAATAATAATAATAATAATAATAATAATAATAATAATAATAATAATAATAATAATAATAATAATAATAATAATAATAATAATAATAATAATAATAATAATAATAATAATAATAATAATAATAATAATAATAATAATAATAATAATAATAATAATAATAATAATAATAATAATAATAATAATAATAATGATAAAATAAAAATTAGAAATTTGAAAAAATATAATATAGAAAATTAAACATAAATTTTAATATTCAAATTAAAATATATATCCTAGATTTTGAGAGGGCCAAAAAATTAAAAAATCGGCCCAAGCGAAAAAATCTTAAATTATTATTAACTCTAATAAATTAGTAAAAAGTAAGTGATTCTAATAGGAAAATTTAATTATAAAAAATGACTGCTAAAACCTGCTAAAAATTAATAATTTTCATGCTAGTTTAGTTTATAAATATTAAATTTTTAAGATTCTGGTATTTTGAAAAATTAAAAATATATATAAATATACTTGTTCTATAAAAAATTTATAATGAAATCTTTATCTTTATTTAGATTACATTATTTAATTTTTATTATCAAATTTTTAATAATTAATTTTTATTTAATTATAAAAGATACTGTATTATTTAATAATAAAAATAATAATAAAATTAAAAAATCGAAAATTTAATAAATATATTAAATCATTCAAAAAAAATTCCTATTGAACAATATTCTTTATAAATTTATTAAATAAATTCAAATATTTGATTTTTTGATAGATTTTCAATTTAGTGTAACGTTTCTTGTAGAATCAATTATGAAATTATTGGGTTAAAAATCAATTTTTTTTTTTTTATGGAATACTGTTATTTTTATATATAAATAAGGTTTTCCATGTGATATCTAAAAAGGAATTTTGTTTTAATAAAAAGTTTTTTAAAATTATATAAATTGATAATAATATAAACTAATATTATAAATCAAAGGAATTTATTAAATAACCAATAGAATTTAAATTTTTATTAATTATTATCTAAAAATAATTAAATAACTATTGTTTTTTTTTTAAATTGATAAATTGTGTAATATTAATTTATTTTTATATAATAAAGTTATATTGTGGTTTAAATTTAAATGTATTTTTATAATTTTAATTGATTATATGAATTATATATAAATTATAAATATATTTTGATAATTAAAAAAAAAAATTATATATTTTATAAAAAAATTTATATTATTTATAGTTTTAAGTAAATAAATTGGATTATTTCTATTATATTAATAATTAATTTTTAATCTATTTTTCAATATAATATAGCATAAAATTTTAAATATTATATTAATATTGTTAAGGTAGAATAATAATTATATTAAAATTAATATAATAGTAAAAAAAAAAATCTTTAATTTCTTTTTACATGATAAATATAATTAATTTTTTACTTTTTATTTTTCAATTTTTTTATTTTACATTTTATTTTAAAAATCTTCTCAACTTAAATATAATTTATTAGAGAAGTGTGTTAAGAATATTTAATTTTTTTTTTTTTACCAAATTCATCGATTTAAAATAATATATTAACAACAACAATTTTAATAATTTAAACAAGAATATAATTAAAATCTTTTTGACAGGAAATATTTCATCTTTTTTTTTTTTTTTTTTTTAAAAAAAGACTGAAATTTAAATATATAAATAAATATATATAAAGAAATTTAATATTTAAAGATTAAATGTTTATAAATATACTATGTTCTGTAATTAATTCAAATATTCAGAAAAATATTTTTTGAAAGAAAATATTATTATATATATTACATATTATATATAATAAAAAGGGTATAAATTAACTTCTGCCTAATTTATAAATTAGACATTTAAAGTTTTTTTTTCTTAAAAAAAAAATAATATAAAATAGAAACATTAAAATATAAAAATAAAATGAATGAAGATAAAGTTAATTATGATTTTGTCCAAAATGTTAACGATAAGCTTAATAATGAAATTGGGAGGAAAAACATTGTAATTACAGAAACTATGCCATATTACAATAAAACATATGAAAATATTATACTACCTTGTGTATGGAGTATACTAGCAATATTAATGATTGGAATGATTTCAATATATATAAATTATAAAAATAGACCTCAATATCAATATAGAAGTGTAAAATTAACTTTACTCTATTGCTTTAGTTCAACTGCATATGTGCTCCTTATAATTGTAATTTGAAATATATATCAAATTATTTTTATTTAAAAATAATTATATTGATAGTTTTATATATTTAACTTAGGCTGCAAGAATGTATAAATTTTCATGTATTGTAAAATTATGGATTACTGATATATGTATTGTTTTATCTCTTTTTTCGATTATGAGCAGAGGAGTGAGAATTATTTATTTATGGAAAGTAAGTTAACCTAATTTACTATACTAACTATTTTTCATTATTAACTAAGTGATAATATATTACTAAATATAGTTGAACACATATAAATTAAGTAATTCAAAAAAGAGGAAAATTACTCTTCATAGTACATATGAACCAGAAGCAAACACATATTTTAAAGCTGTATATAGATTGATTAACGAGGTATATATATTTATTAAATAATTAATATAATGATTTGATTATATATTAATTTAAATAAATAACTAAAAATGAACAAATAAACAAATAAATAAACAAACAAACCATAAAAAAAACACCATAATACTTCATTAAATATACGAAATTTAAAACAAGGAGATTGCGAAAAGAATGATTATATTACCTATAATTATTGACTTTATGGTTACAGCTTTCATTCATTATTTAGTAAAGGATAAATGTGATAATAATCCAATAGTTTTTGTCCCAATTATGGTTTTTGTTTTTTTATTTACAATTTCATTTCCATTTTTCATGTATCAACTACATAGAGTTCATGAATACAATAGAATTACATCAGAAGTGGAATATCTTATTACTTCACTTATATGGTGGATTAGTAAGTTAAAAACAATATATTTAAAATTTTTGATATTGCATATGATATTAAATGCCAATTTTAATTTATATAGTACTTCCTTTATATATTGTTACTGAATATGTACCAAAGTATAAAAAGAATGAAATAATTCATTATTATACAAATGATGGTGTATTCTTTTTTGTTCTTCAGGAATTTCTGGTATTTATTATTATGACGATTATTCCTTTATATGAGATGTTGATTGACAAAAAAAAATACAAAAATATTAAAGAAGAGGAGGTAATAAAATAAAATAAGATTTAATAATATATATTATACTATTAGATATTAAAAATATTGTATTATCTTACAATAGATGTCCATGGAATATTTTTATAAATTAATAAATGATCCAATTATTATTGAGGAATTAAAAGAAGTTGCTATTAGTGAATTTTCAGTTGAGAATGTACTTTTTTGGGAATCTTATCGTGATTTAATGAAAATAGCTAAACATCCTAAAAGTAATGCAATTAAAAAGATGCTTTATACTGGTTTGAATAAACTTAATAAAGAATTAAATGGAAAATCAAGTAAATCAAATCTAATAAATAAAATGATTAATCATGATCAACTTTCTAATCAAGAAGTTTCTAATGTAATATATGAATATGAAAAAAATAATAGTCATAAATATTACAATCAAAAATCCAATAAAAAAACAAGAGAGATGAATACAAATAATAATTTTTATAATAGTAGTAATGAGTATAATTATTATAGTAGTAGCAGTAATGGAAGTACAAGTAATTTATTAGCAAATATCCAAATTTCGGAATCAAGCCCTTGTAATTCCTATAATTGTTCTCCAACATCTTCTATTAATAATAGCTACATCTATATTGATAATAATAGTCAAGATAGTTTTGATAATAACGGCTACAATTATAATCTATATCAACATCAACGTAGACGTAGTATAAAACAATTTAATATTGATATTGAAGCAAAAACCAATAGCACAGAAAATTTTAATGATAATACATCATCGTCTGAAATTTCTGCTGATACCCCTGTACCTTTAAAATTATATAATTACTATCAAAATTTTTATTATACATTTATTGATGTAAATTCCACAGCTGCAGTAAATATAAATTGTAATGTCAGAAATGCAATTGAGGAAAATATAAAAAATCCAAAAATTGGAATTTTTGATGAGGTATTTATTTTTATACTTAATTTAAAATATTAATTATTATGAATTATATATTTATTATTATTATTATTATTTACATAAAATTAATATTATAAAAACTTAGGCAAAGGAAGAAGTACTTTTACTTATGTTTAGAAACCTGAATTCAAAGTTAATTCTTCAATTAAAACAAAAGCAAATGTTAAATTAATTATTCAATTAAAACAATAATTCAACAAAACTAAGTAATATAAAGTAATATAAATTAAGAAAACAAATACTTTTTTTTTTAAGAAATTTTTATTAAGTATTATTTAAATAAAAATAATATATATAAATACATTAGTTTATATTTTTATAAAATTAAAACAATAAAATATTTTTTATTAAAAACAATTGTTTTATAAAGTAAATGATTATTAATTAAATTAGTTATTTGAATAATAAAAAATAATAGTTTTTTTTTTTATTTATTCTGAAAATGTTAAAATAGACTTACGCATTTACCTTTAAAATAAGGATAAACTATATATTAAAATATAATAAATAAATATATATATATAAATTATATGTTCAGTACTAATTTAATATAATATTTTGAATAAATAGGAAATATGAAATATGAAAAGTTTTGGAATATTATTTTATTAATATTGATTAAAATTTGTTAATATCCATTAAAATTATTGATTAAAGTTTGTTCATCTTTTTTTTTTAGTTTATTAAAGTTCTTTCAATAAAATTTATATTAAAATTTACATATGAATATTTGAGAAGCAATTTTATTTATTGTAAAAATATATCAATGTAAATAAAATATAATAAATAAAGTTTATTAATATGTATTTATTGTTACACAATCCAAAATATAACTCAATTTTTTATTAAATTTTTAGATATACTAATATATTTAAATAAAAATAATTAATTAAATTTTTATATACCGTCATTTCATTTATTAAATAATCCACAAACTAATTTATGATTAAAATTATGAGTAATAGTTTATTATAATGAGTAAATATTATAAACAATACATTTTCCTTTATTTATAAATTTTTTATTTATAAAGAATTATTGAAAGCCTTATGTAATAAAATTCATATATATAAGCAAGAGGATGTATAAAATTTATTTTTATTTTTTTTTTTTAGTTTTTTTTTCTCATTTTACTTTATTTTAATTCTCATATTTTTTCAATTGATTTTCATATATATATTTTTTGAAAGATTATTATCATAATATTTAATATATGATTAATATTAAATATAAGTATATTATTTATGACTAAACATTAATTTAAATTGATTTTCTTATTAATCTATTATTAATATATTTATTTTTAAATAAAGTTTTATATGCTATTTAATTTAATTTCAGAATATTATAATTTATATTTGTTTTTTTATATATATATAAGTTATTTTCCCTTTCGTTAATTTTTAAATAAACTTTTTTCTCTGTTCTGGTTATCAGGTATAAAACAGTTAATAATATATTATTTTTATATTATTTTTATGTAATATATATAATTCTACTTATTAATTACATTATAATTTTAGAGATTATAATTATATATTGTATTGGAAACGAATAAAAATAAATAAAAATATATATAGTATATATATAACACAGTTCTCGAAAAAAAAAAAAAAAAAAAAAAAAGAATGAGAAATTCAATAGTAATTTCTATTATAGGAACATTGTTTTCAAAAGTACTTTCTGAACAATGTTGGTCAAAAGAACTTGGTAAGTAAAAAAAAAAAACTATAAAAGAAAAATAGTATTATGTATATCTATACATTAACTTTATATATTAATATTTAATACTATATTTTTATTTATATTTTTTTTTTAAAAAAAAAAGGTTTTGAATGTTGCAAATCCTGTGTAACTCAATATACTGATGAAGATGGTCAATGGGGTAAATTATATTTGTAATTTATAATTATATAAAATATAAAATGATACAGTATAATTAATTTTCTTTATATAAGGTTATGAAGATGATTGGTGTGGTATTCCTGAATCTTGTAATTCTTCAAAAAAGGAATGTTTTACTTCCGAATATCCATGTTGTTCAGAATGTAAAGTAATTTATACCGATGAGGAAGGAGATTGGGGGTATAATTAATAGTTAATATATATAATTAATAATTTTAATTTAGTTTTTTTTTTAATATAATATAGTAATTTATAATTTATACTTTTTTCATTTTATATATTTTATTTTTAATATTTATAGATATGAAAATAATGAATGGTAAAATAATATATATATAATAAAATAATAAAAGAATATATTGTTAATTAAACTATTTTATATAAAGGTGTGGTATTAAAGACACTTGTAAAGTTGCTACAAAAACAACTTCTACAAAAGTTATAGCATCACCAACTCCAACAAACGAACCAACCTGCTGGGCTGAAAAATTAGGTAATTTTAAATTAAATATATTTGTAATTTTCAATATGATATAATTAGAAATTTAATTTATTATTATATAAAGGATATAAGTGTTGTAATGAATGCACTGTTACTTATAATGATGAAAATGGTGATTGGGGATTTGAAAACGGGGAATGGTAATATATATTTATTATAATTATAAAATAAGATTTTGCATAAAAAAAACAAAGAAATATAAAAATTTCATAATTGATATATTAAAATATAATAAAAAAAATAAAAGGTGTGGTATTTTAAGAACTTGCAGTGTTAGTTCAGATATAAATCTTGAAAAACCTTATGAAGCTATACCTGATCCAGAAAAGATTCATACTCGTGATTATGCTAGAATCTTAAATTTGAATTTACGTTTTTATGAATGTAATTGGTCTGGTAAAGCTCCAGAACATAAACAGGTTTATTGGAGATAGTAAGTTGTATTTTAAAATATATATTCTAATTTTAATAATATAAATAGTAGATGAAAACTTTTAATACTATTTAATTAATATATATTTTTTATTTTTAACTTTTTATTATATAGTGATTCAGCATTAGAAGATGGTGCAGATGTTGGATTAGATTTAAGTAAGAATATATATTTACATATATAATATATATATTAATAAATAAAAAATAAAAAATTGTTAATTTAAAATTATATCATTATGCATATATTTATGATAATACATTTATTAAATTAATAGCTGGAGGGTATGAATATTAAATTTTATAAATAATAATAATAATAATAATAATAATAATAATAATAATAAAATAGTTACTATGATGCTGGTGATCATGTTAAATTTAATTTACCAATGTCATATGCAATGACTATGTTAGCTTGGGGTGGTATTGATTTATATGATAATTATGTTGCTGCTGGTCAAATTGATTATTTAGTTCAAATCGTTAATCATGGAGCAGGTAATTAATAGAAGAATATATATATGATTAGTATTATATTATAATAATAATAATAATAATAATAATAATAATAATAATAATAATAATAATAATAATAATAATAATAATAATAATAATAATAATAATAATAATAATAATAATAATAATAATAATAATAATAATAATAATAATAATAATAATAATAATAATAATAATAATAATAATAATAATAATAATGATAAATGATTTATTAATATATTAAACAAAAAGATTACTTTGTTAAATGCCATCCAGAAAAAGAAGTTATTTATGCTCAAGTTGGTCTTGGTGATGTAGATCATTGTGTAAGTATTTACACTAAGTATGCCATTTAAATAATAGACAAATAATTAATAATTATTTTATATCATTTATCCTTTTAGTTCTGGGTTCCACCTGAATTAATGGAAATGGAAAGACCAGCTGTTTGTAAGCTTACTCCAGAGAATGGTGCTTCTGATGTAACTGCACAAATGGCTGCTGCATTAGCTAGTGCATCAATTTTAAATAAGAAATATGGTAATGAGGAAAAAGCTGAACTTTATTTAAAGCATGCTATTGAAATTTACGATTTTGCTGATAAATACAGAGATGTATATGGTAATCCTTGTCCAGAAGGTGCATCTTTCTATCCATCTGCTTCTTATAAAGATGAATTAGTTTGGGGTGCTGCTTGGGTTTACCGTGCATCTGGAGATGAGAAATACTATGAAAAGGCTGATTCATATTATGATTCTCTTGGTTTATCTGGTCGTGTATTAATTGGTCCAATTTCTTGGGATGATGCTGTAAGTTTATATATAATTATTTAAAATTTTTGCAACATATTTCTCAATATTTTTTTTTATTATTTTATTATTAGTCATCAGGTATTATTTTCTTAATGTCAAAGCCAGGATTTGGTTCAAACTGGAAAAGATATTTAGGTGAAGCTCAGACTTATGTTGATCAATACTTAAATGATAAATCAGCTCGTACCGATGCTGGGTAATTATTTCTAGTATATAATTAAATTTAGGATGGATGATTAAGATCAAGAAAACATTTTATTTTAACATTTATAATCTTAATATTTATTATATAGTATGTTATGGTATAGTGCTGTTTCTGGTTGGGGATCTGCTCGTCATGCTATGGCTGGTACATTCCTTTACTGTATTTTCAATACTTATCATAACCCAACTGATCCAAAATACTTTAATTTCATTCAACAACAAGTAAATTGATAGTTAATCATATTAATTACTTATAATATTTATAAACGATTGTTGTAACATAAGTATTTTAATATTATATTTATATTTTTTATAGGCTGATTATATTCTTGGTAATAATCCATTTGATCGTTCACTTGTAGTTGGTTCTATTCCAGGTCATGATCCACTTAATGTTCATCACCGTGGTTCTCATGTAATTATTTGTATTAAAAATATAAAAGAAAAATGAAGATATTTTAATTCTTATTATTTTAATAATATTAATAAATAGGGAGGTTATTCACCAATTTCTCCACCAGAACACAACATGTATACTTTATATGGTGCTCTTGCTGGTGGTCCACTTCAAGATGATACTTGGGATGATGACAGAAATAATTGTAAAGTTTTAATAAAAAGATATATTAATAAATTATTTATTTTAAATTTGTTATTAATTTTTATCATATAATTAAATATAATTAGATATTACCAATGAAGTCTCATGTGATTGTAAGTTTTACATTTATATGATTTTGGATCAAATTTTTTTTATTAATTGTTATCAATTGAAATATCATTTATAGATAATGCTGGTGTTACTGGTGTAATGGCTTATCTTACTCCATGGACTGTCCCAGATAATTTCCAAGTTGATGAAAGTGAACCAGAAGCTGATGCTCATTTAATCTTAAACATTGAAAAGAGTTGGGCTGACGTTTACAGAATTATTGCTGAAGTTGAAACTAAATTACCAACTCCAGCATGGGAAATTGAAATTGCTTTACCAAAGGGTCATGTATTTGATGATTATTCAGCAACTAACTGTGATGTTGTTTCTTATGACGAAGCATCAGGTATTCTTAGATTTAAGAATACTCCATGGAATGGCCCATTAACTGCTAATCTTACTCAATCATTCGGTTACCAATGTCATGGTGTTAATGAAGAAGAAGGTATTGTATTACCAGATCATGCTAGATTATATTATCCAAAGAATAAGTCCTACAAAAACATGAGATTAACTTTATTATCTGAAGAAGGTGAAATATTAGAAACTAAAGACAGAGAATAGAGATTAAATAAAATAATATAAAATAAGTACAATATATAAAAGTTAAAAATTAAATATTAATAAAAATGAAAATATATATATATATAAATGTATTTTTTTTTTTTTTTGTAGTGAGAATTGTATTAAAAATAAATAAATGAGTATTAAAAAATAAAATAGTTTAATTTCAAAACAATGTAATTAAAAAAAAAAAAAAAATAAAAATAAAATAAAAAAAAAAAAATTAAAACAAAATACAATTTTTATAATGTAAATTAAAGTAAATAATTTTTAAAAATGGTATTTATTAATTTATTTAATTATTATTATTATTATTATTATTATTATTATTATTATCATTAAAATAAGATTTTACAATTAAAATATGAATTATATAATATGAATTATTAATATTTTGATGTATAATAAATAAATTATACATATATATAAAAAACTAATATATAAAAAAAATAAAAATATAAAATTTGTTATCTGATAGTTATTTTTAATTTTTTTTTTCTATGTTTCTTCATTGATTTTAATCGCTAATATAATATCTATTATATTTATTTATTTATTATTGGCATATTCAGTCAATTTAAAATTATTTTTAATTAGTTTTTAATAATCTACTAACAATAATTATTCTTAAACTTCGATTTCTAATTCATCATCCGTATTACCATCATGATCTTGATCATTTGAATCATCATAGAGTTCATTTATGTGAACTTCTGTTAATTCTTTATCACGTCTTTTATAATATAAAGGTGATTCGCGCTTTTTATAATCTAATGTATCATTTATAATATCATCTTCTTCTTCATCAACTTTCCAATTACCACCATTTTCCATAAATCCTTGTAAATCTGGTGGTAACTCTTGCATTTGTACACTTGGTGCTGTCTCCATATATCTTAAAATCTCTGCAATTTGGATTCTTAATTGATCAAGATATGCTCTTGAATTTGCATTTTCTAAATGATTATCAACAATTGGTGGATTTAATCTATAATCTGGACCAAAGTATTCCATATATTCATTTTCCGGTAATACATCTGGAATAGGGGTATTTGCCATTATACTTGTTTCATATGTCCAACATCTAGAAACATTTCTGATTGTATATCCACCTCCACCTACAGTCATTAATGGAATATTAAAACTTTTAAGGAATCTTACACATTCACCATGACCATGAACACTAATATTAAATGTACCAAGTTTATCCCCGGCTAAACTATCTGTACCACATTGCATAATAATTGCACCGGGTCTAAAAGTCTCTATTACCATACTTAATACGTGCTTAAATATATAAGCATATGAATTGTCGTCAATATAATCTAATAATGGTACATTTAATGAATAATATTTTCCTAAATGTGTTCCAATTTCATCTAATGATCCTGTACCTGGGAAGAAATGACCATCATATTTATGAAATGAAACTGATAATACTCTATTTGATGCATAGAATGCTTCCTATTTGTTTTATAAAGAAGGTTTAAAAATTATTATTATACAATTATAATGTATTATCTAATTTATTAATTTTTATTTTTTTTAAACCTAAACTTGGTTTACAACTTACTTGAACACCATCACCATGATGAACATCAATATCTACATATAATACTCTTGGAAAATATCTTTTATGTATTATAAATAATATTTAAATATATAAAAATTAATTTAAAAACTTATTAAATTAAATTATTTTATAAAATATGAAGTTTTAATTCTATAGTTTGTATACCTTAATAATTCAAGTGCAGCTAATACAATATCATTGGTATAACAAAAACCAGATGCTTCTGATTTTCTTGCATGATGTAAACCTCCAGACCAATTTATTGCTAAATCCGTTTGTCCTGAAGTTAATTTTCTTGCTGCTTCTAATGAACCTCCACACGAAAGACGACAAAAATCATATATTCCTTCAAAAATTGGACAATCATCAATACCCAAATTGTATCTTGATAAGAATTTTGTAAAATTATTTACATTATTTGGAGTGACTCTTTATAATATGAATTATCAATGTTAAAATTATATAATATAAAAATAAATTTATTTAATTATTAATTTACAAGATACGCCTAAATTATGTCTATTATTAATTTTCAATAATGTTACAAATTATGTATTATTAATATACCTCTTCAGAAATTCTATATAATCTTGGGAATGAAAATTCGCTATTTCTTCATCAAAAGCCCTTCTTGTATGAAAAACATCCATGTGTTTATATAACCCATAATTCATTACTAAATTATGAGTTAGAGTCAATCTAGGTGGTTTCATTGGGTGTCCTTGTCCATAATGAAAATTTCCTGCGTCGTGATTAAAACAATAAGCTACACGATCTTTTGAATGTGAAGATTGAGGTCTATTAAACATTTCCTCAATTGGAGGTATATCATCTTTTGGCATTTTTATTTAATAGTTATTATTTCTTAAATTATATATTTTGTTGAACTGTTATGAATACTAATTAAATAGAAGGTTTATCAAAAATAAAGATAAAATGAATAAAAACAAAGATTTAAATAATAAATTATTTGAATCTATTTTTTTTTATTACTTTTGAAAAATTATTCTATTTTAATCTTGATAATTTATTTTTTTTTCTTTCAATTCTTTTCTTCTTTTTTAGATAAATAGAAATAATTATTGTTTTTATTTTTATTCGTTTTTTAATTATTTTTCTTATGTTATTATGCTATATCATATTATTTTAATAAAAATTGAAAACTAATTTTGATATACTTTTTAATTTATCATATTTATTTCTTTTTAAAAATCAATATTAAATTTCATTTTTGGTATTTATAAAGATAATTTAGTATTTAGATATTAAAATTATTTATTCATAAAAGTATTTAAATATAAAAACATTAATAATTTTATTATAATTTATTAATTAGACAGTATTATGGGGTAATTATTTTAATTTCATATTTGTACCAACCTTATAACAACAATTATATTATATAAATCTTATTATGTAAAGTTGATTTATAGCTAAATAATTTAAGATATATTTTTATATTGTATTTATCATTTCAATTATATTAATAATTTCTAATTATAATCAAAGTCACGTGGATTTATATATAATTTAAGCTAAATTGTTAAATTATATTTAACTACTAATTATTTAATATCTGTAGTTAATAAAATTAGCCTCAATAATGAAAATGAATGAACATATCTTGTAATAAAAATAAAAATAAAAAAACATTGTATAACAATATTTAAATCTAATATATAATATAAACAAAATGGAACATTATAAAAAAAATTATAATAATTTGTCCATGGAAGTTTTAGTAGATGGTGAAACTTTATTCACAAAAGTTGATGAATATATATCAATTATTCCATGGGTAATAATAAAATTTAATATGATAAATAAAAGTATAATTTTTATTATAAATTTAATAATATTAATTTTATTAAATTTTTAAAAAGAAAATAAATCTTCTAGCATGTAGTCAAACAAAACCATATTTATTTTTAGCCATAAACAATAATATTTATGTATATAAAATATATAATGAAAAAGAATATAGCAAAGACCCTTTCATAATATTGAAAACTGGGAATAATTCAGTAAATTTTGATAATATATTATCTCATTCTTTACATGTATATCATATAACTTAATCATTTAAATTTATATATATATTTAAAAATTTAATTAAAAAGGAAATTTCAATTAATTCAATAAAAATGGGTTATTTGTATAACGAAGAAATTTTAGTCTCAGTGGTAAACATCTAAAATTTAAATTGTAATACAAAATAAAAATTTAAATTTCAATATTTAAATATTAATTGTAAATTATAATTATACAATAATACAATTTCTTCTTAGTCTGATAATGGTCTTATAGCAATATTTTTTATATCAAATCTAGAACAAGAACCAATAAAGTTAATGTAAATTTTAACTATTACAAACGAATCATTATTTTTATAAAAATATCTAATTTAATAATATTATTTAACTATAAACACTTTAAAAATTTGTTAAATATATAATAAAATGATAACAATATTGATATTTTTTATATACTACAATTGCAAAAATTATTGATTTTTAATTATAATATATAAAGAAATGATAATGACATTTCTACTTGGGGTATTGCAATATATGGACCAAAAGGATATATTGCTGTTAGTGCAAATAATTTTTTAATAAAAATGTATAAAATCTTAAAAGCTAATAATTCAAAATCAAGAAATGAACATTCAAATGAAAATTCCTCTGAAGTAACTAATAATAAAATTAATGAGAATATAGAAGAATTTGTTAAAGAGAAAAATTCAGAAATTTCAAATCTTGACTTTTCTGGAATAAAAATGAGTGATTCAGAAATCAGCTTTGAAGAAAATTATAAAAATAATAATGACAAAGGTAAACCAATTGAAAATTATCCAAATTATATATTAGGGGATGAATGTATATACTTTAAAGGTCATAAGCATAATATACCCTATATTTCATTTTCTAAAGATGGAAAATATCTTATTTCAAGTTCTATAGGTAAAAAAAAAAATTATTTATTTATTGTTATTATTATTATTATTATTAAATATCTTTATAGTTATTTACAGTATTATTTTATCTTATATATATATAATCAATTATAAACACTAAAAGATTCAACAATAAGAATATGGAATGTTAGTACAGGTAAAAAGGTTTATACAAAACTAATACATAAAGATGAATGGTAAATTTTAAATTATAAAATAATTATTGAAATATTTTATTGAATAATCATAATTAATTAAATAAATTTATAATAAATTCATAATATTATATATTATTACCAATAGGAATTGGACAGGAAATTTCATTGAAATTAATCATGGATACATATATAATAATGATGTTGTTAATTCATATGTAAAATCAATTCATGCGCATGATGAATTTATTGATCGATTTATGGCTATTAGACGTTTTTTTCCAAATATACCAGGAAATATAGAAAATATAAGGGAAATGATTAATAGAGGAGAAATATTCTTAAATTCAGTAAGTTTAAATTTAACAAGAAATAGTGAATTGGATCAAGAAATTGAAGATGAGAATGAAAATAGTGTTGATGAAGATATTGATTTAATTAACAGTGGAAGTGATATTAGTTTTACTGAAGAAGATAATTGTCTTTCAAATGATTCAGAAGATGAAAAAAATAAAATTAAGTTTTTTTTTGAAAATCCTTCATCAATAAATAATGAAAATTCTATAAAACATGACAGAATTAATAAAAAAAGAAGTTATAATACAATGAAAAATGATAAAATAATAAATATTAATAAAGAAAATATTACAAATTTTGATATAATTCAAAGTTATGATTTAATGGGAAACAATAAATTAAAAATTGAAGAAGGTTCAAGTTCAAAAAGCAATTTAATAATCAAAAATGAAAATGAAAATGAAATAAAAGAAAGTGACGATATAGATCAAAATGATAATTCTTCACCAAATACAAAAGAAAAAAAGAAAAAGGGAGAAGAAACTCTTGATCAAAATATTGAAGTTAGAAATAATGAAATAGTTGATAATTCGGATTATCATGAAATTAATAATGAATCAACACACTCTAATATTCAAAGAGATTATATCAATATCTCTGGTGAAAATGATTTTAATGGATTATCGAATGAAGTAGATTTATTCCATGATAATGATAATGAAAACGACCAAAATAATAATAATATAGAAGAAAATGAATTAGAAGTAAATCATATCAACATAATAAATAATGAAGAAGAAAGTTTTGGAGATGATGAAGAAAGTGAAGAAGAACAGGATAATGTTGGTGATTTTATGAATGCTGGTAATAACACCGCTAATAATACTGATGATAATCTTGATGATGATAACAATAATAATAATATATATGTAAATTTCGATTTTAACGATCATGAAGTAACTGAATATCATAGTGATTCAATGTCAGTTGGACCTATACCTATATATTATGATATTAATAATGAAAGACGTTCTTTATCTGAAGGTGAAAATGAATTATTTATATATGACACAAATGAAAATGAACTTCATAATAATAGAGATGAAATGATAATCAATGAAGATCAACAAATAGACGAAGAAGAACATTTATTAGATGAAATAGAAGATAGTGATGAAATTGATGATTTTCCAATTGAAGAAGAAGACTATAACAGTTTTGGTGAAAATGATGATAGTTTCTTATCGTTTGAAACAGATGATTCTGATAATCTTCATATTGAACATTCTGATATAGAAGATAAAGGTATTATTTTTTTTATTTATTTTATTTTATTTTATTTTATTTATTAAACATTTCATCTACTTTTTTTTAAATTGAATTGAAATAAAAGATTTAACCATAAAAGTCAATAATAATACCTTTTTAATAGTATCATCAGGTAAAATTAAGAAATTATAAAATATAATTATAAACAAATCCTATATTTTATTATACATTTTTACTAATTTTAACCCTACCATATAATAATTATATAATTTCTGTAGTAACTGATATCTATTTATTAGATAAATCAGGAAAAGTAATTGATGTATTACAAAATCCATTTGAAAAATATTGTGTATCGTTGAATAGATATTCAAGTAATGATTAATATTAATTTCATAAATTATATATAATTTTTAAAATTAATATTATAATTATTCTAATATTTAAAAATATACATTATCAAGGAATAAGTATACTTGAATGGATACCAGAAATAGAAGTAATAGTTGTAGCAAATCAAAAAGGTGTATTTGGATTATTAAGAATCATTAAAATAAAGGAAGAACAAAAATATAAAATGGTAATAATAAATTAATAAAATTAATAAAATGAAATAATTGTTAAAATTTTCATAATAATATTAAATAGGTAATGGAAAAATATCTACCAGAAAAATCACCATTGTATCCTATTGCTGGTTTATGTGTTAAACCATTTTATTCAACCTATGATCCGCTTTTATCCTATTATCTAATATATGTAACATTTTTAAATGGAAGTATATATATATATAAATTAAAGCATAACACAAATTCGTTTCCACTATCATTAACACAACTTTAGAATTTTATTAATTATCTCTATTAAATACACAATATAAATGTATAAATGTATATAAATGTATATACACAAAAATAATAATAATCAATCAATTGATATTGATAAATAAATTATATTACCCAATAACATTTTAATCAAATAAAAATTAAAAATTTATCTTCATTTTAATATTCCTAAATAATGCTTTTAAATTTGTTTTAAATAACATACATTCCATACGAAAAATAAATATAGTTATATTTGAGAAAAGAAATACTTGAATGTTTTTATATATATTTAATTTCTTTTTTATATTTCACATATATTTGTGAAAATTATAGAAAATTATCTTTTATTGTAGTATTATTCAACTATATTATGAATAATAATAAAAATCTATGTGCTATTTTTTTTAAATAAAAAAAATAAAACGGCAACTTTTTCTTTAATATATATAATGAAATAATAAATCAAAAAAAAAAATCAATGATTAATTTAATTTTATTATTATTACTATATATAATAATTATATATTGTATTATAATTACATTATATTGTAATATAATAATAATGACAATTTTTTTGTTTTAAATTAATATTTTCTTTTTATGTGGCATACATGGAAAAGGTAAATTTTTTTAATTAAAATTTAATTTATTTATAATTTTTTAGTTTTTCAATTATCCAATAAAATTAAATGTAGAAAAATTTTATTTAAAATAATATATTTTTTTCAATGAATAATTGCGGCCAATGAAAATATATAATAAAAAATAAACATTTTTTTTAATAATAATTTTGAGGTAACAAATAATTTTAATAAAAATAAATTAAATAATATAATTAATTCATTAAACTAATATTTAGAAAAGAAATTTTAATTATTATTTATTCAAAAAGAAAAAAAAAATTATAAATAACTTTAAAAAAATATAAATATAAATAATATATAATATCAAATTAATATAAATATATATAAATATTTATATATTATATATTATTTATATTAAACAAATACTAATTGATTATACAATTATATATAATAGTCAATTTTACTTTTTTTTTTTTTTTTAAAAAAATGTTTTTCTTTTTTAATATAAAACAATAAATGTTTCTATTATAATTAAAAATTAATATTTTTTTTCTATTAAAAAAAAAAAGGACCACCGTAACATTCTATGATAACTAATATTCTTTATTATTATAATATAAAAATTGTATATAAATAAAGTAATATTTCTTTTATTATAATAATAAAAAGAATAAAAAAAAATAAATATATATCAGTTATAAAAAGAAATTTTAAAATATTATAGTATTGTAAATATATATATAACAAACAGAAGGTTTAATATTTTAACTATTTTCACTTTTGTAAATAATATTATCAATAAATAATTATAAATATATATTACATATAATAAAATAATTAAAAGATAATATAGCAAATTGTATAATATAAAACATAACAATATATAAAAATAAAAAAGAAATAACTATATTCCAAATATATAAATTATTAAATAAAAGAAAAGAACTACAAAGAAAAAAAAAAAAAAAGAAAAATAAATAAAAATAACACACATAAGTAGAATAAAATAATAAAATAAAATAAAAATGAGAATAAGTACCATAATAATTTATTCTATAACAATTATTTATATAATTGTTTTAGAGAAAACGTTTGTTTATTCATTACCAACAAGCAAGCTTCATGAAAATAAGCAAGAAAAAAATAATAGAATTATGATAACAAAAATAGGAAATATAAATAATGATAAAAATAAAAATAATACAATTGTTAACGATGAACATCAAAAACAAAATATTAATATTATTGATAATGATAATAACTTATTAAATGATACTTCTGTTGAAGAAAGAAATCAAATCGAAAATGTTAGTGTAAATATTGAATCAAATTTAAACCATAATAACGAAACATTTTCAGAAGAAAATCAACTAATAGATGATAAAAATACTGAAGAAAATGAAGTTGTTGATAGTATCGAAAATGAAAATGAAAAAATTGAAGATAATAATGATGAAGAGGACGATGAAGAAGATAAATCAAAAATAAATTCTACACACAAAAAAGTTTCAAAGAATTCAATTAAAGAATTTTTTGAAAAAACTAAAGATACTGTCATTGATATATATATAACCATGCCAGAATCAGACTATAATAATATGACTGAAACTGCCCAATGTGTTGATTATAGACAAGCTCAAAAATTTTCTACAAGAAATGCAGATGCTCATATCGAATTTAATAATGAAATTATTTATCTTTCTCAAGTTGAATTAAGTTTAGGAGGTGCCAGTTCTCGTTCTTTCCAAAAAGTCAGTTATAATATTAAAACTTTAAATAATGATGAAACAGTATATGGTATGAAAAAATTTAAATTAAGAGGTGATGACAGAGATCCAACTCATATGGTGTCTCGTCTTTCTGCTGATTTTGTTAAATCTGTTGGACTAATAGCAACTTCAGTTTCCTACTCACGTCTTTACATTAATGATCAATATATGGGTTTATATACCTTCCAAGATGTTGTAAAAAAGAATTGGATTAATAACTATTTTGAAGATAAAGATACTAAAAATTGTTATAAATGTGAAACTATTGGATTTAATTTTGAAAGTTTCAAAAATTCAAAATATCCAGTTACATGTTCTAACATTAATGACGATTACGCTGATTATACTGATCCATTTGATGAATTCGTCCAAAGAGTCAACGAATCAGAAACAATTGAAGAATTAGAAGAAATTATGGATGTTGATGTTTTATTAAAATATATTGCCTTTGAGTGGATCGTCTTATCCTGGGATCATATGCTTATTTATGGTCATAACTTTTATTGGTATTTAAGACCAGATGGTAAATGGATACCAATTTACTTTGATTTTGATCTTACATGGTATATTTCTAATAGAGTTAATGCCGTCAATAAAACTTTAGATAAACAGAAAAAAGAAAAATTCCCAGATGATGATCATGTATTCTGGCCAAATATGTCAATTAAAGATTGGGAACCAGGACATAAAATAATTAATATTTTGATTCATAAGGACGATACCAGATTTAGAAGCATTGTTCAAGAAATGGTTAAAAATTATTACAATCCAACATTTTTAAATAAAAAAATTGATCATTTACATGATATTCTTAAAGAATATGTAATAGAAGATTTAATGTTTATTAAAGATTTAAAGCAAAAACTTTCTTTTAAAGTAATTAGTGAAGAAGTAATTCAAGATTCAGTCATTCCAGAAACAAAAATGGGAAAATTAGAAAGTATTAATATATATAATAATATAGAAGATAAGCTAGACTCTCTCGATGCTAATAGTGTAAAGAAGTCACCACTTATTAAAAGAGTTGATGGAATTGCTGGCACCAACTTAGAAATGAAACAAAGAGGAAGAATAAATTTGTATGGTCTTGATTTTGAATGGAAATATAAAAATTATTATGAAGTCATTTTTGGTGAAAAGTATATCATTAATCCACGTGGTAGTTCTCGTAGTTCTCCCTTAAAATGGACTATTCAAAAACGTTTTGATTATTTATGTCATACTTTTGGAATTAATGTTGAAACACTTGAATTAATTACCCCACGTCCAAAACGTAGAACTTGGTCATCCACTAACAAATATGCATTAGAGGCTTACTACGATGATAATAATTTAGTTAGATTTGATTACCCAAATCTTGAAAAAGAAGATTTCAGAACTAACTATTGTAAATATTGTGAGATTTACAAAGAAAATGAAGATAATATACTTGGTAAAGAAAATAATGAAATATGTATAATCCATCCCGTAGAATGTGGTTTACAAAAAGGTCAAGAAAAAGAAGTAGAAATGGGACCAAACGGCTATCCATATTGTAATGGTTGTGATGTTGTCGATATTAAGGGAGGTGTACTTTTAGGAAAGGAGAATGATACTACTTGTGAAATTCTTACTGATAATTGTGAATAAGATTTTTAATAGTACTAAATTTTAAATCTATTATTATCATATATATTAATTTATACAAAATAAATTATAATAATAATAATAATAGTTAAAAAAAAATTAAAGTTATAAAAAGGATTATTTAATTATAGAAATATAAAATCACTTTTTATAATGATTTTTTTTTTTTAAAATTTTTGTATTATAAATAACATATTGTAAAATATTGTTTTATTTATATATATAAATATTAACCAAATTAAATATTTATAATATTTAATGAATTTGGAATATAAAAATTGTATAATAATTTCAAATAAATAATGAAATTATATATATATTTATTTATTATACTTTTTTTTTATATCTTAATTGCTAATAGAAATATAGCAACAACAAAAGGATAAAAAAAAAAAGTTATTTCATTAGAATAATACTAAAAATTAAATAGTTATATAGTAGATAGATTGATCATTTTTATTTATTTATTTATTTATTTATTTATTTATAAATTTTAATATTTATTTGTACATCATTATTAAATATCAAAAAATTTAAATTATATACAATATTATAAATTATTAAAAAAATATAATAATAAAAATAAAAAAAGTTCAAATATAAAATTTAATTAATATGTTAATATTGAAAATGCTATTACTTTATTTCAATTTTAATTTTCTTAGTAATTTATTTAAATATTATTTAATCTATAGTATTAAGAAATAGTATTAATTATATAATATTATAGAAAAAATCCAAGTATTGCGCAATGGATGCTTGGTTAGTCTTTAAAGGAAAATTATAAGGACTAAGCTCATGATACTGAGCGATTAAAAAACATTTATCCATCGAATTTAAGTATTGATGGATAAGTTGAATGTTTGGTATTCAGGTAAGTTTGTATAGCATTTAATTAGAGGAGTAATACATTTTGTTGCTGTATTTTTTCCTTTATTCATGTATTCATGTAGTACTACTCTTCTCTTGTAAGAATCTAATGTAGTCAACTTTAGCATTTGCATTGTATTTTTATATTCATGTAGCTATTGTTGTATTGTTTCTTGTAAGAGACTGATTCACTCTACATCATGTAAAAATACTATTCACAAGCTTTCTGGTGTCGACATTCTTGATTCAAATTTTTTTACCAATTTAAATATTTAATGAAAAGTAAAGTCAAATAATTTTAGTGTCAAAAAGCGAATCGAATTTACTAACAACAAACCAAAACTAGAATTTTTAAAGAAAATTTACAACAAGAATTCAAAAATAGAATCTTTAATCAAAGCATCGTAACAATTTTTGTACTATCCAGTACTTTTAAGAAGAGAGAGAATGATTTTTTTTCCATATACGTTATATTTATAATTTTTATTAGTATTTTATATTCAATATTTTTTAATTAGAATTAATTATCATGTCAGTCCTTTATATTAAAGATAAGAATTATATCAGACGTGGTACCCGGTCTTATGGTACCCCCTTAGATGATATTAGCTCCTTCTTTATCCGTGGTATTCGATCATAGTCAGTTAATATGTTATGGAAAAAACTCGAGATAATTCTGAAAGATAAATTTAATTCAATTATTAGTGTTAAATATTTTCAGACTTTCAATGATCACTTTTTCTTAGTCAAGGTTCATGGTTCAACGAAAGATTGTATTAAAATCTTATTCATTTTAAAGAAGAAACTTTACGTTATCTCAATTTCCTTTTCAGCTCGTAGTAGGAGGAATCACAAATACCCTTTTTCCACACTCGAACGTAAAATTTTAGTTTCTAATATCGAAACTAAAGATTTTATCAAATTATGTTATGAGTACCCAGAGTTTGCCTATGGCTTCTACTGGCTATTGAAAACGAGAAGCGGATACAAGTTGGATGCTAGAATTGCAAAAGCTGCTAAATTTGTTGATCCAATTTGTCCTAACTACTGTCCATGTTGCAAGTGTGGTGTTCAAAGTATTAAACATTGGTTATTAGATTGTCCAGCATTTAGAGATATCCGTATTAAACATTATGATTCCATAGTCCAGCTATTAAATTTTTTCAGTCAACGTAATTCCAACAGTCCTATCAATAATAATGAAAATGGTAATATCAGTAGAGATAGCAATAATAATAATAATAATATTAATAATAATAGTAACAATAGTAATAATAATAATAGTAGAAGTAGAAGTAATAATATTAGTAATGATAGTAATAGTGAAGATAACAATTCTAATTTAGATAGTGATTTGGTTAATAATAGTAATAATTCTAATAATCCAGTGAATATTAATGTGTATGATTATTCTAGTGTTTGCAGTAAAATATTTAAATTCCTTCTTGGGAGGAAGAAGTTTTAATAATATCAATAATAATTCAAGGGAATAGAAAGAACTTTGTAAGTGTCAGATTCAATCTGGTACTAATGAAGGAACACCATTCTTGACGGTAACCGCGGAACTTCTAACCAAAATCATGCCTTTTGCTATTGGCCAGCAATGCTCAATGTTCAAAAGGTTTGAAGCAACATCCAAGAGCGTCAATGCTGAAGAAACAGTAAGACAGGCCAGAAGGGCCAGCGCAACCAATGAAGATCATAATTTTGTCCCATGATAAAATTTTAATCTTTAGAAGTCAAATACAATTATTATACAGTTTGTATTACCTTATATTATATTAAATTTTTTATTTTTATTATCTAAATTTCAATAGCTTAGATTAATTTTCAAGTATCATAAGAATATTTTAAATATTACTACAATTAATAATTAATGTTTTTTCTTTCAATATTTCAATGACTTTTCATTATATTATTTTCTTTAAATTATATTTTTACTAAAATATCAATAACTATATCCTCAAGAAGTTTAGGATTATTCCTTAAAAGTATACATTGAATCATATAAAGTATTATTATAATGCTTGAAAACTATAATTTTTTATTATTACTTTGTTTTGTTTATTTATTAATTATATTTTATTTTAAAAGTTTTTTTTCTTAGATGTTTTTTTTTTTTTTTATTTATTTTTTTTTTTTTTATTATTTATTTTTATCTTGTTTTTATCGTTTTTTTTTTTTTTATATTTTGTCTATTTCTATTAAATTAAAATTATATAAATATTGAAAGAAATTAAAAAGAAAATGGATAAAAAGAAGTGAATAAAAATACTATACCTTTTTTTTTTTTCTTTTTTAATTTTTTTCAATATTTTATTATTATTATTAAATTTCTATTAATGTAATTAAAATTTAATGTTTTATTATTATTATTTTCTATTTTTTTTTTTTTTTTTTTTTACCTTTTTTTTTAAAAAAAAAAAAAATTAAATTATAGAGTATACATATTTGTTGAAAACTATACAACAAAAACTATACTTTAAAATAAATAAAATAATTACATGATTATTACAATTTATCATATTTAAAAATCAAAATTTCAATAAATACATAAACTACTAATATTCTATTTTTTGAGATTATTTGCTTTTTACGTCATCATTTTTTTGTTTTAGGTTTTAATAATATTTTTTGTTAAATATATTTGATTGAAATTAGAATTTGAATTTATTTTACTTATTGAATTGATGATTTAATGGTACAGAGGAAGATTTACTATCTAAGTATGTATCACTGGCATATTGTCTTTCATCACTATCATAAAAATTTACAGAATAGTTTGATTTTGGTTTTCCTTCATAAGTATATTCTTCGTTTTCTAAATGACTAAGAGCATTAGCTGCATGGAAAGAACCAAAACCAGGTTTACCAATATCAGCAACAGCTTTAGTATTACTACTAAATAATGGTTGAGATGATGCTAAAACACCACCACCATGAGTATATGTGTTACTTGAATTAGTATAATTTGATAAAACACCATAACTACCAGTGAAATTATTTAAGCTACCATTTGTAGTATTACCAACATAACTGGTTGCACCAGTATAACTAGTAGTGTAAGAAGTTTTTCCATTTTGATTAACAGTCTTTCCACTACTTAACATCTTAAAGCAATCAACCTTAAATATAATTGCATCAACAGCTAGAATTAACAAAAAGTTATCCTTTATTGTTTGGAAAGGCATGACAATATCCATATATTCTGGTGTGATATATGAATATGATAAGAAAGATAAACAGAAATTAACAAAATCGATTAAAATAAGAACAGCATAATTTGACTTTCTAATATAACTGTATACTGATGTTTTTCTTAGATATTTATGTTGCATACGTTCCATTCCAAGATTTTGTTTTAATTCAAAAATAATAAGAATAGAAATAAATAAATCAATTACACCAACAATTGATGAACTTACACCCTTGTAATTTCTAACAATATCTGGATTAACTTCTTTTGTTTTATATCTATAATATCCCATTAACATTCTTGTAGTAGCATAAAATGGAAAAGCAATAAGTAATAACATTTTTATTTTACTAATATAATTAGTTCTGGTGATAGCCTTAAGTTTTAAATAATTGATAAATGGAATACAATATCTAATCAATTAAAATGTATATTAAAAAAATATTTTTAATATTATATATCTATAGTGAAATTTAAATATATATATTAAATAAATTATTTATATATATATTTATTATAATAAATATATTTTTTGATATATGAAAAAAAAAAATAGCATACTCAGCAATAATATAAAATATTTCTAATGGAATATACAAAAGAAAAGCAATTTTATAGGTATCTTTATACATTGTTAAAGGCATTAACATATGTTCTATAACTTGACCAATAAATAATGAAATACCTCCATAAAAGAAAATATGCCACATTTTGCCTTTTCCTACTCTTAAATACATATAAACAATTAAAATAATTTGAATTAAAGGTGCATAAAATAAGCAATCCTTAAATCCCATGATTACACTTCCACTATATGCCTTAAAATCAAATGGAGTTGTTGGTGGTTCTCCAGGTCTAAAACCACCTGGTGGTGCACCTGGTGGACCCATCATTGGTCCTCCTGGTCCTCCCGGTCCTCCTGGTCCGCCTGGTCCTCCTGGTCCTCCTGGTGGTCCTTGATCCATTTTCAAATAAATTATTTTATGTTATTTTTTTTATATATTTAATTGATTTTTGTAATACTTAACTTTTTTTTTTAAGAATTAAATGATTTTAACTTTATTTTTGTTTTATTTTTTTTTTTATTTTACTTTTTTTCTTCTTCTATTGTTTTATTATTTAATTAATTTATATATTAATATTATTTTTAAATTATAAATAGATTTCAAATATTTTTATCCATAATATAAACGAATAAAAATAAGATGTTTTTTCTAATTACTAAAAAAAAAAACCTTTAAATTCTATATTTAAAAATACTATTTATATTCTAATTATTATTATTATTTTATTATTATTATTATGCTATTGTTTTTTTTTATTTTTTATTCTATACACAATAAATACAAACAAATTTTTAAAAAAAAAAAAAAAAATATAAAAAAAGTTCTTTTATATTGTTTTTATTTATTTTTCCTATATATATATATTGTTTATTATTCAAAAGATTAATATACTATCTTTTTAATTAAAGTTTTTTGTATTTTTCTTTATAATAAAATATATGTTACACAAACGAGTAAAATAACTTTTATGAATTAAATAGATACTACATGTTAAGTATTCTAATTTTAATAAATTTGTATACATCAATTTTAAATTTGTTTTTTAATCCAATATATTTTAAGGACATTATTTATATATTAAAATATATTAAAATATAGTTGTATAATCCTTTAAAAACTTCATTTGAATAGATTTGATAGGGAGACAAATAATGTAAAATTTAAGTGTTTTAAAAGTATAATACACAAAGTTTATTAAATATAAAGCTTATTTATTATATTTTGAACATTTTATAAATAATAAAATTAATAATAATTCTTTATGAATTTTTTTATAATTATTAAAAAAAAGGATAGTGACAGTAAATAAATATCAATCGCTTATATAAATTGAAGTCAAAATTATATAAAGGCACAGTCCATTTTTATTTCTTTGTATTAAATATACATTAGAAGAATAATATCTTTTTTTCCTTCTCATTATTATTTTTACTTCTTTTTCAATATGATTTGTTGATAAATTTCCATTTAATAACTCCATGATTATCATCGATAGTAAATAAAAAAAATTTTTTTTACTATATTATAAATAGAATTTTGAGAGAGTTACAGAAATCTCATAGAATATTATTTAATAAGCTTCACAATAATATGTGTAAGAACTTTAATTATTCAAAATAATAATAATTAGTGTTTTTGACTAATTTAAATTTTTTAAAAAACTTTATTAGATTGTGATAATTGAATAATATATTTTGTTATATAATATTTAATATATTCTTTTACACATTAATAATTTATTTTTTATTATTTTAATATATATGTTTGATACATGAGTAAATTATCAAATCATTATTTATTTATTTTATAAAGAAAAATCTATATTTTAATTTATTTTTACCAAAAAAGTAAACTGATGTAAAATAAAATAATATAAATTTTATTAATTAATATCCTTGAAAAAAATTTTTTTCTTTTATAAATTAAAATTTTCACCATTTATTCACTTCCTACAAAAAACATTCCAAAAGAAGATAATCATCTATAAATGGCATGCCATGAAAAGGTAAATTCATATTTTATATATTATTAATTATGACTATTAATATTTAATTCAAAAATAAATTAATTAGATAGCATGGTAATTTAGAATTTAAAAATAAAAAAGAAAACAATTAATGAAATAAAGTATATATGAAAAAAAATAGAAGTTGACCTATTGATAATGAATAATTAAATTGAAATTAATTATATAATATTATATGTCATAATTAAATAGAAGCATTTCTATTTTTGTTAATATCATTTGCTATTGTAATTGTATTCCAATTTCAACAATAATAGTATCATTCTATCTTCTTATAATTCTACCGTAAATAATTAATATTTAATTTAAGGTTGTTTTACAAAAAAAAAAAAAAAAAAAAAGTTCCAGAACCTTTAGATATATATAAAAAAAAAGAACTGTATTTTTTTTTTTAAAAAATGTTACAAATTCATTAAAGTTAATAGAAAATGTTTTTATGAAAATTCCCCACTATTTAGTCATTTAAATTATATCATGTGACTACATCACCTGATATATAACCACTTTAGTAAAATATCTCTAAATAAAACTAGAGTCTATTGATTATCCAATTGGACAATGAGCATTTAAACCGTCATAAAAAATAATTTTACAGTTCTTTATTTAACATCTATTTAGTAATAGAATATAGTATCAACTTTATCCCACTACATCAAAAGAAAGACCAATAAAAAAATTTCTTGAATCTAGACATTACCACATAACCAAAAATATTTGTAGGCTTGGAAAGAAGGATCATCTTTTTTTTTATTTTAATTTAAATTGTTTATTAATAAATTTTAAAACTTATTAAGTAGACAATCATGTTTGAAAAATTATTCTATTTAATTTAAATATGTAATTTTTAAAAAAATATTTAATAAATAAATAAACAAATAATTTTTGATTTTAATACATAAATTCACAAATTAAATTAATTATTTATTAAATAAAAAATGTATGTTATAATATATTACATTATATTTTTAAATATTTAATAAATAAATAATTTGAATGATATTTTTTTGTATCACAGGTATCCTTTATAATTATTGGTTACTGTATTTATTATTAATTATAATAATTTCCATTTATAATAATTTGTGAAGAGGAAAAATTATTTATGAAAAAAAATATATTTAATATAGAAAATTTAATTATGATATTGAAATAAATATTAATAGAAATGTGTACTTACGGCTATTAATAATTGAATAACATTTTAGTATAATGGCTATCTCTTTATTTGTAATGGATAGAACAAAAGTAAAGAAAAATTATAATGAATTAGCTTTAACTTATAAATATATATTTTACATGAATACTAACTAATGAAAATCATTTAAACAGTAACACTTTACATAATTAAATACTTTAAAAGTATGCCTAGTATTGAACAAATTAGAATTTTTTCACTGAAGAAATAGTATAAAGAAGAAATTAAAAATAATTTTTTGTTACTCCTATAAAATTAAAAAAAAAGTTTTTTTCATTATCTCAGTTATGTAAAGAAATGATAAAAAATAGGTTACAATAATAAAATAATCTATTTTCATAATAGTTATTATAATTAGTTATAAAATAGTTATTAATTTAAATGAATAATAAATATGATAATATTCATTATCACCTTCATAATTATTAAATTTATATTCAATTTTTAACTTTTAAAGTTAAAATATTTCAAATCCTAAATGGTTTTTTTTATTACATTTACAATTTTAAAATAATAATAATAAAAATGTACCGTCAATAATTGATTTATAGTAAATTAAAAATAAATTTATTTTTTTTATCTTGCTTTTTTGTACTACCTTAAAAAATTATTCAGGTAAATGGTAACAAGTAAAAAATGTTAGAATATGTGAAACGTTATGTCACATGTATTCAAATGTATTGAAATGTATTAAAACGTATTTGTATATATTGTATTTAATTATATATTTAAGCCACAATGTAAATGTATAAATACATGTAGTTTGAGAAGAATGTAACGCAAGTAGTTCTTTATCATAAAATATATTAATAAAGTCATAATTATAAACCTAAATTAAACAACTCTTAATAGATTAAGAGTCTCAAGACTCTCAAGAGAGAATCTCATTAATTCTCAAATGATTCTCTGAAAGATGAATCAAACCGCCGGATATGACATTTTGTCATAGGAGAAAACTGTAGGAAATTCTAACTATCAGAACTAAATTATTTAATCTGAAATTTTCTATGTTTGATAAAATTATCTTGAGATCTAAAATTTGAGATTTCAAAATTTTAAGATTGAAATATTATTTTCGCCATAAATAAAAGATTCGAAGTAACTTAATATAGAAAATAAGGAAATAATCAATCTGATAAATAAAACATAGAAAGTAGTATATTTTCTAATATGATATAAGTTAATCTACAATGATAGAATTCAAACATTAAATTTCCGAAAAACTAGTAAATTATTAAAATTTAAATTATTTTGAATTCAATAAACTCAAAAAATATACAAATCAAATTAAATATAAATAAATAGCTTAAACCCCCAAGGAACAATACCTATATCACTATATTGATTTGATAACTTTGTAGCTTAAAACAAATCGTCAATAGTAAACTACAAAAAGCTTTCAGTAAATTTAATATTCCTTGAATATAGACATAATATCAATAGTAACAAAACTTCTATTCTCAAGAAGATATGATATAGTAGTATTAATATTAAGAATATAATATGTGAAATTTGAATAAATAAGTTCCTTCGATATAATTTAGAAGAACTTTATTCTCTTCAACAATCGATATTTTAAATGTCATTATCTTACAATATTAACTTGTTATAATTTTACTGGTATATCTACTTATTTTAATTTGAAGTAAAGAAATACATAATTGAGGAATATTTTATTCATTAGTTTGATATTCTATGATTATCACTACATTAAAATATATTATCATGAAAATATTATTTCACTATATTTTAAAGGATAAGCAATTGAGAAAAATGAATGAAAACATTAGAATATGTTATTTATTATTTATATAGGTATTAATACTTATCGTATATGTTATGGAAAATTATTCATTATTATGAAAATTTGATGCAAAATGAATGAAATTTTATGAAATTTAAATTTCTCATTTTCAAATCTAAATATTTATTACTAAACATCTAGATTTGAGGGGGAAGTAGTGAATATACGAAATTTAAAATTCAAGATAATAATTTTTGTTTCTAGTTAAACATTGGAAATAACTAAAACATTGCATAGAAACTAAGGCTTAATAAATAGAATGAATTGAAATTCAAATTGTAAAAATTTATAAGATTCAATATTCAATATGTAAAAATGAAAAGAACAAAATTTCAAATACAAAGTAAAATATTCTTAAATATTATAAGAATAATTAATCAATACAAAAGGCATAAAAGGAAGGAAAAACACCTAAAAGAAAATGTTAAAATTCAATATACATAAACTAAATAACTATTAAGAATTTAATTAAAATTTTACCATTATTAATTAGTATTTACAAATAGATTGAAATACAATTATGCTAATATTCTAAAGAAAATTGTAATTATAAGGACATAAAACCAGAGAGTTATCCATAGGTTGTCCGAAGAACGTAAAACCAAGAAGATTAACCATAGGTTGTTAAGAGAACGTAAAACCAAAAAGAGTTATCCATATGTGTTGTCATAAGGACGTAAAATCAAAGGTTAACCATGAGTTGTTAAGAAAACGTAAAACCAAAGAGGTAAACCATGCGTTGTCATAAGGACGTAAAATCAAAGAGATAAACCATGTGTTGTCTATAATTCTGTGTAAATCTCAGAGAGATTACCAATATAGTTTATAGGATAATGTAAAACCGGAAGGGTTTTCAATCCTTAATGGATGGTATAACAATTTATGAATATCCAATCCAAATTTTAAACTTTAATACTACCCAATTATACAAAGGTTTTCAGTTTATCCATAAAAACGAAGTTATAGGGTAATATTTAAATTCTTTAAAGCAATTAGTGAATAATATTTGTGAAATATTTTAAATTCCAGTTAATGAAATATAAAAATTTTAAACATTAGATTTAGTTTATAGTTAATAGTTTAGAAATAATAAAATGCACATATTCACCAGCAAACCAAATTTTACTTAGTAGAAAATTAGGTTTGAGGGGGAATGTTAGAATATGTGAAACGTTATGTCACATGTATTCAAATGTATTGAAATGTATTAAAACGTATTTGTATATATTGTATTTAATTATATGTTTAAGCCACAATGTAAATGTATAAATACATGTAGTTTGAGAAGAATGTAACGCAAGTAGTTCTTTATCATAAAATATATTAATAAAGTTGACATAATTATAAACCTAAATTAAACAACTCTTAATAAAAAATTTCTAATTTGTTATATCATTTATTTAATCAACAAAATAAATTAAATTTTTGTATTCATATATATTGGAGGTTAAGACAAATTGTTCTTATTTAAGAAATTTGTTCCTTAAAAAATAATTTAATTATTTATTAAATTAAATTAATTATGAATTTGTTAAACTCTTTTGTAATTTTTCTTCTATTTATACTAGTTTAAAGTATTATTAATGCTTACCATTATGATATATAATATTTAATGTATAATATATGAATTATTAAAAGAAATATGCTTATCTAATTATTTAAGTTTCTTTTTATATATATATATATATATACTAAAGTATTATCTAATTACTACTACATTAATTTCATATATTTTTGTATTTACAAGTTACGTGCTTATCTTACAATTTATTATTATATTAAGTTTGACTTTTTTTTTGTATTATGAAACAAAATAAAACATTATCTGTTCTTTAAAAAATGTTAAATACAGAAAGATAAAAAAAAAAAAAAAAGAAATAATTATAATACTTTTATTATAAAGATAAAAAGAATAAGAGAATATAAAGATGATATATAAAAAAAAAACATTGAAGTACTAGTCAATTGAAAATAAAAAAGTGATATGAAAGAGGGTCAATGATATTTAAAACTTAAAACTTTATTTACTATAACAGTCTAAATAATTAACAATTTAATAGAATATATATTTATTAATATAAGAAAAGAGAGATACAATAATTCTACGTAATTATAAAAAAAAAAACCTTGTTTTTACTATCATATTTGAATTATCAACAGAATTATTTTATATTTATAGAAAAAGAAACCATAAAAGATATTAAAGTTCAATTTTACTTTATAACTTATTTTATTTTTGTTTTATTATTATTATTATTTAATATATCTAGTTAAATAGTAATTAATAACTTAAAAAAAAAGTTCAATGAATCTTAATGATTTTATATTAATTATTAATTATGTCAATAAAATAATTTGTTATTTAGACGCTTAAATACATAATTTAAAAGGAAAGGTTAATTATATAAACTAAATTACTATGAAAATAAAATATTAAATATTTTAATATACTTTTTTAATTCTATATTTTAATTAATTTTGATAATATAAAAGCATTCTTTAAAAATAGATAGTCTTTAAATAATATTGTGCATAAACATAATTATTTATATATAATTTAAAATATAAATATTCAAATTCTAGTTACATGTATATAACAATTTTATATAAATTTAATTTTTTTCTTATTTTATTTAATACTATTCATATTTTATCTAATCTATTTTCCTTTCCTTTTTTTCAAAGAATCGTAAATAAAAAAAAAAAAGGTCTCTATTTTTTTTTAGTATTATAGAAAATAATAGCAAAATTTTTGGTTAAATCTTATTATTGTTCTAATAGTATTTGGGAAAATAAGAAAATTAGTAAAAATTAATAAAGATTAAAAACAAATTTTGTTTAATATTTCATTGGATGATGGATTTTTATTTCATAAAAAATAAAAAAAAAATAAATATTAAAGTTTATAAAGAGATAAACCTTAATTCTTATTGTTTGAATGAAATTAAAACTTCATTGCCTAAAATCTTTTTTTTATCAAACATTTCTTTCCCACTTTTATTACTGTATTATACAAATACTGTAGGAATCATTATAATTTAAATAGAATTAAGATTTTCATTATTATTTTTAAATAAATGATGATACTTAAATTGATTGTTTATTTTGAACTAAAATAAATAGAATTATTTATTATTATTTAATAAAACGGCTATAAAAGAGTGTATTTCATTCATTCAAGTTATATACTTTGAAGATCACTTTATGTTTTTGTTGAATGAATAATTCATTATGAATATTCATTTAATCATTTTATCAATTCTATCATTTTAAATTCATATCTATATAAAGGTTGATTATTCTTACTATTATTGGTTATTGATATTAATGTTTAATAGATTTAAACCTTCATGTGTGTAGTAATATAATGGTGAATAATACCTATATACAACCAATGAAAATTTTAATAAATTTGACATTTAAAAGTGTCCAATATTTTTGTGAATAGAGTCATTCATAATTGCATTATAATTATATTGTAACTATGAATTTTTTATTGGATGTTTAACCCTTTTTTTTTAAAATGAATATATAAAAAATGATTAAGGGAAAATAACTATACAAATAATTAATATAAAAATATAAAAATGTAAAGTATTCATTAATAAATATAAAAGATAAATTTATTTATTATTCATATAAAATAAAATTAAATGCTATTCTGACATACTGACTCCAAATGTATTTTTTATTTTATATATATAAAGTTATATAATGTAAAAAAAATTTTTAGGTGATATTTTTTAAAGTTTACTTTTTTTTATTATTATAAAAAAAACTTTGCTTTATCATTATAGTTTTTTTTTTTTTATTTTATTTTTTATTTTTTCTATTTTAATTTTTATTAATTTATTGTTTTATTAAATAATTAGTTTTTTTTTTATATTTCATTAAAATGTATATAATTTATAAAAAAGCACAAAGTAATTATACAATTAAAAGTGGTGTAATTTAATAATAATTATTAATACTTATTGATGGTATTTAAATTAAAGAAAAGATATTTTGATTTGTATTTTTTACAATTATTATATAAAGTTGTTATTTTTTTAATATATAACAACTTTTTTATACACTTTTTTATGTACTTAAATTTAATATTCCATTGCTGAATAATTGGACTTTGTATTATTAAGGTTATTATTTTGTTTTCCAGTATCATTTATGAAATGCTTGGGTGTTGGTATAATACTACCTTTACTAAATAATGGTTTCGTATAGTCATACATACTCTCAACCTTAATAGGTTTGTTATTGTTAGAAGAATAATTATTTGATAACATACCGCTACTGTTAAAATTGTTATTAAAATTTTTATTGGAAGATAAATTGTAACTTATGGCATTATTACTTGAACTGAAAGAACTCTTTTCAACTGATTTTCCATTACTTATAAGTTTGAAGCAATCCACTTTAAATATCAAAGTATCTATTGCTAAAATAATAATAAAATTATCTTGAATACACTGTATAGGTGTAATATAATCCAGGTATTCTTTATCAATATAAGAATACGACATAAGGGATAAACAAAAACCAATAAAATTAAGTATAAGTAAGACAGCATAATTCGATTTTCTAATATAACTGAAAAATGAAGTTTTTCTAAAATGGTTTTTTTGTTGGCGCTCAATATCAAGTTTTTTTTTTAATTCATAGATAATTAAAATTGAAAAGAAAATTCCGAACCCGGTAACGACTGAACTACTAGAACCTTTAATATTTGTTATTTTATCAGGATTAACATTTAGTTCAGAAAACTTAAAGTATCCGATTAAAATTCTTAAAGTACCATAGATTGGAAATATTATATATAATAGCATTTTTATTTTTTTGATATAACTTCCATTACAAACGGATTCTAATTTTATATAATTTATTAATGTGATAGAGTATCTATAAGAATTAATATTTTTATAATTTAATATAAGAAAAGTTATTGATATGTTTGATACTTTAAATGAAATAAATTTGATTACTATATTACTCTTTTTTTTTTTTTTGATTCTTTTGAAACTTACCCTGGTATTATGAACAATACTTCTAAGGGAATAAAACAAGCAAAAGCAACTTTATTAGTTTCTTTAAACATAGTTAATACTGATAGTATATTTTCAATGACTTTTGCAAGGAATAATGAAAGAGCAGAGTAAAAAAATATATTCCAAGTTCTTCCTTTACCAACTCTATAATACAAATAGGTAATTAAAATGAATTGAATAAGACCTCCATAAAATAAACTATCCTTGAATAACATAAGTAATCTTGAAAAAAACATTTTTTTTGAATAATTTTCTAAATCAACTGCACTTCCAGGTTGTGCAAATAAATTTTGTTGGTCTGGACCTTGACCTACTGGTGGTGGTGCTGACATATTTTTTTTAATTTTTTAATTTTATTATTATTTTTATTTTAATATTTAATACTTTATTATTTTTTATTTCTTGTTCTTTTGTTTTATTTATTGAAAAACCTATCTATATTGATATGAATAATTTAAAAGGTACTTTTATTTTTTTTAATTTTAAGAAAAATTTCCCTTTTTTTTTTTTTTTTTTTAATTATTATTCATATATTAGAATAAGATATTTTATTCTTTTTTTATTAATTTTATTTTTTATTTTTTATTTTTATTTTATTTTATTTTTTTTTTTGAAATAGTTTAATAAAAGTCTTCTACAGCTATTTTTATATTGATTTAAATATGCAAATAATAATCATGCTTTTTTAAATAGTAAAAGTTTAATATATAATTTTTTATTTTACTTTTAATTAAATACCACATAAAACACACTAAATTAATTAAAAATTTTAATATATCATTTAATTTACTATTGTTAAATGGAAATATATAATATATATGTTATGAATAAGAAAAGAATGTGGAATATATATATATTTATATTTTCTAGATTATCTAGTATATAAATAAATATTTTATTAAGAAGCGTTTAGTAGTTTATTGAATTATTATATCATTGTTGTTGTTATCATTATTATTCATAAAAATTATATATAGAGTATTAATATAAAAAAAAGAAATAAAAAAAAAATACATCAACATAAAGAATCCACTATAATTTATTAAAAAAATTTTTTTTAATTTTGACTAATATATATGGGACATTATTATTATATTTTATATAATAAAAGAAATAGCACAAGAATGCTTAGTATTATGATAAATGAATATACTTTGTTACCAATAATACATATCTGCAATACTATTGGTTGATATATATTTATTTCTTAGCAAAATAATTTAAAAGACTTTTTTTAAAAAAAAAAGGAATTTAATTTTACCGTAATATTGTAACGTTGTACAATTATTCCAGCATTCCATTTTTCATTTTTTTTTTTTAGGTTTAAGTAAAGAAGAAAAAGACAATATTCCTATCAAATATTATTTTTTTTTTTTTTGTATTAATAAATTATAATTATTAAACTTTAAAATAAATTATTTATTACATTTTTTAAATTATATAATACACAAAAAAATAAGCGGGTGTAATTTTCATTATACCAAATATTATTAATATGGAAATTGTAATGGACAAAATAAACTTATTATATATATATTTACTCATTGAGAAAATAATAATTAATTATAATTAATTATTATTCTAACTTTAGAATAAACTATAAAGATAGTTTATTGCGGTTGAAATTTTGATCTTTAGAATAAACTATAAAGATAGTTTATTGCGGTTGAAATTTTGATCTTTAGAATAAACTATAAAGATAGTTTATTGCGGTTGAATTTTTGATGTTTAAAACTATAATATATTTTTTATTATCGTTACGGTTGTCTATTGTTATTATTATTTGATAGAGTAGAAATGCCATTTGAAGTTGAATTTTTTGATAGAAAACTGTTCATATAAATTGGTAATATAGGCGTAATAGTATTACCACCACTAGGGTTAACATTATAATTCTGATTTAAATAATATATTGCATTTCCTTTAACATTTCTACAGTTTATACTATAGTTATTTGTAATAGGATCGTTGACCGATAGATAGCATACATCTGATTATACGTATCATTAAAGGTTTGATTCTTTGATATCCTGGATTTTGATTCAACTTTTTTTTACCATTAGAGAAATAAATTTCTTTTTAATATCTGACATATTAAATAATGGTGTAGTGGTATAAAGCAATTTGGATGACAATGGAACGGTTGAATAAAGAAGGTTTGATTTCGTTATAGTATTTGAACGTATGGAATTTGACGATATAATGGTATTAGGACGAAATGAACTGTAGGGCATTGAATTGTTATGAATATCAAATTTATAATCTTCTTGAACATTTCTTTTTTCTTTTCTTTTATATATTAAGGTTTTTAAAATCTAATTTTCATTGGAATTCACTAAATCATCAGTTGAATTCTTTCCTTATATTGTTGCTGCAATGGTAGCGGTAGTAGTGGTGGTTGATAGGTATTACCTTTATATATTCTTTTGATAGTGGAATATTTTTTATTTATATTCGAATGTATAAAAACTAAACATATAATTATTAAAATTAAAAGTATTCCTATAATAACTGTTATTATATTCTCCCTCTTTCCTAAAGATAATTCTGATTGTTTTTCAGATTTACTATTTATGGTACACCACATGATGTATAGTTATTATCAGAATCATAATTATATTAATATGGATTATCATTTATAACAAATTTGTAGTTTTGTTGGAAAAACATCATTTTTAAATACATTTCTTTCTAATAAACTATAAAAGCATTAATAATATTATTATATTTGCCATTTTAAATAAATATAAAAACATAAAACCTTATGTAATTCAATGATAAAACATGTACATTCTTTTTAGATTATTTAATACTGGAAAAGTAGAAAAATCAACAGATTCTGTTTACTAAATCTTAACTCTCTGTTAATAAATATATAAATATAAATTATAAAATCTTATATTTTTATTTTTTAATATATATCATTAGCATTAGATATTTGTGATGTGACCTTCTTCACACTTAAAATATCGATGTTTGTTATCCTTATTACAACATAATGGAATACATATATCGCTTTTGGAACTTTTTTTATATTATGTAAAAAAATTATCAACTTTATTACATTTTTCCGTTGCTCTTGTTTTACCATAAGTTTGTACAAAATAAAATATAAATAGTAAAATTCATGATACTATTATTATTATTTAAATATTAAAGTCTTGATGTTTATTATTATTATTATTATTTTATTTGTTATAGTTTGTTGCTATTACTATTAAAAAAAAGTGGAGATAATATTGATACTTTGTATATAAATTAAAAAATAAAAAATTATAACATTATTTCTATTTTAGTTTTTTTTAAAAAAGTATTTATTCCCATGATAATGATATCAAAATATTGTATATATATATTTATAATAATTATACCTCAAATACTATTTTTCCTTTATATATATATAAATATAATCTCTATCACTTTAAAAACAAAAAAAAAAAGACTTTTTTTTTTTAATATTTAAATGTGAACTTTACTCTTTATAGTTTTTTATTTATTTCTTTTTATAGATTCGATAAATTAGTTTTTTCATTCTTGTATAATTAATAAAAAAAAAGGAAAGGAAAACATATCATGGCATGAAACTGCGGTATCACAAAATGAATGATAGATAAAAAAAAAATAAATAAATAAAATAAAAAATAAAAATAAACTTTAAATTTATATTTTTCCTTCATCGATAAATTTCTTTTTAAAACACTTTTTAAAAACTTTTATTCATAATAATTTATAAAATCACAACTATTTTACATTATAAATTAAGAATTCATAGTTTTTTTTTTTTTACATAAATTGTATATTTTAATATAACTAATCTATTACAGCATTTTATACAATTATTAACTTTTTTTTGTTTTGTTTTGTTTAAATTTGTTTAGTTTTTTCGTATTTTGTTTTCGCTTTCTTTTTATATATATACATGTTTTTTTTTTTTTATTTCAAAGTATATACATAATATAATTATATTTTTATAAAAAAAATAATAATAATAGCAATATTTATTTTAACTATTGTTATGGTTATCTTTGTTATTAGTTATACTATTATTATTATTAATGTTAATATTATTATTAATACTAATAAATCCGTTTGAATTTGTTGTTGTTGGTAAAGTACTTGATAAAGCAAAACAAGGTGATGGGGTCACATATGAACCATTACCAAGATTATTGTTTATATTCTTTGCATTTATACTATTCACTGTATTTAAATTGTTTATATTACTCAGAGAATTTATATTATTGTTCATAGAATTTATATTATTATTCATTGAATTCATTGTATTCATATAGTTAGATCCCATAATACCATTACCATAATTGAGCATATTACCAGACATGTACGCGTTTGGTAATGATTGAATAAAAGAATTTTGTATATTTGATACACCCTTTGTATTTTGGATATTAGTGTAATATAATGGCATGTTACTATTATGATTAGGATTAATTCCATTTATTCCTTTCATTGATGAATTTTGTAATTGATTCATTTGATATTGTAGAAAGATTTGATTATATTTTACACTGTTATTTTGTCTAATTGTCTCTGAATAAGAAGGTAATTCGATTTTTGAAGGTGCATCCCTTGCACATTTTAATGCTTCTATTTGTTTTGACGTGAGTCTTGAACTTTTTGTATGTTTCATTGGAATGGTATTGTGAATTGAATTACTTCTAATATGAGATATATATTGATTACTATTGAATGAATCATTATGAATAGAACTAAAACTTTTATTTCCTACAAGAGATATTGGTGATGTAGAAGATATAGATGAAGATGGTGATATTACTTGTGATGTTGAGGATATTGATGATTCTTTTTTAATAGCCGATGAGGTTTGATTTTTATCATCAATTGAACTATTGTTGGTTATCTTTAAACTAGTGTTTTCTTCCTTCTTTTGAAAAATGCCTACTTGAGTTTCAACATTTTTAATAAAACCATTAATTTCATTAATTTCATTTGATTTAACTATTTCTGTATTTGATGATCCTGATGATTTTAGCGCATTTAAATTATAATCAGATGCTTGAGTATCGTTATTATAAGTACTATTCTCTGAAATAGGAGATGTCATATACCTTTTTTCATTTGCATTATCATCATAGGCAGTATTAAATTTATAATTTTTAATATAGCAAAATATTAATAAAAGAATAATAACAATACCAATAAAAGATAGAATATATGTCAAACGACCACGAGATGGTTTATCATCACCTAAACTTATTTTTCTAATGGCTTCATTTGAAGATTCATCACATGCTTTATAAAGTGAAGGATTCTCTGGTATTGTATCACGAGAATCAGAGTACTCTTTAATTACAAATTGTTTACATGCTCCTTGTTCATAGCATTTAATTTGAACATTATCACCCCTAAAATCACAAATATCAACAGGTTCTGCAAATTTATGAATTTCAACAGATGACAAGCATGGTGTATGATTAATATCACTATTATATTATATATATAAATTAGGTTAATACTTATTAAAGAATATGAAAGTATAAGATAAGAAAAAAAAAAAAATTACAAATCTTCTAATTTTAATTTATATATGTCATTTGGTATTTCTAACAATCCAGTTTCACCAAGATACCTATTAATATTAATATATATATAAATATACTGTTTATCATATACGTCGTTATTTGATGAAATCTATTTTTATAATAAGAATTACTTACAATTGTTTTAAATTTGTTAAACGATAAATATCTTTTGGAATATTAGTCAATCCTGGATTTACCGATAAGTCTCTAATAATCATGAAATTTTAATTTTTATTAATTTTATATATGTATAAATAACTTAATTAATTATAGTACAAAATATACATTTTTTTAAGCCCAGAACATTTAATAACTTGATTTGGAAAGTTTGAAAAACTATTATTATAAAGCTTTCTAAATTATTAGAATATATTTTTATATTAATTTTTAACTCTTAAATATTATATAAATATAAATATTTATTTATTCACTTTATCTATAAAAATTATTAATACTTACAATTCTTCGAGATTACATGTTTCACTAATGTCCATTAATCTTGTGATTTTAGAAGCATATATACCTCTAAATAATGATAAATTTATTAGTTATCTATTCAAAACTAATAATTTAATAATAAATGAAAAAAAAAAAAATAAATAAATATTTCATTATAACTTACAATGTCTTAAGATTTGGAAATTCAAAAATTCTATAAGGTACAGTGTTATCTAAGAAATTAGCATTTTCAATGAGTCTATTACAATATAATGACAAATCAGAATAAAAAATTTTAAATGATTTTTGCATAAAAGGAAAAAAAAAATATATACATATAAATAATTAATACATGAAGAATAATAATGAAAACGAAACATATGATAAATCATTTATATTTACAAGTTTTTAAGATTCTGAAGAATTGGAAAATTTGAAAAATCAATAACATCTTTGTAACTACCAAGTCTTAAATCTCTAACATTATATTTAATAGAATAAGCACAATATTTAATTAAATTGTTTAAAATAATTGTTTAAAATGTTATATAACATCTCTAATTCAAAAATAATTGATACTAACATATCAGTAATAGAACCATTTTCACATTTTATATAATTACTTTTTTTAGTTGTGTCATTATTACAACATTCTGGAATAACTATTCCATTATAATTTGCGAAGAAATTTGAAATATTTTGACACTCACTAGAATCTGATGGTAAACAAGAAACCAATAATAATGAAAGAATAGATAAAATTATTCCATAAAATTTTTTCATTATAACCTGTATAGATTCTATTTGTCTTGTTTTATTTTTTTCCTTTATTATATATAATTATTATTGAAATATTAAATTATTCCTTTATACTATCTTTTCTATGATTTATTTTTTTGTTTATTTGTATTATTAAAATTACAATTTATAATTTGTTTTTATATTTATTTTGTTATTATTAATAGCAAATTAATTGTTTATATTTACATTTACTATACTATACATTGAATATTTTTTCAATTATTCAATAGAAATAATATTATATTTACATAATCATTGTAAATTTACATTAATATTTATTATTTTATTTTTATTATTATTTTAATTATTTATGATATTATTATTTTTTTTAATATGAATAAGGTATAGGGTAATAATGGCAAACCTTTCTAGTCATCTTTGTGTAACATTATTTCATAACTATAATTAAGCTACAAATGATTTTAATGGTTAAAATTATTATTAATAAAAATTCATTAAACCATAACCATCTAAAATTAAAAATTATAATATATCTAAAAAAAAAAAAATCAATATTACAATTTATTATTATAAAAAATATACATATACTTTTATTATTTACTTTTAAAAAGGTTTCTTTTAATTTCGTTGAATAAGTTTATCTATTTAAAATTATTAGTTTATTTGTTTGAAAGTTTTTTAATAATTACATTTTACTAACATATATAAATTTTTATTGTTCATAATAATAAGTTTTTTATTTTTATTTAATGAATTGAATTAAAGTATACTTATATTTTAAAAACTGTTAAGCTTATTCAATAGTATATATAAAAAAAAATACATTGGAATATTGATCATTATAATTTTTAATATATATCCAACTATTAAAAGAAACGATGTTCAATAATAAATTACAGTATTTATTTTATAATATTTAATTTTTATAATATTTTATTATAAAAATTTTAATGTTAAAATTATCATAATGATATTAATTAAAAATCTAATAATTATATTATTTAATATATCATTTTATGATTAATATTTATTTTATTATTATTTACTTTTATTATTGATTATTCCATTAAATCTTTAAATAAAATTTTTTGTATCCAATACTTATAATTTATTTTCTGTAATACATAAATTAATTCATAAATTTTTTTTAAAGAAAAAAGCATTTTATAAATCACAATTATGAAAATTTTAAAAATACTAATAACATAGAATATAAAATTAATGCTAAATAATATCAATATAATATACAAAAGAATAAACTATTCTTTTATATATTATATATAATTATTATTTTTTATAAAAAGCTTTTATTATTTAATTATTATAGAAATTTTTATTTTATTTTAAAAAAATGAATTTATTCATTTCAATAAATTTCTATTGTTTTTTATCATTATATTAATGTGTTTATAATTACATTATTATTAATGTTTTATAAGCTATGTTATTGTAAAAACAATTAAACTTTTTTGTAGTAATGTTTTTTGGATTAAGCTTTAATATTATAACAAAACACAAACAAAATTTTTTATTAATTTATTTTATTATAAATTATTATAATGGACGTATTTGCTTTATTTCCATTTGATTTTTTTTATATAATAAAAATGTAATATTCTATTAATTATAACAAAATAAATATATATGATAAATAAATATAAAATATAGCCAAGATATAAAATATATGGATTGGCGTACTTTATGAGAATGCCAATTAGTATATACAGATGACTAATTTTTTTTAAAAAATATATAATAAAAATTATAATTTATAACGGCGGTAGTTTCATTATAAACTATAATATTTTAATATTATCCTTATAATAATAATTTTGAAATTATATTTTATTATGATATTTATATTTTTATTTAAAAGAGATGAATTAAGTATATCTATATTAAATTCATGCCGCAAATGCCCATTTTATCTTATAACTTTTTTATTAATTAAAAAAGATAAAATATTATATATTTAATAATATAATATATATTTTTTATAGTATTATCTCTTTAATAAACTGTAGTCTATTGGTTTTAAATTAATGTAAAATTGCATATATGAAGTTAAAGCTGTTTAAAGTAGTGTATTATAATATTATCTTGAATAAAGTAAAAAAAAAAAAAAAATAAAATAAAATAAAATAAAATAAAAAAGCAAACTTTATAAAAACATATAAACATATAAATATATTAAAATATGTGGCTCATGAATTAAAAAAGTAAAAATGAATTGTTATTATATGGCAAATAAAGTAAGATTTTATTATGTATTTTTTAAATATTATATTTATTTGTTAACCAATAGTATTTAAGAAAAACTTGGTATTTTTCATTATATTAATTAATTTTTTTGTTTTCTTTAAACTTTAATCAATATTATTTTTATAGTAAAAAATACATAAAACTAACCACATCTATATTTTTAATATAATACATTGAGATTAATTATAATATTATTAATCAAAATTAATATATTTCACAATTAAAATCTATTAATTTTAAAATCATTATATAGTAATTATACTTTTTTTGTTATGTTATTTTTTGGTGATTTAAACTTTAATTATTATTGTAAAAATATTACAAAAAAATTCTTTCTTTTTGCTGTTTTATTTTATTATTATAAGAAGTGTTTTTACAATAATAATACTTTTAAATTTAAATTATACTTGATTATAAAAAAAAAGTATTTTCAAAATATAAACTATTATTTTTTACTTATTAATAAAATATTATTTTTACTTCTTCCTTTTAATCATATATATGTCATTTTTTAATTTAAATTATATTATTTAATAAACATTAATAAATAAAATTATATTTTGTATTTTCCCATATAATATTTCTTGTTTTCTTTACACTAAAAAATTGAATCTTCTTTTGTTATTGGGCGCAACATTAAATATATTAAATATAATTAAATCCACTGTCTGTCATTAATTAGAAAATAACATAAAAAAAATAAATGGTTAGGAAGATAATTAATTTCTTGTTTGTAATAATAAAAAAAAATTAGAATATTGTAAAATAATAATAATAATAAAATTATACAATAGGAAAATTTAATAATAAAAGATAATTGTTTATCAATTCAACCTAAGTAAATCATTTATATTACATATATTAAATATATATTGTAGTATATATTTAAATAAAAAATAATAAATGGCATGCTAAGAAATTTAAATTGCCTTGACTATATTAAATTATATAAATATAATATTTTTTAGAGTAATGTGTTAATAATTTTAATATATTAATTTTAATTTATATTTCTTATATAATTTATATTAAAAAAGTTTAATTCTATTTAAAATGAATTGATATATAATAATAATAATAGTAATAATAATAATAGTAATAAAAATAATAATAATAATAATAATTATTTTAAAAAATGATGCTTTGATCATGGCAATAAATTTATTATTAGTGGTAAGATCATTATGGAATGATCAATTATTTGTTGGTTGGCTAATAACATTTTTCAGCTTTAATAAGAATTGATAAATTATTCATCGATTATATTAATATTATGAGAATTAAATGTTATTTCAAATATATTAAAAATTTAATTTTATGGTACTTTCTAAGTATATAAATTAAAAAAAAATTAAAAAAATTTTTATAACTTTTGATTTTTCCATAAAAAAAAATATTTAGAATTTCATGATTGATTAATTGTAGATAGTAATTTATTATTTTTTCTAAAGTAATAATAATATAAATTTTGTCAAAACAATTAATTAAACCATTAATTATACCTATCTCTGAGAAAAAAGTCCTAATAAAATAAAATAAGAAATAATATAATAAATTGAATTTTAGATAAATTCAAACAGTGTATATTCACCTTAAAATAGAATAAGAAAAAGGAAGTAAAAATAACGTTAAATACAAAAAAAAAAAAAAAAAAAAAAAAAGAAAAAATAAAAATAAAATAAAATAAATAAATAAAAATAAAACAAAAATAATTAATTTATATATATGTAAATGTTTTCTTATTAACAATTGAAAACAATAAATTCAGTAAAATAATTCATAGTTCATATCCAACAATATTAGAATCAATTAAAAATTAATAATAAATATAATATTTATAAAATTTAAATTTTTTTATTTTCTTTAAAAAAAAATAAAATACTTTGTATATATTTTAGTTTGTATATTTACAGTTTAATACATTTATATATATAAAATCTTATAAAGCCTATTATTTATAGCTAATTAGAAAAAGAATTATTATAATTTAAAAATATGATAAAATTAAAACCAAAAAGCAATTATTAAACTTTTAAAATATAAATATTAAAACAAAAAATTAAAATAAGAAGGTAATTTAGATATTATTATAAATAATTAAAACAGTGTTATTGAATATATTATATTAATTCAAGAAAAAATAAAATTTCATTATCTTTAAAAAACATATTTCTATATAACATAATTAAAACTAAAACAATAGTAAAAAAAAAAAAAAAAGAAAAGAAAGGAAAAAAAGAAAAAACGGAAAAAAAAACAGAAAATTAGAACAAAACTAAAACAATAATAATAATATATATATAACAATAAACAAAAAAGAATTAAAATATTTAATAATTAAAAAAAAAAAAAAAGCTAATATGCAAGACTTTAATTCAAAAAGAACTATACTACCAAACTATAATGGATATTATAATCATTACTATCCTTTTATGCCACCAAATATTTATCAAAATACTCTATTTGTATATCCAGCAGTAGTATATAAATGTTTATGGACACCACCGGATAAACTAGCTTGTAATAGACAATTCACCGATCCTGAAAAACTTTATCATCATTTATGTGATGATCATATTGGTAGAAAAGCTAATAATAATTTATGTTTAACATGTTATTGGAATAATTGTGGATATTCTAAAAAGAAGCGTGATCATGTTACTTCTCATATAAGAAAACATATCGAATTTAAACCACATATTTGTCAGGTAATAAGAATTATTTTTATTTTATACTACAAATTGAATATTTTAAAATATAATAACAATGAATTATTTAAAAGTATACTATGTAAACATAGTTTTATTAAAATATAGAAACAAAGAAATAATAAAACAATAATAAAATGATAATACTTGTAATAATTTTAAATAAAAATTTATTTAATTCAAAATTATTTATTTCATTTAAATAAAAAAATGAAAAATAAATTTTTTAATATAAATTTTTTTATAATAATTTTATTTATTAATTTTTTTTTCTATTTTTTAATGGATTAATATTTTTAACAATAAAAGACATGTTATAGAGCATTCAAACGTCCACAAGATTTAAAAAAGCACCAAGCTATCCATGAAGATGAAAAAACAAGGCAAGAAATGAAACAAAAAAAGCTCGAAAGAGCTAAAAAAGCCGAAAATAAATCAAACGAAAGTAATAATGAAAATTTAAAACCAGAAGATAAAAATTCAACTACAACTAACATAAAATTAACAACAAAAGAAACATCAACAACAACATCTAATACAAAACTGCCGACACCATCAACCACAATATCCCTATCAGATGATAAGAAAACTATTCCACCTGAAAAGGTAAATGTTAAAAATGATAAAGCCTACCATCCTTTAACACCAACTACTTCCCCATTAAGTGATTCAATAACTTCTCCAAAAAATCCTCTTAAAGATGAGTTTAAAAAAGAGATTAATGAGTCAAAAAAGAGATCTCTTGATTCTATTAATAACTTAATGGATGAAATACAAAATAAAAAAATTAAACCTGTGTATAATGACGAAATGAAAAATATATTAAACAATATTTCAATAAATGATATTAATAAATTTAAAGTTGATAATATAAACGAAACAATTGATTTCTTGAAAGATTTAAGTGAACAAATAAATATTACAACAGGTCCAAATGTAATATCCCCAATTTGTAATTATAGCCCAATTTCAAATCAAGATGAAATTATATTAAATCCCCAAGTAGTTACTACTGTACCTGTATATAACAATGTAACTGCAAATCCAACAACAACAGCAATAAGTACAATTCAGCAACCTGTCTTTAAAAATTATGAACAAATTTATGATGATGTTATAGCATATAATGAAACTCAAACAAATAGTGTACCTCCTCAAACTCAACATTATAGTCAATTTGCATCTACCACTACAAATTCTATATATACTAATGTTCCAACAACCACAGTTCCTCTAAATCACCCAATTACAATTAACGAAATTCAGCCTATACCAGGTCAAATTATTGCTGGTAATGAAATTCAGCCAATTCCAGTTCAAATTGTTACTACAACAACTGGAAATAATGTACCTCAACAATATTATCAAATGTCGTCAATGCCAATGCAACAAAATGTCTTAACAACTACGATATCATCACAACAAGCTATTACTTCTTCAGCAAGTAATATGTCTGTACCTAATAATAATGATTCTGATAATCTTTATACTGTTTATGCTACCGTTCCTGGTCAAACTCATCCTCAAACTACAACACAAGCTCAAGTACCAATACAACCAATGACAAACCAAATTCCAGTAATTCTCAATGAAACTCCTCAAACAAATTCCCCAATCCAAAATCAAATCAATAACAATAATAATAATAATAATAATAATAATAATAATAATAATAATAATAGCAATCCAATTCAATTCAGTAATATACAAAATCATAATGGAAATTCATATATTAATTGTCCAATTATTAATAATGTTACAGAGCAAGCCTTCCAAAATATTGTGTATAATAGGGTTTATATTGAAGATGAAAATGTTGTTAATCAAAATACAGGAGGTATTATGACAGATAAGTTAAATAGCTCATCAAATAACATTCAATATCAAAACAATAATCCATATATCTTTATTCGTTCAACTCCAAGCCTTAGCCAATACAATAATGAACCTATTGCTATGTTATCACCCAAAATGGTGCCAACCACAACAATTAGACAACCAATAAATAATACTAATATGATACAATCATTACCACCTCAAGTTGTAGTACCATCCTCTAATCCTTCTCTTAGTCTAAATGCCAATAATAATGGTAAAATGCCGGCAGTGCTCTTAGTTCAACAACCTCACATTACTATTACAAACCCAGGTAATGGTGTTGTTCCAATGTATACATTATCCGCTAACATGGAATCTAACATTGATTCTGACTTGGAAGTCGAAGTTAAAAAACTAAAAGATAAAATGAAAGATAAGAAAAAGAGCACCAAAAGCTGTGAGTGTAAAATAATAGAAGATGATATAGCATCAATAGAACAAAGATTATCTGCTTTTTCATTAGGTACTGAAAATTGTGTTAATATCCAAAATGATTCATCATCTTCATCATCATTATATTATAATGAAGATGACCTAGAAAATGAAATAAGTGAAGATGAGGATGTTCACTTAAGACCAATGAATCAGAAAGAACAAAACTTTGTCAAAACAACAACGACTACTGCTTTTGGAAGTGTCATTACACAAATGAAGCCAATCAATAAAAGCAAAGGAAAACAAATTGCATATAATGATGTATCATCGAACAAATCCTATAAACCATCTCAACCAACAGTATCATATCAAGAAGCCTTATTTGATGTTGTCGATACCGATGATTTAATGGCAGATGATGTCATTCTTAATGATGATGAAATCTTAATAAATAATGAAGAAGAAAAACCAACCTATTCTTCTTTCTCTGCCTCTAAAAATAAGGATCAGGAAAAATCTGATAATAGTAATATATCTTCTTATTCAGAAACACTTTCCTCATTAGCAACATCTTCATCAATTACTACTCATAAAACTGATAAAAAAAGTAAACGCTCTACTATATCTATGTTACCAAAATGCCGTTACTCCATCATTCAATCAGAAAGCCCACTCATAAATCACACTTTCAATAATACAGATCCAGAAAGAGAAAAATACATTAATTCACCAATTGAATCATTGTCACCAAAGATCGAAACCAAATCACTTCCTATAATCAATAAGCAAAAAGAATATCATCGTAATTTAATTGAAAAAATGATTGAAATTTTAAATAAAAAAAAAAATAGCTAATTGTTAAAACAATGATAAATAAAAAATATATATATATAAATAAAATATAAATAAAAAAACAAAAACTATAATTGAAATTAAATAATATGATTTAATTTTACTACTGAAAGCTTATATTTTATTAATCAATAATAATTCATCTCATTTAAAAAAAATCAACATAGAAAACCTGAAAAATATTTCTATTTTTATTTCTACTTTAAAAATATATCTATTAATTTTTATTTCATAAATTAAAAAATAATAAATAAATCATTGCTAAAGGCATAAAAAGTTTATATAAAATATAATTCATTCTCTATTATTGTCAATAATTAGAAAAACATAAATAGATATAAAAATAATTTTATATAAGTTTAATAATATTACTTTTTTTTTTTTTTTTTTTGTAAAATGAAAATACGAAATTCTACTAATTATCTCTTAAATTTCAAATAATGCTTTATTTGTTTAATAAAATAAAATAATTTTTTATTTTATTTATATACATATTTATTTATTATGAAATTTTGAAATTTTACAATTGTAAATAAAATTGATATTCTCGAAAATTAAACATTTTTTAATTTTTTTATATATATTTATATAATATATTATTCATTAATATTTAAACATAATATTTTTCACTTTTTTATAAAAAGAAAATGAAATTACAGTTATTTTTACATGAAGTTAAGAACATAAGAAGCTAAAAGGACAATAGTAGCAAGAGTTATTGATTGGAAGGTAGCTCTGAAGTTTGAAGCATTTTCAGAACCTTGGTTAAGATTAATATCTAAATCATCAGTACATAAGACATAACCAACACCTATAAATCCATCATTACATGTACACATATTATCCTTGAGAGTAGCATTTTCGACACACTTTGAACATTCATAGTTAGTGTATTTGCATTTAGTTCTCTTTTCAGATTCAAGGTAACATAAGTTGGTGTCTCTAAATTTACAAGAATAATCATTTGAATCATATGAAATCTTTGGAATCTTACCAACTAAAAGAAGATTAGATTCCAAATTACTATAAATACACATATATTAAATTAAAATTAAAAAAAAAATTAATATTATAATATATATAATAGAAATGAATAAAAAAAAGTTTTAAAATATTACATTGAAGCAATATTATTTAATTTTTCAAATTCAGTTGTTGGAATATAACCACTTAATTTATTTTCACTTAAATCACTATTTAATAAATAAAAAAAAATAAGTTATTATTTTTAAGGTAAAAACATTTTTATATATAACTTTCTTGATATAAAAATCTCATATAAAAATACATACAGGAATCTTAAATTTTTTAAGTTACTAATACTGGATGGAATAACTTCTTCAAGAGAATTTTTAGATAAATTTCTTTATTTAATGTTTAAATAAAATGTATATATTAGTAAAAAAATATATTATTCAATATTTTTATGGTTTATTGCTATTATTATTATCATTATTACTTACAAAGAAATTAAATTAGAAATAGAAGTTATATCTTCTGGGATAGGACCAGAAAAACTATTTTTACTTAAATTTCTACATAATTAAAAATATGAATGAATAATTAATTATGAAAGTTTTTTTTTTTTTACAATTTCAGTAATAAAAATAAAAAAAGGTTATCTATTTACAAATATTTAAGATTAGGAATTTTTGATAAAAAGGTTGGGAGTGATCCTTCTATTCCATTATTTGAAAGATCACTATTTTAATTTAATCAAATGTATATATATATATAAAAGTTAATATAAGAATATAATTTGAAATTTAAATATTTAATAATAATAAATGCCTACAGATCAGTTAAGAGAGAAAGAGAAGTAAGTTTTTCTGATACATCTGAAATTCTATTTCCACCAGCTTTAAGAATCTTTAAATTGGTTAATTTTTCAATAGATTCTGGTAGAGAACCTTCAATTTGGTTATCACTTATATCTCTATTATTAAAAAAAGAAGATAATATTGTTTATAATTAATATTGAATATTAATGAAATAGTTGAATATAAAAAAAATAAAATGAGAAAGAAAAAAAAATGATAAATTTACAATTGAATAAGATTTTCTAAACCAGATAAATCTGGAAGAGAACCAGAAATTTTATTACCACTCAAATTTCTATTTTTTTTTTTTTTTTTTTTTAATATAAAAAATTCCGGAAGCAAAATAATGATTCAATATTTTTTAGGTGATGAATTAATATATATAATGAAAAATGAATATAAAAGAATAGATTTTAAAATAAATTATTTAATAATAGAATTTTTATTAATATTTGTATATAAAATATATTTTTATTAAATATAAATTTAATGGGTAAATATTTACAAAACAGTTAATTCTGGTAAGGAATCAATTGAAGGGAAAGCCATTTCAATATCTTTGTTACTTAAATCACTGTTGTTTTTTATATTCATCATTATTATTTAAAATAGTATTGAATGTATTTAATGGTATAATAACAAAAAGTTTATTAAGATTATTGATTTAAGATGTTTTTTTTTTTTAATACATATATATAATAAAAATATAGTGTATAACTTTCAGTTAAATAATATTATTCTTCATAATTAAAATTATTATTATAAATTATAATAAAATTACATATATGTAATATGATCGGCAGAACATTTGATAGAAGGGTATCCTTTAGCACAGCAATTATATCCTTCATCATTTCCTAATAAAGAATTTACAAATCCACATTCATCACTAGCAGCAGCTAAAGCACTACCAATAGCTGATAATAAAATACATAATTTCTTTCCACTAACAAACATTTTCTCTAAATCCTGATAATAAATATTTATATGTTGTTGATTAATTGAAAAAAAAAAATCTTTTATATACAATCTACTTTTTTAATTAGTTGGTCTTCAATTATTTTAAAATTTAATAATATATAATTTACAATTAAAAAATAAAAAGAAAATAAAATGAAAAATAAAAAGAAAATAAAATGAAAAATAAAAAGAAAATAAAATGGAAAATAAAAATATAAATTATAAAAAATGTAAAAATATAAAAAGTTTAAACGATATAAATAAAAAGGATAATTATTTGGAATAATTTAAAAATTACAAAATTACTTTAAATAATAATTAAATGATGATTTCAAAAATGTAATATATAAAATTTAATTATATAACTATTTAACCATCAAAAAATAAAATTATAATGTTTATATTTAATATCCTTTTTATGTTTTTGTTTTTATTTTGTTGTTCTTTTTTTTTTCATTTTTTATAGTTATTTTTATTTTTTTATAATATTTAAGATTGTTAACTATTTGTTTACTTTTGATATTTCTCTTGTGTTATTAAATAGATTACTATAAATTACTGAATAATAAAAATTTTAAAGTTAATTTTTTTTTTATATAGAAAAGTTAATTATATAAAATTTATTGATAAGATTAAAACTTTAAAATCTTATTATATAATAATAAATGTAACTTTAATCTTGCTTAAAACTTAATTCTATAAAGCTATAAAATTACTATATAACTTTAAATTTTTAAATAAATTCATAAGCTTAAATATTTTAGTTTACTTATATCAAAAATTGTTGTTATTTAACATCAAAAGATTACTTTTTTAAATAAAAAAAGTATGAATTAGAATTTATCTTTTATTTTTTTCTTTTAACTATAAATAGTTTAGTAAAAACTATAAATAAATTTTCCATAACAATATAAAAGTGTTTTCAACCTTTCTAGTTAATCTTTTTAAACCTTTATATTGTGTAGTATTTTATTCATTTAATTTTATTACTTTACATCAATTATTAAATAAAAAAATGATTGTATATTGTTTTAAAAAATTGAAAGCTCTTTAAAAACAAAATTCTCAAATAAAGTTAAATATAAGCAATTTATTTATACAAATACTAATAATAATAATAATAATAATAATAATAATAATAATAATAATAATAATAATAATAATAATAATAATAATAATAATAATAATAATAATAATAATAATAATAATAATAATAATAATAATAATAATAATAATAATAATAATAATAATAATAATAATAATAATAATAATAATAATAATAATAATAATAATAATAATAATAATAATAATAATAATAATAATAATAATAAATAATAATTATTTAATTTTATTTAGTTATTAAGAAATAGTATATATAAGGAGATAGGATTTTGCTTTATTTTTATATAATTAAATTTAAAGGATTAGATAATTTTCTTGTTTAAAACTTTTTGGAACATTACAAGTATGTGTAACATTATAATTATTTTTTAACAAATCATTTTTCAAAATAAAATTTTAAAAATAATATTAAATTTTAATAAATCAATTCTATATTAAATTAATATAAGAATTACTATTTCTAGAACAAATATAATAAATAATATTGATTTAAAAGCAAATTAAAAACTTGGTTTTTTTTATAATTTATTAATATGCCTGATGATAATAACTATTTATTTTATTTATTTATATTACTAATATGTCTGAAGTATAATTAATAAAAATATTAATAAAAATATGATGATGTGAAAATATTATTACTTTTAATGAAATATTTTCATTTTTCTCTTTTTTTCTTTTTTTGTTTTTTATATTTTCAAAGGTTTTGAATTAAGGAAAACAAGATAGTATAATTTACCATAAATATATTTATAAATATATATATATTATTACCATATTATACATATGATATATATATATTTATATTAAATTTAACTATTTTTATTAAAAAAGAAAAATAAAAAAGTATATCTTCAAATGAGTAGAACAGAAGACGTTCAACAGAAAAGAAACCCATTAAAAATTACAAAATTTCCATTAGAAATTATTTATAATATTCTTTTTAATCTTGATACAAAAAGTTTATACAATGTTTTAGTTACTAATAAATATTTATCTAAAGTTGCCGTAGCATGTCTATGGAATGATATTTCTTTAACAAATCGGTCATTTTTACCATTCTTGCTGACCTTTATAGAATATTATAGTCTATATTATGAATTTATTTTCAATAATAATAATAACAGTGATTATTCTCATAATACTTTGTTTAATTTAAATCTTGAAAAATTTTATAATGATTATATAAAATACTTAAATAATAAAGAAAATAAGGAGCTTAATTGTTTAACTAAATATTATCTTCGAGTAGAAAAACCATGTATTCCATATTATCCATATTTAAGTTATATTAAAAATGTTTATATTGATAATATTGATGAAAAAGAAAATGGAAATGAATTAAAAGAAAATATAGAATTAGTTCAATCCTTAACAGCTTTATCTACCTTTTTAAAGTATAGCAATTCTCAATTAAATATAAATCCAAAATTAAAAACAAAGAGTACATTTTTTGAAAAAGTAAAATCTATTGTTAATAGCCTTCCATTTACTCAGTATTTTAATTCAAACTACTCAAACAATGACTTAATAAATATAAGATTACCAATAATGAATATTCAGAAATTACTAGTAGAAAATGTATATGTATCTAATCAAAATAAAGTTCAGTTTAAAGATAGTTTATTTAAATATTCAAATAATTTGAAAGTTATTGATCTTTTTTATTGTGAATTTCCTTATCCAGACTTACTCTACCTTCCAATTCATTGTCCTAACATTACAACACTCTATTTAGAACATGTTAATTATGATGAATATATTTTATTATGCTATCTATTTCAATTTAAAAATTTAAGGAATTTTGGATTTTCTTTAAATAAGCCTCTCTCTCCATTTGCATTGTATTCATTAAAAAATAACAATACTAGTTGTTTATCTAAATTAAAATCATTACGTTTAAATAGTAGTAAAGATCTTTTAGTCTATCGCTATAATAATGAAAGTTTTGCTTCATTAACGAATTTACCTGAAAGCTATACTGAATACTTTAATATAAGAAAAAATTTGCACACATCTTCAAATGAAACAATTGCTAATAATGATAACAACAACAACAACAACAATAATAATAATAATGATAATAATAATGATATCAATGATTTAGATAATGAAAATAATAATCTTCAAAATTATACCAATTTAGATGAAAATTTTACTATTTTTTTAAATAAATTTTATTCTCAATTTCAAAGTATAATAGGCTATATTGAAAAAAGAAATGATAATTCCCTCAATTATGATGAAATAAAAAATTTATCCATAGATTTAGATAAATTTTTAAACTTAATTTATAATCCAGGTTATTCTACCTGGAAGTATATTTCTAAATCTTGTCATAATTTAACTCATTTAACCCTTTCATTTCCAATTAAACATATCATTCTAAAAATGTTTTTCATTAATAATCCATATCTAGAAGTAGTTGTTATTCAAGATATAAAATCAAAATCACGATCAAATCCAACTACAAAATGGGATAAAATGATACAACAAAAGGAAGAAAAATGTTTTGAATGTTTCCCTGTTCTTTCTCATTTGAAATCATTAACTCTTCATAGTTCATATACCTATCGTCTCTGGTTTGATATCGATAAATTCAATGGTTGGTTAAAAAAGTTACCAGAACTTAAGGAATTAAAACTATTTATTGTAGAACCAATATCAAATTATTTTTATAATATTCATAATATTTTTAAAGATTGTTATACTATTGAAACCTTAATAATATCAGGTCCATGGTTTAATGAAAAATGTATAAAGACTCTTATTAATAACGAGAAAAACAATAAGTTTAATCATTTAAAATCATTAACAATATCTATTAGTGATGAAGTTGAACCAAAAGAAATTAAGAATCTTTTATGTAATACTTTTATTGAAAAACTAGAGTTAAATATTCATTCTAACTTCAATATTAAAGAATTATTTAATAATAATAAAAACTTTAACTTTTCTTCTATCAGTGAGAAAAAAACAACCTATTATTTATTAAATGATGAAATCAATATAATTAAATCAATTGCATAAAATCTAAATTTTAATATTTCTTTTATATTTATTATAATAAAATATAAAATATGCTGTATTAATAAAATATTATAAAAAAATAAATAAAAATAAATAAACAAAATAAATTAGTAATATCTTTATCTTTCGATAACTTTTTTTTTTTTTTTTATTATTATTAATTATATAAAATAAAGAAGAAAAATATTAATTGGTGATTAAAAAGATTAATATTGCTTAATACTTTTTTTTTTTTTTTAAAAAAAAGGATTTATATTATTAATCTTTTAATCCTATTATTATATATGTGTAGATTATGCTATATTTTTATATATTAAATGTAATTTTTAAAAATAGACTTTGAATAAAAGTCTTAAATATATATATATTTATTGAAAATAAATATAAAAGGTATAAATAAATGGTTTTTATAATATGATAAATAAATAAAATATGTATTTCAAGTATTTGCAAAAAAATAAAAAAAAAAAAATAAAATAAAAAAAAAATAAAATAATAATAATAAGTATATATATATATATAAAAGATAAAATTATTATCTCATTAATCTCTTTCTTCTTAATTTGAAACCTTTTCTTTTTTTTTTTTTATTTAAATAATATTTTAATCATAATAATTCATTTTTTATAATATTTTAGTTAAATATCATAATCAAGGGATAAGTAATACTTTTTTTTTTTTTTTTTTTTTTTTTAATTTGCCAATTTTTATATTTGCTTCTGTTTTTTTTTTTCTCATTATTATTATTATTATTATTTTATTCTTTTATATATATATAATAATTTTTTTTTTTTTTTTTGTACAAATGCTTAATATTTTTATTTTATTTTTATAGTTATATATATCATTATAATTAATAATTATTAATTATATTTTTTTTATTATTTAATAACTATAAAAATATTTTATGCTTTTAGGTATTATTTTTTGTAATTTTTCTATATATAGTAAAAACAGGCTTTATTGTTTTAATTTTAAAATAAAAGATTAAATCATTAATACTTTTTCTTGTCAGTATCAACAATTATTGGAATTTGATCAGTTAAATTTTTGATAATCTTTCCTTTAAAGCTTTTGAATACGTCATTGAAATCCATTACTGTTACTGGTTCGGGTCTCTTGAACCAATAATTGTTAAATTCTGTAAATAGGTAACCTGTAAACAACAATAACAACAATAATAATAACAATTATAAAATATTAATAAAAATATAAGATTAATATAAATATGTTTAATTTATTTAAAACTTACAATAAAATTCATTAAAGGATTCTATTGATGCTTCATGGCTTATTAAATAGTATTGTAAATATCTTTCACGTAATAATTCTAATTCAAGTGCTGTTAAATTAATTCCAGTAATAGCAAAAGAATACCATGAGATTTTATGATGTGAACAACTTAAAACATGTTTTGCAGTATCGTTAAAGTTTTGAGCAAAATATATTAATTGTTCAAGACCAAGAATACCTAACATTAAAATAATTAAAATAAAGAATATTACAATAAATTCTTTATTTTTTTTTATTATTAATTAATTTTTTTTTGAACATACCCATTCCTCTAAAATCAGTAGCTGGGTCAATACCTTGGAAACCAATGGTTTGCCATTGTTCTGACTTTCTTGCTGTTAATTTTTCTTCATCTTTCATTAATTTCCATAACTAAAAATAGAGTGTAAAATTATTATTAATTAAATTATTTATATTTTTAATATTTACTTAAAATATATAACAAATCTGTCGGTTATTTTATTAACTTACTTCCATTAATTTATCTTCATGTTCTTTATTACTTGAGTCATAAGCAATATTGGCTCTTTTTGTTAATACATCTTGTAAATCATAGGTTTCTTTTAATCTTAAAATGCATTTCATTAAAATTTTAGATTCATCTCTAAACATTTATTATAATAAAATGATTGTTTCATTAGAGTTGAGATAACGCCATCAATAATAATTATTATTATATTATTGTTCTTTATTATTATTATTATTTAAAAAAAAAAGAGAATAATATATCATGTGTTTAAAACCTTACCTTATTTCTGTATTATTTATATAGAATTTCTTTTTTCTTAAAATCTGTTCATAAGCTTCCTCTAATTGTTCTTTTGTACCATTTAATAATTTTATTCTTTCGGTTTTTAATTTATTAGAATAAAAAAGTGTCTGATCTATTCTATAGGTAATCTTTGTTTCTCTTAATTTTTCATTTTGACAAAGTCTTAATAATTCACTTGAATTTGATAATTTTCCTAAAACAAATTTTATCATTTTATATATTTTCAATACGAAAGATGAAGAATAAACATATTTATCTAATATAATATCTTCTGATAATTTATTCATTTTGGATTCTTATATATATTGTATTATTTCAAAAATATAAAATATGTATTTAAATATAGTTGTAATTAAAATAATATTTACTAAAACTTTAAAAATATTAAACTAAAAATATAACAATTTAATTAACGATTCGTTAATAATATTAATATTTATAATGTGCTAATACTATGATGATTTAAATGATAATAATATATTTTAAATAAATTATAATATTGATGATTGTTATGATTGCTATACGGTGAAAAAAAAAAAAAAAAAAAAAAGAAATTTGTTGTTTTATTATTTTAATTGTTTTATAAATTACTTTTAATAATTTTATTATATAAGGATATGAAAAAAAAAAAAAAAAGCTTTTTGTTTTTTGCTTTAAATAAATAATATGAACATATAACTACAATTAACAATTAATTATTTTATATATACTATTAAATATTATATTTTTATTTTATCTAAATATATTCTACTTTTTAACTTTTTATTTCTTTTTTATTTAAATATATATATTTATTGGTATTATTGCATTTTTATAAATATACATATATAAAATCTTAATTTGTCTTTTTCAAAAGTTTAGTTTTTTTTTTTTTAAAAAAAATTAAATTAAAACCTCCATCAAGTTTATTAAATTCAATTACATTCTTGAATAAATTATTTGTACATTGTAAATATACCGTCCAATAAATTTGTTGTAATATTGGTAAAATATATTAAATTTTTTACCCTAAAAAGGAATTTATTACATTAAATAATAAACAATGCCAATTTTTTAAAAGTATAATTATGATGTTTAAAAGATAGCTTTTAACAGTGAGATTTCAAAAATATTAAATAAAAAATAAAACATTTATAAAAGAAATATGAAATGAAGAGATATTAATGTTGAAGAAATTAAATTAAAATTATAATATATAATATATATAAATTGTTATATATAAATAAGTTATATAATATGGTTTTCTTTATATATTAATAATGATGACTTCATTAATTATACATTTAGCAATACTATACGAAGATTATTTTATAATGTAATTTTTATATAATAAAAATATTGATAATTTTTTTTTGTTATCTATATATATAGCAAGAAAAAAGTTTTTAAAAAATATTTATGATAAAATTTTAATATAAAATCATTTTACTTCATATATGTGACAATTGAATTATATATATTAAAATAAATAAATATGCCATATCTATAAATCATAGATTTTATTATTTAAATTATATTTTATCAAAATAATACTAATACTAATACTAATACTAATACTAATACTAATACTAATACTAATACTAATACTAATACTAATACTAATACTAATACTAATACTAATACTAATACTAATACTAATACTAATACTAATACTAATACTAATACTAATACTAATACTAATACTAATACTAATACTAATACTAATACTAATACTAATACTAATACTAATACTAATACTAATACTAATACTAATACTAATACTAATACTAATACTAATACTAATACTAATACTAATACTAATACTAATACTAATACTAATACTAATAATAATAATAATATTTAAATAAATAAATTTTATAGTAAAAGTATCTCTAATTTACAACAGTTTTAAATAGGATATGAAATATAATTTTTTTTTTAAAAAAAAATATAATATGATATGTCCTATTTGTTTTACATTAGTAAATCATTTTTTTTTAATCTTAATTCATATTTTATATAATATAAAAGATAGTATTTTAATACAAAACGTTGATTAAAATGATGATTACTATTTAAATATTTACAATTACATCACAAACATCAATGTTTTAATTATTATAACATTATCTATTACACTACCATTAAGATATAATTAATATATATAATGTTTTATATATATTTTTAATTTATGTTAAATTGTTTCATATATTTTTTTCATAGGATTATAATGAAAGGTAATATAAATGAAAAAGCAATCTTTCATAATTTATTCATATATAATTTAATTGTAATATTTATATACGTTTTTTTACATTTTAATACATTACATTGTTACATTAAATTTTAATTTAAATTTGAAATGCATTTTATTGGATAAATATTAACTAAATTAAAGTAATAATATTGTTAAACATTAATAATTTACTTAAATCTAGTAGAATAGAATAGAATTATGTATTACTAATAAAATTAGTCATAGAATATTCCCGTGTTAAATATATTCTCTATTTTAATAAATATTTTAATAAGAATTGTGGAGTATAATTTATGAACCTTTTTATTAAATAAAGTTTATATTAAAAAACAATATTATAAATTTTCTCAATTTTTTTTTGAACTTTTGTTATGTATGAAGGAAAAAGGGAACATAGAAATAAGAATAAAAAAAAAACAATTTTATTTATGATATTTAAAGAAATACTTTATTATAAACTTTTTCAATAAAGATAGTAATTTCTACTACTTTCATAATAACATATAATTTAAATTAAAAAAAAAAAAAACTACTTTTTTTTTTTTTTTGAAAAAAGATATTTATGTATTAAATAAAATAGTATAAATCAACCTTTACAAATAAATGCTAAAAGTTCTTAATAATGAATATAATTAGCATTTTATTATAAAAAAAATAAAAAATAAATATACTTTTATTTCTTCTATATTTTTTACGAATGTATTTCATTATTATTATATCAATGTATGATGAAAGAACTGAAATAAAATATTTCTCTTTACTCTTTACTCTCTCTTTATAACGGCTTTTATTATAATTTAATTTATTAATTTAAAGTTATTTTTTAATTTAGGTAGAATTAAAAAAAATATTAATTTTTTTTAGTTAACCATCTTTCAATTAAAATTTCGATTCAAAATATTTTTAGTACTTGTTAACATTGTGAAATTTCTAACCAATAAAATTAATATTTTGATATATTATTATTTTTTTTTTTGAGATACTATTATATTTTACTTTTTTAATTTATAATAAAGATTCTTTTTGTTGAAAACCAGTGGAAAATATAAAATAACCCAGAATTCTTTAAATTCAATAAAGTTTCAATTCTTAATCATTACTTTTTTTTATTTAATCAAAATTATTTTTTACACATGAATAAAAATTTTGTTTTAAATATGATAATAGATATAATATTATATATTGATATATAAATCAAAAAAGGGACTATAAATAATTTTTTCAGAATATACTATAATAAAATTTCATTTTTTTATTAATTTTTATAATTATGAAAATGAGCAATAATAATAGTAATAATACCAATAATTTGAATAATAATAAATTTTTTTTATCTAACGGAAATAACTATAATAATGGAAATGATAAGCAGCAGGAACAAATAATAAACTATCTTAATAATACTTCAAATTATTATGGTAATAATGATAATACTACTAACTCTGTTAATACAGCAAGTTCATCAATCTTAGATACCACCTCGTACCAAAGAAATAATAATAATAATCATACTGTAAATAATAATTCAATCTATATAAATTCAAATAATAATATAGAAGATCATGAGCTTGATTTGTGGTTAAGAGAATTTACAATGGATAATTTTCCATTAAATGTAAATAATGTTTCCAATACTGGGAATAATAATGATAATCATAATAATAATCAACTTAATACCAGTGATAACACAGCTACTCAAATTAAACTTAGAAAAACCATTAATAGTATTCGTAATAATACCATAGAGAATCAATTTAATACTCAAGGTGATCTAATAAATAACGAAGAAACAGCTGCGCAAGACAAATTTTTAAAAATAAGAAAATTAAAAAATATAGCAATTGAAGATAGAGCAAAAAAGAATGGACAAATGGATAATTATACACAAAATTTACAGTTGATTTCCCAGTCACTTAATCTAGTTAATAATAATTCTAATTCGAACACATTTAATAATAAATCATTTATTCCTGAATCCTCCTCCCCAAAATTTACTGTATCTAGCCCATTAGAAATATATAAGACTAATTCTTCATATCCTTATACAGAAGGATATAAATCAATACCCCAATTATCACAATTTCTTATGAACGATAATATTAATAATGAAAATAGTCAACAACATCATTCCTATACCCCAAATGAAATTTTAATAAATAAGAAAGATAATATATTTAATAGTTTTAATGTAGTTAGTTCACCTAAAGATATCCCTTTTTCAAATGATAGCAGTAATTATAGCAATTCATTATCAAGAAGTTCAGACTATGAAAGTAATCGAACCAGTAGTGGCAAAGGTAAAGAAGTGTTAGTGGAAGAAAAATTAAATGATAAGAGAAAAAGGTAAATAAATTGTTTTATTATATAAAATGTCTTTTAAATAAATTTTTATTGATATTTAAAATGAAAATTATTAATTAAATTATTTTTTCTCTTTAAACCTTTATAAAATTAACAGAAATAATGCAGCCTCTGCAAGATTTCGGGCTAAAAAGAAGCTAAAAGAACAAATGACTGATTTAACAGCTAAGGAAATGACTCAGAAAGCTCAAAATCTAGAAATTAAAGTAAAAGAAATGGAGTTGGAAATTAAATGGTTAAGATCTCTTGTAACAAAAAATGTAGAAAGTAAAACTTTAAAGGAGGTTTATGAAGAAAATGGGTATTTATTTGTAAATGAGAACGATGGTTCACAAAATTCTGTAAATAGAGGTAGTCAAAAATTGATTAGTATATCTGATTCTGTAAGAAGCTATTCCAAATGTTGTTGTAATATCGATAAAAGTAAGGGTGGAACATGTGGTAAAAATGGAACAATTGGTCATTGTAAATGTGGAGGAATTGGATATTGCTTAATGAATATTAATATAAATAAAAATAAGAAAATTATAAAACCAAAAGTAGCTTCTAATCAATATCCTTTAATATCAAAAGATCCAATATAACTTTTACTGTAATAAAACTTTTTTCTAAATCCCCCCAAAAAACATAATTTATTATACCATTATCTAAATATACATTATAAATTATTTATTTTCATTATTTATTTTTTAGAGAATTTATAAAGCTATCTATTTTACAATTTTTTTTATTTATTATCATATCATAATTATATAAACATATTAAATTAATTTAATATAAATGAAAATAGAATAAACCTATACATTTTATCTTCCCATTTACATTTATATATTTATGTATTTTTAATGTATAAATTTTACATAATGATTATAAATGTGATAATTATATAAAATAAGAATGATGCTATGCTCATAATTTATATTTTTTACATATAAAAAATATAACATATAAATTAATAAAATAAATATTTATATATATTTATCAATTATATATCAATGTATATTTTTATTTAATAAATATACCTAGGTGTAATAATAATAATAATAATTATTATTATTATATATATATATATTTTTTGACAGTAATAGTAAAACAATAAAAAAAAAAAAAAAAAAAAGAAAAAAAGAAAAAGAAATAAGATAGGAAAATAGGAAATGAAAAAAAAATTTAATTATTATTGATATATTTTTTATGTAATATAAAACTAAACTATCAATGTTTTTTTTTTTTTTTTTTTTTAAATTTTCATTACAATCAGTTTATCAAATTCTTGTTGTTTCTACAATTTCTAATATAAATAATGATAGTAATATTAAAAATATATATATATTTGAAAGATACTTCTTTAGAATTTATGAGATAATAATATAATTATAATTAGGATCAATTCAATTATAATTCAATAATATTTGGATTTGAAATGATATATTTTTATTTTAATAATTGCTACTTGAAATAATTAGAATTATATGAAATGTCATAATATTGATAAATTGTTTATAGAGTAGTATCATTTAATTTAAAAACATCATGTAGTAAAAACTTTACTACCTAAAGTTTTAACAAAGTAAAGTTATTGATGTGTCATTATTATATTTATCATTCATTTTTTTGCTGACCTTTCAAATAGCTTTGAATAAAGATAAAATATAACTTTTAATTTTTTTTTAAGATATCCTTTTTATATTAAAATAGTATGAAAGAATTTAAAATACTAATAATTATTATATAAGAAAAATAATGTGTTAATAATATATTTTTCACTAACAATTTTATATAAAAACCGACTTTATACTAACTTAAAATTTTATTAGTCTTTCTCATTCTTTTTTTCCTCTCAATATTTTAAAAAATTATGCGCTTGGTAGTATATTAATTATGATTAATAGTTGAATTTAATGACTCAAATCATTATATTATATATAAATATAAATATACAATTATTTATTTATATTGATATATATTATTAATTGTAATATGAATTTTAAATATATGAAGAAATGCACTTTAATTTACTATTAAACTTTATTTAATAATATTTTTAATATTATATGAATTAGTGAAACCATTAAAATAAACTCAAGAATATTAATTAAAATATATTAAAATGAGTAAAAAATTGATAATAAAATTTTGTGTAAATATTGTGATTAATTATTATTTTATTCATTTTTTAATAACTTTAATTTTCTATTTTTTTTTTTTTTATAATAAACATATTAAATATATTTTATTCTTTTTTTTTTAAATTTAATTCTTTTTTTTTTTTTTTTTTTTTTTTAAAAACATCTTATTTTATAAAAAGTTCTTTTTAAATAATTAAAAAGAAAGAGTAAAAAAGAAAGATGAATATATTAAATTATTTCGTTTTAATAGGTATTACTTTAATATCTATTGTTAGTGCAAGTGTTACTTTAACTGAAAATAATACTTCATACATTTTATCCAATGGGTAAATCAATTTAATGTTGATTAATATACATAAAAAATAGAAAATAGGAAGAACAATAAATATTAAATTGAATGATTTATAAAAGAAATTTAAATGTAAATTTGAATCAATTTCACTGATATTTCATTTAATATTTACAGATTAGCAACATTTACAATTGCTAAAAGTTCAGGTTTTATTACTTCAATGAAGTATAAAAACAACTCACAAGAATTTTTAAATAGATCTTACATTGATGCTAACGGAGGAAAAGTTTATTGTAAGCAAAATTAAAAGTTAATTTTATTATAATTATTTATATCTAAAAGAAAAAAATAATATAAAATTGAATAGAAATAATTTATATACAATGGTTTTAAAAGCTATAACAATTAATTGAATAATCTTATTTAATAATTTATTATTATTTTAAATACAATTAAAAAGTTTCTGTAACAAGTTCATATGTAGCCACTAAAAATAGTGATTTAGTTGAAATTGTTTTTGTTGATGATTATTCCAAACATGTTGGTACTGGATTTGCTATTGATTGGTAAATATTACATTAAGAGTAATTCAATTATTGATATATTTAAATATTAATATGAATGATATCATATTGAAAAATAATAATAAAAAAAATAAATATTTCTTATATATAAATATATATTTCGTTTCTTATATTTAAAGGGAAGTTAGATATACTATGAAATCAAATGTTTCTGGTATCTATTTCTCTTTAACTCAATCACACAAATCTAATTATGAAGAAGCACAATGTTCTGAATTAAGACTAGTTATGCGTTTAAAGAGTGACGTATTTAATTGGTTACAAGTTGATGACTTTAATAAAAGAGTTATGCCAACTGCTTCTGAACAATCAAAATGTGTTACTCTTTCACCAAGTGAGGCGTGTAGATTAGAATCAGGAGAAGTAATTCATAAATATGATTGGTCTGGTAAGTTTTAAAATAATACTTTTTAAATATATTTAATTGAAAAGTGAATAAACAAAGATAATAATAGAAATAGTTCATTAACTATTAATAATTGAATAACTATTAAATAATTTATTATATTTTCACACTGTAAGTTGATGCTCTTGAACACAAGGTCCATGGTTTTGGTAGTATTAGTAAGAATCTCGGTTCATGGTATGTTATTCCAAGTATGGAATGGAAAAATGGTGGTGCTGTTAATAGAGATCTTGCGTGCCATCAAGTATGTTAAAGAATAAAATAACTAGTATTTAAATAATTTTTAATCCATATGATATAATTTACTATTGCTATTTACTAACATAATATTTTCTAACATTCTTTATTAATACAATATTTATAATAGGGTGGTTCTGATTCACTTCAAATTTTATACTTTAGAGGTTCTCACTATGGTGCAGGTGATGCAGTTCTTAAGAAAGGAGAAGTTTGGTCCAAAATGCATGGTCCAATTCTTATTTACTTAAATGAAGGATCTGATGTTAATGCTCTATGGGCTGATGCTAATCGTCAAGCAGATTATGAAAAGCAATTATGGCCTTATGATTTTGTAAAGAGTGATAGTTATGTTCCAAAGAATAAGCGTGGTTCAGTTTCTGGTAAATTAGTTATCAATGATCCATTATATGGTAATCTTAAATTAAGTGATGCAACTGTTACTTTAGTTCAACCAGAAAGTAGCAATGAACCAATTCACCCACAACAATGGCACAAGATGTCTCATTGGGTTACTCATATTACTGGCGATTTCAAGATTGAAAATGTTGTTCCAGGTACTTATGAATTAAGAGCTTGGTGTAAGGGTATTGTTGGTGAATTCTACACCACCAATACAATTACTGTTACTAGTGGTCAAGAAACCAGACTTGGTGATGTTAAATTTACTGCTCCACGTATTGGTCCAACTGTCTTTGAAGTTGGTATTCCTGATCGTACTGCTGAAGAATATTTACATGGGGATCACTTTAATCAATGGGGTCTTTACAATCAATTCCAAGATGAATTCCCAAATAGCGTAAACTTCCGTATTGGTGAATCTGATTGGCAATTTGATTGGAACTATTGTCAAGTTTCAATTCCAGGTGGTGCTGATGGAAAGTACAAAGCTGCTGAACCATGGAAAATTTATTTCAATCTTGACAAAGTCCCATCAGGTAACATCCTCGTTAGAGTTTCTGTTGCTGCTTCATCCTCAACTGCTTTATCAGTTTCTGTTAATGGTAAGAATCAAAGTGCTGAGGTTAAGGATCTTGTTGATGATGCTTGTATTCGTCGTGATGGTATTCGTGGTATTTGGAGTATGAAGGAATTTACATTCTCATCTAGTTTATTAAAACAAGGTGAAAATTACATTTCTCTTCACGCTCGTGCTATTGGTGGTTATTTAACCTATTACAGATTTGACGGTATTATGTACGATCATGTTAGATTAGAAGTTTCCGATCAATCCTATCCAGGTGTTGCCATTCCAGCTACTATTGGTTCTAGTTCAAATTCACAATCAAATTCTAACTCTTGCTGGAGTCAAGGATTAGGTTTCCAATGCTGTTCTGGATGTAATGTTGAATATGTCGACAGTGATGGTGAATGGGGTTTAGAAAACGGTGAATGGTGTGGTATTGATAAAAATAAATGTTCTTCCAATTCAAATTCATGCTGGTCTGAATCTTTAGGTTATAGATGTTGTAACTCTTGTAATGTTGCTTATACTGATGAATATGGTTCATGGGGTATTGAAAACAATGACTGGTGTGGTATTAAAAACACTTGTAATAATAATGACACTTGTTTCTCTTTATCTCAAGGATATCCATGTTGTAACAGCTGTAGTGTTGCCTATGTTGATGAATATGGCTCATGGGGTATTGAAAACAATGATTGGTGTGGTATAAAATACTCTTGTTAAAAAAGAGTTTAACATCCCAAAATACAAAAATAAGAATATTAATTTTTATAAATTCCTTCTTATTGTTTTTATTCAATTTCCAAAGGTTTTTTTTTCTCTCTCTCTTTCTTTCTTTCCTTTCAAATAAGTAATTTATTTTGATAATAAATGAAAATGGGTACATGATAACAACGAGAAACAATATTTCTAGAAATTTGTTTAATACTAATTTCATTATATATATTATATAAAACAACAGGAAAGAAAAAAAAAAAGAAATGGAAATAAAAGAAAAAAATAAAAATATATTAGTTTTGATAACTAATCATATATATAAAACAAATATTATTCATATCAAAAAAAAAAAAAAAAAAAAAATTGTAATATATATGTAGATTTTTTTTTCTAAAAAATAAAAAAAGAAAAGTCTAATTCAATAATTGTTTAATAAATTATTATAATAAATAAATAAATTTTCATAAAGAAATGAATGAAAATTTATATTGTAAGCGTTCTTTTTGGTTTTAGTGCGTAATACCTTTTTATGACATTCCTTTATTTAGATTTATTGTTTCCATTCTTTTAATGAAACGGTGATAATTATTTAAAAATTTAATTCATTTTATATATTTATAGATCAAAAAAAAAAATAAAATTTTTTTTTTTTTTAGTGTTGCAGTAATATCATTCATCAATTTTTACCTATCTATTTTTACAATTATATAAACTATTATTTAATAATAGTCTACTTAGGAACTATAGAACTCTATAGAGTTTCAGAATAATTTTCATTAATACTATTTGTAGATAGTATTAAATATAAAACTCTATCTATAGTTCTATAGTTCCTAATACTATTTTTTGTCGATTGCGTAAAAATTATTCTGAATTATTTTCACCCCCCAATATCCCCAATAATATATTTTATACCATCAATTTATCATCAATTGTCACATTTTAATGATTTACCTTTCTTTATTTAATTAAATAGTTGTGTAACAGTAAATTAAAATTTTAAATGTTCGATTAATTTGACATAAATTAACAACTATTTAATAACCATGTTTTAATGATGATTCACTAATCTTATTGGTCATTTATTAATTACTTTTTTAAAATCTTGACTTTTCTAAAAATTTAATTTAATTTTGAAAAGTTTTTTTTTTTTTTTTTTTTTTTAATTGGAAAAATGACTTTAAAAAAAAAATATTAAAATTTTAATATTTAATATTATTACCTTTTTTTTTTTAACATTTTAATAAGGATTATTATTTGGTTACATTAGTATATTAGTATAATTGTGTTAAAAAAATAATTTAAAAGGTATTTTAATAGATTAAATGATCATTTTCTTTAATTACTTTTATGAATATACTGAATTCAATTTTTTTAGTGCAAATAATGTCAAGGATAATGATAAGATTCACAAAAAATAATTTCAAAATATTTAGAGAATATATAATTATTCATCCTTTAATTTGTAATACAACTATTATGAAATTGTCTATGAAACCTATACTACCTATTTAAAATTAAATAATTGTCTTTAGTTTCATATACTTTAAAATTAATTTTTTAAATAAAGCATTTAATAAAATAAAATATTTGTATTAAATTGAATTAATTTTTTTTAAATAAAACATTTGTATAAAATTGTATAAAATTGTATAAATAACTATATATATTATATTTACTACCAGAATAAAGTCTATACTTTTTATTAAAAAGAGGTATAAGAATTTAAAAATTAGTATTAGAAAATCAGGTATTAATTATTATAATTTTATTCTTTTTAGAAAATTGACCAATAAATCAAATAAAATCATGAATTTTTATGAAAAGAAAATAATTTTTTAAATTATAAAAATTATCTTTTTTAATATTTTATAAGATTTTTAAATTTATTTTTTTTGAGAAATGAATTAAACCAAATTATTATATTATAAAGTTTTATTAATATTTTAATTAAACTAAATGATAAGCGAATATATATATTTATTATGAAATATGATTTTAAAATGCTATCTATTAAAATCCTATTGTAAATATTTACTAGACACAATAAACAGCCATCAAATTATTTTATAATTTAATTTTCATTTATTAGTTATAATAAAGATTAATTTTTTTTAATTAATTTATATTAATTATTATTTTGTTATTTCATTTCATTTTTTTTTATATATATTTATCAATTTTTTAAACCTTTTTTTTTTTTGAATTTTTTTTTATTTAGTTATTTATACCTATAATAATCAATATATATATCTATTTATAAAAAGAAAATGAATGCATTAAAAATATTATTATTAATTTTGTTTAATGTAATAGTAACAATTGCTGGTGCTGTATATAAAGTAAATGTTGAGTCTAAATTAAATATTAGAAGTAAAGCAAGTACAAGTTCATCTATTGTAGGTTCTTTAAAAAACAATGATTATATTTATGTTACTAGCGTATCAAATGGTTGGGCCAAATTTTACAAAGGTTATTGTAGTACTCAATATTTAACAAAAGTTACAATTAATCCAAATTATAAAACCACAACATCTCTTAACTTTAGAACTGGTCCAAGTACCTCTTATAATGCTATATCTACTTTAGTTAGTGGTACTGTTGTGACGTACTATGGAAGAGATCCATTTAATAGTAGTTGGGGTGTCACCGGAAATGGTTATTGTAGTATGACCTACTTGATACCAAAAGGTTCATCTACTATTATACCTTCAACTCAAAATAGTGGTAGAATTGAACTTACTACTCAACTTCTTAAACAATATGATTATCCAAATGAATATGCTCCTGGTTGTACGATAAAAAAGTATGGATGCTGTATAACTTCAATTACTATGGCTCTTAATCGAATTCAAAATAAATTAAATACTCCTTACGATATCGCTAAAAAAATGGCATTTTCTAATTGTGGTGCTTATCATTCTAGTTTCAATGATTTAGGTTTTAAAATCGTAAATTCACCTTCTTTACAAATTGTTTTGAACTCTCTTAGAGCTGGTCGTATCGTTCCATATGGTGCTATAAACACATCTGGTAATCAGCATTGGGTTGCCGTTTATGGTTATACCGGTGATTATAAAACTTTAAAGAGTTCCGACTTTTTAATATATGATCCAGCTTATTCAAGAACTAAATTATCCGAACATTTAAATGCCTTTTCAATTTCATACATGGCCCTAATTTATAATTAGGGGTTAATTTAGCCTTTCTTTACAATTATTTTTTATTATTATTTATATCAATATTCAATATAAGAAATATTTATAATTATTATTTATATTAAATGTATTCGATAGATAAATAATTTAAAAATACAGAACAAGTTTTGGATGATAATAATAATTATAAAAGATATTTAAAATTTATATATATCATATTGTAATTTATTAACTTTAAAGTTTCTTAATTTCGTAATATTATATATATATATATTAAAAAAGAAGTACAATAAATAATAATAATAATAATAATAATAATAATAATAATAATATAATAATAATAATAATAATAATAATAATAATAAATATTATTTAAAGTTTATTTATATTTTATTGTAATTTATTATTTTTAAAATTTTGTAATAACATATTTTTTTTCAGGAAGTACAATAAATAGAAAAAAAAAAAAAAGGATAGTTATTTTTTTTTTTAAAGAAAAAATAAAGTGATTTTTATCGGAACATGCTATAATAGTTCTATATGAATTAATTTAGAAAAAAAAAAAATTTTTTTTTAAAATCTGGTATAATATAATTTATATAGCTTTAAAATCAATAATACATTTTTAATGAATAAAGTAATTTTAGTTTTATTTTAATTATAAATAATATATAATTTTTTTTTACAATTTTTTTTTTCCTTTCTTCTTGGAAAAAATGAGGCTTTTAATGATGATTATTAAATAAGGTTATAAAAATAGTAAATATAACCAACAATTCCTATTAAGGGATAATAAAATATATAAAAATTTAAAGTAATTAAATATTAAAATTTAAAAATTATTGTATATTTGAATAAGAATATATTATATGAATATATTTACCTCCTCCAACATGACCAATAGTATCAATATTACCGTTAGTTAATGTAACAGAACGATAGAAATCACCAACCATAAATAATACCATATATAACCATGAAGGTAATCTTAAACGATTATTATAGGAGACAAGTCTTGTTGGAAATAGGCATGAAAATATTGTATTAATACCTGTAATGGCACCTGAAGCACCAAGACTTGAAACATTATCATATGAATATTTCATATATGAGGAATAGAATAAATCAAACAAGTAATTTCTATTATAGTTTTTAATTAATTTTGGGACAACTATATGATAGAAAAAGACATGAGAATAGGAAGAACCAATTCCTGCTAAAAAATAAGCCATTAAAAATCTTTTTTTTCCAATACGATTTATTACCTAAAAGCATGTTAAAATAAAAAATAATTTAGTCAATTACTATAATTTATTAATATATTAGTTAATTACGTTAATTGTAATTGGAATAATTATTTAATATAATTCAAATTATTTTATTTTATTTTTTTATTTATTTTTATACTTACCGGTAATGCAAAATAATAAAATGTAGACATATTACTCGTCAAATGAATAATACTTTTATGTGAAAATGTTGAAGTAATAAGAGTCCAATATCTTTTTCTTTTTATTAAATTATTCCATGAAATAGTAAAATGATTGTTCATGAATCTTAATAATTCTTCATCATAAAATTCTTCTTTATTATAGCTCGCAATTTCCCATAATATATGTACTATTACATTTAATACAATAATACCATATACCACATTTATATTTTTTTTAAAAATAATTTTGATTATAAACTCAATTTTTTCTATTACACCATTAGTTGCTCTTCTATTAGTGTTATTAAAGCTATCATTATTCCTACTATTGTCATAGGAATATTCATTATTTCTTTCATTTTTCTCATAATTATATGTATTATTTCTTTTATTTTTTTGATAAGTATTATTTTTGAAATACGAGTTTCTTATGCCTCTTAATTCCTCAATATCTGGTTGCATTTTTATTCTTTTTATTATTGTTGTTTTATTTAGTTATTACTATTATTTATTTATTTATTATTTTTATTTATTTTATATTCAATTCAACATAAAATTTAAAATAATTATTTAAATAATTTTAATTTTTTATTTTTTTTTTTTTTAGACTTTTATAAAAAATATTTTTCAAATTAAAGTTATTGGTAATTTTTTTGTTTTTATTGTCTTGACAGAAAAAAAAAGAAAATTTTATAATGTAAATAATTTGAGGATAAAAATAATATATCCAAAAAGAAAAAAGTTTAATAGAATTTATATAAATAATTTTAAAAGAAAAATAGATAATCCCACATTTATACATTTACATTTTTTAAATAACAGAAAAAAAAAAAAAAAAAAAGAAAAAGAAGAAGAATGTTTTTAAAACTAAAAGAATGAATAAATAAGCCATTAAATTATTCAAATTTATTTATTTTACTATTAATAATAATTAATATCAAAAATTTCATTATATAATAAAATAGAATAATTATTGTTTATTCTATTTTTTTTTTTTTTTTTTTGTAACTATTTCATATATTTCATATGATATAGTAATACCTTTATACACTACATTGAATATAGTTATCAGTTAGAATTGCTTTCCAAGGTTCTTTTTCTTTTTTTTTTTTTTAAAAAAATAAATAATAATAAGAATCTATATGATAAAAAAGAATTATTGTACTTTATTAAAAGTATTCTTTATCATACTAAATATTATTCAAATGAATATACTCCTGGTTGTACGATAAAAAAGTATGGATGCTGTATAACTTCAATTACTATGGCTCTTAATCGAATTCAAAATAAATTAAATACTCCTTACGATATCGCTAAAAAAATGGCATTTTCTAATTGTGGTGCTTATCATTCTAGTTTCAATGATTTAGGTTTTAAAATCGTAAATTCACCTTCTTTACAAATTGTTTTGAACTCTCTTAGAGCTGGTCGTATCGTTCCATATGGTGCTATAAACACATCTGGTAATCAGCATTGGGTTGCCGTTTATGGTTATACCGGTGATTATAAAACTTTAAAGAGTTCCGACTTTTTAATATATGATCCAGCTTATTCAAGAACTAAATTATCCGAACATTTAAATGCCTTTTCAATTTCATACATGGCCCTAATTTATAATTAGGGGTTAATTTAGCCTTTCTTTACAATTATTTTTTATTATTATTTATATCAATATTCAATATAAGAAATATTTATAATTATTATTTATATTAAATGTATTCGATAGATAAATAATTTAAAAATACAAAACAAGTTTTGGATGATAATAATAATTATAAAAGATATTTAAAATTTATATATATCATATTGTAATTTATTAACTTTAAAGTTTCTTAATTTCGTAATATTATATATATATATTTTAAAAAAGAAGTACAATAAATAATAATAATAATAATAATAATAATAATAATAATAATAATAATAATAATAATAATAATAATAATAATAATAATAATAATAATAATAATAATAATAATAATAATAATAATAATAATAATAATAATAATAATAATAATAATTAGGTATTAAAAAAGGTAGTTTTTATTAAATATTAATTCTATATTAACTAATTCAAAAAAAAAAAAAAAAAAAAATTTTTAAAAGATCAGATATAATATCATTTGTATAGGTTTAAAATTTAAAATCAATGTATTTTTTATAAATTATATAATTCTATTTTAATTATAGATAAAACGTCTTTTTCTATTTTTTTTTAAATTATAAGAATAATAAATATAGCCAACAATTCCTAAAAGAAATAATAAGTATATAGATATATATAAACAAAAAAAAAAATTAGTAATTAAATATTATAATTTAAGAATTATTGTATATTTAAATAAGAGTATATTATATGAATATTTACCTCCTCCAACATGACCGATGGTATCAATATCACCGTTAGTTAGTGTAATAGAACGATAAATATCTACAACCATAAATACTATCATATATAGCCATGAAGGTAATTCTAAATCATAATAGATGACAGTACTTGTCGGAAATAGACAGGAAAATATTGTGTCAATACCTGTAATGGCGCCTGAAGCACCGAGACTTGAAACATCATCATATGAATCTTCAATAGATGAGGATGAGGAATAAAATAAATTAAACAAATAAAGGTTATTGTAGTTTCTCTTTAATTTTGGAACAATCATATGATAGAAAAGAGCATGAAAATAGGAAGAGCCAATTCCTGATAATAAATAAGCTATTATAAACCTTTTTTTCCCAATATGGTTTATTAACTAGAAAGCACGTTAATATAAAATAAAATAGTTCAATTATTATAATTTATTATTAGTTAATTAGGATAATTGTTTAACGTAATTTAAATTTTATTTTTTTAACACCTTATTGCTATACTTTATTATTTTTTCCTTTTCAATTCTTTATTGTTATACTTTTTTTTTAATACTTACTGAAAATGCAATATAATAAAATGTAATCATATTGTTTGCCAAATGAATAATACTTTCATGTGAAAATACTGAAGTAATGAGGACCCAATATCTTTTTTTATTAACTAAATTATTCCATGAGACAGTAAAATTATTGTTCATGAATATTAATAATTCATCATCATAGTATTTTTGCTTATTATATATAGCTATTTTCCATAATATACATACTATTACATTTAATACAATGATACCACATATCATTGAATTAGATATAATAGAATATATAAAGTATAAAAATATGATACAATATATTAAATTATATTTTCTAATAGTTTTAGGTATAAATTCAATGTTTTCTTCTTTATTATCATCAAAGTTATCATTGTAACTATTATTGCTATAGGAATATCTGCTATTTCTTCCATTTCTTTCGTAGTTATATGTATTGTTTCTTTTATTTTCTTGATAAGTATTATTTTTGAAATAAGAGTTTCTTATGTCTCTTAATTCTTCAATATCTGCTTGCATTTTTATTCTTTTTATTATAATGAAAAGTCTAAAATATCAATTCAATGAAATTATAATTTATTCTTTTGACAAAAAAAAATATTTTTTTTTTAAATTTGTATAAAAAAAAAAAAAAAACTTTTTCAAATTTAAAATGAGGGTAATTGGTGGTTTTCGGTTTTTAATGTCTTGCAGAAAAAAAAAAAAAAAAAAAAAATTTTTTTTAATAAAAATGGAGATTAATTTTTAAAAATTTTAAAATAAATTTTTAGTGTAACCTTTTTTTTTTTAATTATTTTTAAAAGAATTTCTCAATTTTATATTTTTAAAAAAAAAGAAATATCCTTTTTTTTCTTTATTAAATAAATGAATGAAAAGAAAAGGGCTATTTTATTATTGATATGATTTAGGTATGGTTTGTTTATTTGTTTAGAATAAAGGAGCAAATTTTTTAATTTTTTAAAAAATGCCGTTATAGAATCAAACCATTCATTATACATGTATTTATATAATAAAAAAGGGATTTCTTTTTTTCTTTTTTTTTTTTTTCTTTATTTCCTACAAACAATGATCAATCTTTTAAAAATTATTATTATACAATTATACAATTATACCTATTTTTATATAAATATAAGGAATAAAATAAAATAAATTGATTTATCCTTTTTTTTTTTTTAATATTATTTATGTTAATATAACTTTGATGTATTGAGCTTATAATACCTTTTTTTTTCATTGATGATTTATTTTACTTCTTTCTTTATTATGAAAAATATATTTTTTAAAGGAATCTTTTTTTACTTTTCTTCTTCATATGATGCTTTCTCTTTTTTTTTTTGTTTTGTTACCTTTTTATTTAATAATTTACAAATTAAAACTTTTCTATCCATTTACATAATACTAAATTATTTTGATCTTTTATCCAATCAAATCATTATTCCTGTTGTAACTATACAAAATGTATTAATCATTTTCTTTTTTGGCGTTTTCCATAATATTAACAATCAACTATTTTTGTGTTTTGTACTACGATGACGCAAACTTTAATCAATAATAAAATAAAGATTACTCTAATAAAAATAAATTAAAAATAAATTAAAAAATGGTAACTTGAAAAAAATTTTAGGAACAAAAATAAACCATTTGAAGCATACTCAAACAAGTCATTTATTATTATTTATAGAAATCATTCCTAAAAAGCATGACAAAAAAAAATAAAAGCGGTAACGAAAAATAAAAACTGGCTATTGATCATTAGTAAATAAAAGAAGGACAACTATATTTATAAATAAATCATGCCATTGATAAAAATAGTTATATTCTTTATTTTTTTTTTTTAATTCTTACTAATCATTAAAACTTTTAAATTTGTAGGTAGAAATAAATGAAAAAAAGATAATAGTATGCTTTGTTTTAAATTTTAAACCTCTTACATATAATATTAGTAATTTATTTATTTATTCATTTATTTAATGTGGTATTAATTACATAAATATAGATATATTTATTTATTTATTTATTTATTCATTCATATAATTATATTTTTAATTAAAATTTTTTTGTGAATGATAAAAATTTAATTTATCCTCTAGATGATATATTTAACTTTAATTTTAATTAATTTTGAAAAATGAATTTCTATTTTAATAATGTATTCTTTTTCTTTTTTCTTTTTTTTTTTTTTTTACCTTAAAATAAAATGATTATTTTCAATTCATTGAGTAAATTTTATTTACACAATAAATAGAAATTAAAACTATAAAGAAAAGAAAAACAAACTATTAACTAATATATAAAACTAGAAATAATTTCAAATATATTTAATAATAGATATTTTGATTATTTATATCTAAATAATATATTTGTTTTAATTTTTAAAAGAATTCATTACATCTTTTTTTTTTTTTCTGATTAATTTATAAAACTAATAATTGAAAATGAAAATAGTCTTTTTAGTTTAAAGGGAAAAAATAAAGATCAATAAAAAATAAAGTTAAAAGATAAAGAATAATAATAATAAACAAAAAAAAAAAAAAGTATAATAAAATTAAATATAATTAATAAATATAAAAATAAAATCTTTTATCAACAACAACTACAACCACAACAATAATAATAAAAAATAAAACAAGATAAAACAAACTTGCTCATCATCAATATAATAAAGTAATGAATTTATTTTATCTTTAGTAAAATCATTTAATTAGCTAAAAGAAAAAATATATAATTATGTTATTATATATATTTTTTTCTTATTCATATTTATTATATTTAAAAATACGCATTTAATATATAAAAAGTTAAACGTTTTTTAAAGTTAATTTTAAATAATTTCTTAAAGAAAAAAAAAAAAGTGTTGAATTTGAAAAAGTATAAATACTTTTTTTAATATAAATTAAGCAATATTGAGAAAAAGTTTCTTTTACAATAATATTATCCAAAAATGTTAACAATATCCTTAGTAATTGTTTTATCTTTAATAAATTACATTCAATGCATTAGCTTTAATTTTACAAACTATCCAGAAAAGATAGTTCCTGGAGATTTAATGAATGTACAGTTTAATTTATTAGATAATTTTAACAATACAGAATATGCTATTGATTTTTCATTATGTCAATTTATCGATTGCATTTTTTTAACACAAGTTAAAACAAGCCTGGAAAGTAATTCTGAAAAAATTGTAAATATTTATTTATTTATTATAATGTTAAAAATCATTCTATTTATTATTTTTACTAATAATATTTAATAATATTTCAAAAATTTTATTAAATATTATTCTTTATTAAATAAATATGTATAGCTAATTGCAAAAAACAATGATACCTGCTTTTTCAATAATAAATCCCAAGATAACTGGTACCTAAAGGCAGATTTACAAATTAATGAAATGCAGAAATTAACCATTAATTCTACGATTATTCCTAGGGAATTAAACTGTAAGAATTCAAACTGTATTGAAATTGGATGCCCAAATTATGTAAATAAAAATAGTACTGATTTGCCAACGGAAACCATCAAAAAAGAACTTGTACCACCACCAAATTCAAATCTTATAGAAAATAAAAGTAAAAAACAAGATGGTAGCCGTAATTATATTTATTTAATAATATTGGGTGTAATATCATTATTTTTTGCTATTGCTGTAGTGATGGCATTATATGTTTCAAAACTAAAAAAGAAAGATGATGATCCAATTCCAATATTTACAGTTGAAGAATCCTCTTTTTGTTATGATAAAAATACACCTCCACTTGGTAGCGCCTCTTATAATTCAGCAGCAATGGAAAAATCATTTTTAAGCGAAAATAAAAATAACAATGACAATCCAAGATATTGTCATTCTCCTAAATTAGCTGATCATAATCTTTTATCTGTTAAATTACATCCTATAAGTGATAGTTATAGTCATAGTAGTCAAAATAGTAACAGATCTAAAGGTACCATAGCTCTTTCTATAAAATCTACACAAGATAAACAAAACATTGTACCAAACCCAGATTCACCTAATTTCACTTCTCTTTCACCAATATCAATGGCTTCCACTATACCCTTTATACCTGATAAAAAGAAGTCACTGAGAAATGAAAAAAATGATAAGACCTTCAATTTACCGCAATCTCCAAATGTTTATTCGGAATCACCCATAGTTTTAGATAAAAAAGTTAGTAATTCTTATCTTTTTGCAGATACATCGATGGCTTCGGAAGCAAAATCAAAAATATCAATGAAACGCTCTTTCCAATCCAATTATAGTGGAAGTGAAGCGGAGACTAAGATATTATCATCAAAACATTATGTACTATCAAATTTTGAAGGTGATGATAGTAAAGAAGAACTTAAATTGCACTATGGTGATATTGTATCCATCATTAATTTATTACCAGATGGATGGGCCTATGGTGAACTATTATTAAAATATAATAGTTACGAAAATGATAATAATCCAAAATCGAGAACAAAAGGACATAAATATAGAAAATTTGGTTACTATCCAATTAAATGTTTATCTCATGATGAAGAGGAAGGGGATGAAATTATACCAAGTAATGATGATAAAAAAGATAACCATCAAGAATTGAAAAATCCTTTACCTTCTAAAACAACAGATAAAAATAATGGTAAAAATGATAAAAAACCATTATCGAAAGTTATTGGTAAGTAAATCCTAAAGATAATTTTTTTATATTCATTATTCCCTTTTTTTTTTTTTTTTACTAAATGAATATTAATTAATTGATTATTAATTTGTGAAAAATAAATAGATACTAATAATTATAGTAATGATGGCACCAACAATATGCTTTTTGTTCATCCAAGATCAACAGGAAATAATACTATCGAAACTAAAAGTAGCAAAAGATCATCTCTATTAAATATGTTGAAAAGAAATTCCATGGATGTATTAGCTTGTTATAGTGAACCAAATAGTTCTAGTGAAAAAGTTAGTTCAAGAGAAATTAATATCAATGATGGTGATAGTACTACAGGAACTATATATCATGATGCAGAAGAGGAAGATATGAACTATAATTCTAAAAGAATAAGTGTAAGAAGTTCATTTTCATATAGGGGTTATATATAAAAATGAATTTTAAGATAAAATTTTTACCAAGATATTTTTTTTCTGGAGAAAAAAAAAGTTAAATAGTATTCATTTTATTTAAAATAATTTTTTAAACCTTTTTACATTTTATATTTTAATTAATATTTTATTATTTTGTTAAAAAAAAGGAAAGAAAGAAAGAAGTAAAACAAATATTATTAATATTTATTAAATATTAATAAAATCTAGTTTTTGTTTTTATTTATTTATTTTTTTTTTTTAAAAAAAAATATTTAATTATAATCATTATATATAATAAAAATAATAATCCATTTTAGTATTTTTATTTATATATATAAATATTCATAAATTGTATTAGTAGAAAAAGTACTTTTTATTTAATATTTTTTCTTTAATAAAAAAAAGAAATAATTCCCTAATAATAGGTATATATAAATATAGAGTTTAAATAAAAATTATATAGACATGATAAATCATAAATGAAAAAAAAAAAAAAAAAAATTAGAAAATTAGAATAGTAGAAAATAAGAAAATAATTAATATCCAACTTTTTTTTTTTTTTTTTGTTTTTTGTTTTTTGTTTTAAATATATATTATTATATATATAGTCTAAATCAACAACCTCATTTTATTAATATAAAAAATAATTTTTATTTATATTTCAATACTCTTTATATTTGTATATTTATTATTTTTAAAGGATTATTCCTCATAAAACCATTTCAATAATAACAATTCTTTCAATGAATTATTAACACTAATACAATAATATAATAACAAAAATAATAGTAATTAAAAAAAAAAAAATTATACAATTAAAAAAAAAAAAAAAAAAAAAGAAAAATTATATTATAATATAATTTTAAAAGTAAAAAGAAATAAAAAATAAAAAATAAAAAACCTAAAAACAAAATAAATAATAATAATAATATAAATAATAATAATAAAAAAATATTAATTTAATTTAATAGTTATTCAAATTAAAACAGAAAAAATACTTTTTTTTTTTTTCTGATTTCAAAAAATTTAAAAACATAAAAATTAAGCAGCAAAAAAAAAAAAAAACTTTAGTATTACATAAATTTAACTACACACTTTAAAGTAGTATAAATTATACATTACCACGAAAAAAAAAAAAAAAGAAAATTATAGCATGTATTTTTTATATCTGTAAAATGTAAAAGAAAATAAATAAATAAAGATTATTAAGAAAAAAAAAAAAGTTTTAATATATTATATATTCATGATAGTGAAAGGATAATTGCTTATTAATATATATATTTATGTATAGAAGTTTTTTCATTTTAAAAAATATAATATAAAAAAAGATAAAGTTTTCTTCCTCTATAAACCCAAAGATTCTATTGATTATTTAAATATAAAGTATTCTTGGATATAAATTTTTATTATTGGATAGTACTTGACCCAAAAGAGATAGTAAAAAAATGAAAATTTTTCCTAGTATTAAACTAGTCGGTGTATTTGTTAAATTTAATGAGTTGTTTTTAATTAAACGTTTTGTGTAACAAAATATGGTTTTAAAATATAAAAAATTTTTATTCTTTTTTACCATTAAAAAGTAATAAAAAAAAAAAAAGATGACATCTACATCAGAAAAATTAGAAAAAACTTATTTCAAGGTTCGTTCTAGAAATGGTTTTGATATTTCCTGTGTTTATCATCCATGTACGAGTCAAGAAAATGAAATAAAAAATGGCACCATTATTCTTTGTCATGGTCTTTTAAGTGGTAAGGAACATCCTCTTATCAGTGGCATTGCCGAGGGTCTTAAAAACTACTTTTCTGTTTGTCAATTAGATTTTCGTGGTAATGGTAACAGTGGTGGTGATACTGCCTATGGTAATTATTATGATGAAGCTGAAGATGTAAGAGATGTTGTTGTTCATTTAGAAACCATTGGTAAAAATGTTACTACTATATTAGGTCACAGTAAAGGTAATGATAATAAAAATAACAATAATTAAATCATAATAATTGAGAAAAAAAAAAAAGAATTTATAAAAGTTTTCTGTTTTAATTTATCTGACTAATATATATTTATATATTTATTTTCAATCTATAACTAAATAATCCAATATTTTTTTTAATAATTTTAAAACTTATATTTGGGAAATATAAATAATTACCATTTAAAAAACAAAACGAATCACCATTAATCCTATTATGAAATAAATAAAAACTTCAATTATTATATTTCTTATTTATTTAAAAAAAAAAAAAAAAAAAAAAAAAAAAAGCTGGCAGTGTTGTTTTATTATATGCTGTTAAATATAATATTCCACAAGTTATTAATGTTAGTGGACGTTTTGATTTATCCACAATGCCATCCAATCGTTTTACACCAGCTCAAAACAAATTATTAAAAGAAAATGGTGAATTTATATGGATGCTTTATGGTAAACACGGAAAGAAAATCCAAACTCCAGATGGTATTATTTCTGAAGAAATTAAAAATAATAATGTAAGTCTATAAATATTTTTTTTTTTTTTAATCTTTAATATTCATGTTTTATTCTTAATTCAACAATAAGTTTATTTGCTTGTTTTTTTTTTGTTTTTTTTTTAAAAAAAAAAAAAAAAAATACATTTTAAAAAATGAATTTAAATTTTATTGATAATATAAAGTAATATTTAATTCAATTGAAATTTACAACTTTTTTATTTCTTTAAATTTAAAAAGGATTTATTAGATAATGATGGAGAAGCACTTAGAGAATATGTTGTTAGACAAATTGATATTGAACGTAGATATGCAATTGATATGAATGTTATTAAACAAATTAATCCAGAAAATACTCGTATTTTAACCATTCACGGAGATGCTGATACAATTGTTCCTGTAGAAAATGGTTATTTACATGACAAAACCTTGAGTGAAATCAAGAATAAAGAAGGTCAAGCCATTCATACCCTTCAAATTTTACCAGGTGTTTCTCATGGTTATCGTAGTAAGGAAGAACAAGAAAAACTTCTTTCCACCGTATTAAATTGGATAAATTGAATCATGGTCCATAGTAAACTATAAACTATTAATATATTAGCAATATTAATAATCAATCTTTTTTTTTAAAAAAAAAAAAAAGTAAAAATACCCCATTACTTTGTAATTCACCTTTAAATGAATTAAAAAAAAAAAAAAATAAACATTTAACATATAACATATTTTCGATAAAAAGTAATATTTTAATTTTATTTATTTATTTATTATATATATATATAATCTCTTCTTTTAATTTCTTTCTTTTTTTTTTTTTTTTTAATAAAAAGTTTAATAACAAATAGGATAAAAAAAAAGATTTAAAATTTATAATAATAAATTTTAAGTTGAATTTTTTTTTTTTTTTTTTTTTCTAAAAAAATTTACCAAACGATTTAAAAAACATATAAAGATATAGTATTTATATAGATATTACATATTACAATTATTTATTTATTTATTTATTTATATTATTTATATTATTTATATTTATATATAAAACAAAAAATATATATACTTTTTTTTTCTTTCTTTCTTGAAACAATCTAACAAATGTATTATTTTAATATTAATTTTATTATTAATTAAAAAAAAAAAAAGAATATAATTATATTTATAATTTTTCTTTTTTTTTTTTAAGCTAGTATAGTTTTTTAAATTCAATTTTTTTTTTTTTTAACTTAATAAAGATTCTACAGAAAATTGTCCTTGATTTTGTGAATTCGGTGATAGTTCTTCTATTGTTGGTACAATATCACTCTTATTATTGTCTTCACTATTAATATTTATATTTTTAAACCGTTGAATTGTACCCACACTAATATTTTGGGATTTTGAATTATGATGCGCTGATCTTCCATTAAACTTATTTATATTCTTTTGATCTTCTTCTTTTCTATTATCCTTATCACTATCCTTGGCATCTTGATTATTTTTGTCGACTTCATTAGACCAATCCATGTCATTATTATTATTATTATTATTATTATTATTATTATTATTCTTGGAGGATGACTCTGTATTCTTTGAAGGTGAATTGTTATTATTTGATTTATTATTGGGTATTTTATTATTGGTTGTAGAATTGGAGGTATCCATTTCTTCTTCATTGTTCTTCTTATTATCATTATTTGGATTGGAATCAGTATTATTTTCTTTGTCATTATTATTATTGTTATCATTATTATTACTAGTGTTGTCATTATTATTGTTATTGGTATTATTGGTATTGTTATTGTTGTTGTTATTATTATTATTATTATTGTTGTTGTTGTTGTTGTTGTTGGTTCCTTGTAATGGGAATTTCCAATCAGACATAAATGCACCTCTTGGTCTGTTATTTGATATCATGTTTCGGTTATTATTACTATTATTATTATTGTTGTTGTTGTTATTATTGTTATTATTATCATTACTATTGTTGTTGTTATTACTATCATTATTATTATTATGATTATTCATGGAATTTGGATACATATTTTGGAAGTTCATGTTATTATTATTAAATTGTGGGAGGGATGATCTAGAATGACCATGCATTGGTGGTTGTCTATAGTTATTATTATTACCATTATTATTAAACAGAGATGAATTGTTGTTATTTTGCATTTTATTATTGTTATTAGGCTTATCTTGTCTGGCATAGGGATGATGCATTGGATAGAGTGGTGTAGATTGTGATCTTTGATGGAATGGAACACCATTATTATTATTAACAGAGGATCTTCTAAAGTTACTATTTATTTTATAAGATTGACTTCTAAAGTTAAAGACATCTTGATTATTATTATTGTTATTATTTATATTATTACCAAAATCGAATGGTATATTTTTACCATTATTATTATTATTATTAAATTGTTGGAAGAAAGGTTGATTTTGATTCATGTTGTTGTTGTTGTTGAAATTAGAGTTTTGATATGCTTCTAATTGAGCTTGTTGTTGTGCTTGTTTATGAAGATTTTGGGCTTCCATTTGCTGTTCCTCCGTTAATATAACACTACTATATGGAGAAATGGTACAGACAAGATAAGCTCTTTCTCTAATTTCATTGGTACCCCAATCAATCACCGTATTTTTTGGAATATCCCCACTAATATACATAGATAGAATATATATGCTGTAGGAACCATTCTTATGTTGAACACGAACCTTTTCAGCAGGTAATAATTTTGGATATTGTGAAGCCATACGAGTTATGAATTGACGTAATTTTAATAGATCATCATTATGAACGTATTTATGGAATGGTTGATTTAATAATTCCAATGGATCATAACCAAGTAATATTTGAGAATCATTTGATATTCTTAAGCAAGTACCGTCCAAAGTTAAATGAAAAACAACACAACTATCTTTGGATATAATTGGCTTATTAGATGATTTTGTTCCATTGAAGTTAAATACATTTAATGGTGAACCAATAGGTGATATATCACCCATTTGCATATTATTATTATTATTATTATTATTATTATTATTATTATTATTATTATTGTTATTATTATTGTTATTATTATTGTTGTTATTATTGTTATTACTATTATTATTATTTGTTCCATTGATGTTAAATGGCATTAAATTATATCTATTGTTAGAATTCATTGCCATTGATCTTGGTGAGGTATTTGAGTTATTAGTTATAAGGGAAGAACTAGATTGGGAATGCTGATGTTGTGGCATATTATTAATATTATTATTATTATTATTATTATTATTCATTCCAGAATATGACATATTATTAAAATTATTGTTGTTGTTGCTATTATTATTATTATTATTATTATTTCCCATCATATTATTTTGATTTTGATTATTATATTGCATTTGTTGATTGAAATTCATGTTATTATTATTATTTTGATTATACATATTATTATTATTCATATTATTCATATTATTTACATTATTTATATTATTCATGTTATTATTGTTATTGTTAGGAATACCATTCATATTATTATTATTATTCATCATTTGTTGTTGTTGATAATTATTGTTCATACCATTCATATTATTATTCATTCCATTGTTATTCATATTGTTCATTCCGCCGTTATTCATATTATTCATACCGTTCATATTACTATTCATTCCATTATTCATATTATTCATGTTGTTCATATTATTATTCATTCCATTATTCATATTATTCATACCGTTATTATTCATATTATTCATTCCATTATTATTCATATTATTCATTCCATTATTACTCATATTATTCATTCCATTATTATTCATATTATTCATTCCATTATTACTCATATTATTCATTCCATTATTATTCATATTATTCATTCCATTATTATTCATATTATTCATGCCATTATTCATATTATTCATTCCATTATTCATATTATTCATTCCATTATTCATATTATTCATGCCATTATTCATATTATTCATTCCATTATTCATATTATTCATGTCATTATTCATATTATTCATGCCATTATTCATATTGTTCATGCCATTATTCATACCATTCATCATGTTATTGTTATTATTCATTCCATTTGGCATAATATTTGGCATTTGATTTCCCATAGGCATTGTATTAGCTGAAGTAGTTGTTGTTGATGGCATACCTCTATTCTTTAACTTTGGTCTACCTCTTTTCTTTGCTATGGCATCAACACAAGTATCAGCTCTACCAAAGGTAACACAATGTTTACACGGTCTTGATACATCACATGCTAAATGTGCCTTTTTACAATTAGAGCATGCTCTTGTAACATGTGTTTTTCTTTTTGGTTTTAGTGAATCTTGATTATTATTTTCTGTCTTTCCAGATAATTTTTGATTCTTTGTGGAAGTTTCTGTTTTTGGTTCTTTCTTTACCTTTGTATTGGATTTATCAATTTCAGCCTCTAATGACTATATTAGCATAAAAATATAATTATATTAATTTTATTATTATTTCCTTGTTCAATTTTATAATCTCATTATTCTAATTTTTATTCTATTTTATTATTATTATTTGCATTATATATTATATTATCTGGTGTATAAAATTCATAATATCATTTACTTTATTATTTATTTTTATAAAAGTTAAAAAATACTATTTCATTATTTTTTCAAATTTTTTCTAATACATACCTCTTCACTTTCATTTTCATCACCCGTACGATCATTTCCGCCTGTAAGAGAACTATTTATTGATACAGATGATAATGTAGAAGATTCTCTATTATGTGTTAAACGTTCTATACCACTGGTCGATGAATTTTTGTCTAGTTCTGTTTTACTATTATCTGTTTCCATGGAATTTGATTTTTCAGTAATGCTACTCATTTCATTATCTTTAATAGATGAAGAAAATAAACTTATACTATAGCTCATACTACCACTTTCTTGACTATTTTCCTGACTTGTTTGTGTATCAACCATTTATCTATTTAGTTTTTATATTCTTATTAAAATTTATAAATTTCACAAATTATAAATGTTTAAATATATAGAAAAAAAAAAATATACCAGTTGAAGGGTTTACTATTATTATACAAACAATATCCTTTATATATATAATTTATTTAAATGAAAAAAGAATAAATATAAATATATTATATAAAAAACATTAGTATTTGTTTCTATTCAAAAGCAGTATTTCTATAATATTATTAATAATACTATTTTTATATAGTAAATAATATTATTAATTAAACTTAAAAATTTTTTTATTTTAAATATAAAAAATTACTTTAATTATATACTAATATAGTTATAGAATTGTGAAAATATATATATCAATAAATTTATGACAGGTCATAAAATTATCATATTAAAAAGTTATTCCTTTTTTTTTTTACCTTTATAATTCTATATGCTTTATGAAAGTTTGATTTTATATATTTAACATTACTATATTGTTATATTTGAAATAAATAAATATCAATATATTTATTATTTTATAATTAAAAAAATATTCAACCTTTTTATCTTCTTCTTTTATTATTTTAATTTTAATATTTATTTTTTATTTATTTATTTACAAAGGATATAATTCTTTTTTAAATATTTATGTATATGTGGATATATATTTTAAATTCGTCTTTTTCAAATAAAATTTTGTTAATATAAAATTAAATAGGTGAAATTATTTTCTATTGTTTTTTTTTTTTTAATTACTATATTGTTGAACGTTTTCACTTTACTTTTATTAATTTCTTAAATTACAAAAAAATAATTGTATATTTATATAACACTTCAACAATATCACTGATTTTATTATTAGTAAAAAAAAAAAATTATATAAAAATAGTTTAAAAGATACTTTCTTTGTATATTTATATGAATTAACTTATTTTAATATATCATTAATTTAAATTATTATTATCAATTTTATTATTATTATTATTATTTACGGTAGTTTTTTTTTATTTATTATTTTTTTATTTTTTTTTTAATTTTTTTTATAATAAAATATGAAATGATGGATATTTTACTAATAATTAGAATTTATATTTAGATGGTGAATTTTTTTCTTTATTTTTTAATATATAAAATTTATTAATAGGTAAATTACCCATTAAAATCACCATCTACTAAATAAATATAAAAATAATTATAAATAGGATTAAATTAAAAAACTACAATTTATTCCATTAAAACTAATTTTAATTATAATAAATAGTATAATGAACTAATGAATAAGGTATAGATTAAATATTCTAATTGTTTATTCTATTCTATAATTAATGTTTATTCATTATAAATTATTATTTTCAACAGTTTTAACTATTATTTTATAAATTGTGGTGTTTTAGTAAAATGATAATATTAATTTTTTTTTATTATTATTAATATTATAATTAATTATCTTTCTATTATATTATTTCAGTTTGATATTCAATAATCAATTTAATTTTAATTCAATTAGTATTAGTTGTTATATATATAAAATGTAAAATAATATATGAAATTATATAAAATTACTATAATATATTATAATATACTGTAATAAATAATTTTATTATATTATTTTTTTATAAATATTCTATATATTATAATTAAATTTATAATTAAAACATTATTTAATAATATATTGTATATTTATTATTAATATTAATATTTATTTAATTCCAATTTATTTTCCTAAATATAAAAAAAGTAATGATTTTAATATAAATGGATATAATTAAAAAAATTGATGAATAATAAATTTTATATAATAATGTTATTTATAGATTAACAAAAATTATAGAGATCATTTGTTATATTTGTTATATATATACACTTAGAATTACAAAACAAATTAGTTACAATAATAATTCATAATAAAAAAGGATATAATGTTATTATTTTATTAGTATTATCAATATTAATATTTATTTAACTTTTAGTATTATTTAATATTACGATATATTAATTTAATATATTTTTTAATTATTTATATATTAAATTTGTATTTATTGTAATTGATCGTCAAGAGAAATACTATAAATCATTTTCATAAAAATTTGGAAAATAAATACATATAAATGATATTATTGCATTTTTAATCTATATTTATATTAAATATGTACATATAATACAAATATAAAAGGAAACAATTTAGAGTTATTAAAGAAAGAAAAAAAAGCAAATTTAATTATTAGAGAGTGAAAAAAGAAAAACTTTATCACGTCATGAATATTTATTAATAGTTTTTTTTTTTTAACTTTTAAAATGTTTCAAATAAGCTTAACACTTGCAATTAATATAGAATTTCATATATATATGGAAAAAAAATTTTTTTTTGATTCAAATGAACTCTAATTCATTTATTACTTTAAAAATCTTAATAAAATAAATATACCATCAAAAAAAAAAAAAAACAATTTCTAAGCTCCTTTAAGTAACTTATCGTTGGTAAAAATATTTCATTTAAGCTTTATTAATCTCATTATTTTATAATATATTATTAATTACTTGTTATAACAAGCTATATAAATTGAAAAAAAAAAAAAAAAAAGATAAAATGAAATTAGTGGTTGACTTATTATTATTACTCAATAATATTAGTATTATAATTATTCAATATTACTATTTCATATTTATTACTTTGGATTAGCTATTATTTATTGATTAGGTATATTAGAATATACTATAATATACACAATTTAATGGTTTCCCATTATATTAATATATAGAATTATTTTGTTACTTTTAATTAATTTTTATGATAATGAATTAAAAAACCTTATTTAATAAAATATTCCCTGTTTATTTAACAGGGAATTTACAAAATATATTTGGTTGTCACTTTCAATGAAAAGAAAAAATAAATATATAACACTCATCTATTATATTACACTCTAGAAAATATAGGAAAAAATAGTAGATTAAACCTTGTTGATATTATAATAATAAAAAGAAATATAAATATAATAAAAAATTTATAAATCACCATTTTATTTACTTTAAAAAAATATTAATTAATAATATAATAAGGAAAATAAAAAAAAATAAAAAATTATATAACAAGGAGAAAATTGAAATTATATAAAAATAAAAGCAATGAAACTTTTTTTCTTTTTATGCTCTATTCTATCAAAATAATACATAAAGTTTAAAATAAGTAAATCAACATTAATCATAGATAATAAAATTAAAATTCAAAAATATTTTCCATAATTTAAATTTTCCATATTACAGATTAAAATAATAATAGCATTTGATAACAATTATGATAATGATAATAAATAATAAATACCATTATTTAAATATATAAAAATATTAAAATATTTTCAAATGTTTCCTCGTCATTATATAAATTATCTAATAATTCGAAAAAACTTTATTATTTCAGTATAACCACAAGTTAGCATATTCATATTAATAAAAAAAAATTATAATTTTTTTTCCTTATATTTTCCATTTATTAAATTTTAAATGTAAAAAAGTTATTTTTAAAGGAAAATTCAAGGACAATTAATACCACTTAATAATTAAAAAAATATTAAAAATAAAATTTGAAAAACTTAACAATAAATAGTTGAATAATTGGTTATTAAATAATATTCAATAAAATTAAAAATTAAAATTTAATATATTTAACAAGTTTTTTTTTTATTAATATTATATTTCTTATTTAGTAATTATCAAAAATACCAAAATTTACATTATCTAAATCTATTTTTGAATAGATTATTTCCATTATTGTAATATATATTATTAGATTTGATATAAATGGGTTACTTTTTTCATTTCACTTTTATTTAAAAACTCATGGGATAATAAATTTAATTTTATTTCTTTTGTTTATATTTTTATATCTATAAATAAAATATTAAAATTTCATATATAAACTATTTATATTTTGTGATAATAAAAACTTGAATAAATTATACTACATTTATAATAAATAGTCTAATTTTTTTTATTAAATTATATCTATTAAGGAAAAAATGAAAATAATTGATTGTTATTTTGTTTATGAATACAGAATTTAAATTATTTATCATATTAGTTTGAAATTGTAAATTATGAAATTATTAAAATTTTGCATTAAATATTTGTAAATTCAATTATAAAGCGTATTAAATTTAAGAATTTATAGTTTAAAGAAGTTTTTTTTATATATCAATTAATTATTTTTTAAAATATAAGAGTCTTAATTTCAAAGTTTTTTAATTGTTATAGAAATGATATGAAATATAGTAAAATGTAAAATGTAAATTAATATAAAAATAAGTTTTATAAATATAGTAAAATAGCCATTTTTCTTAAGTAAATTTATTATAAATAATTTTTTAAAAATTTTAATTTCAATATATTAAATATAAAAAAAACGAAAATTTTCTATAAATTTCAAATATTAGCATAGAAATTTATTAATAAATTATTCTTGTGTTTTAACTTTATAATAATAATAATAACAATAATAATAATAATAATAATAAAGTAAAGGCTTTTTTGATAATTATTTTTTTTATTCCACATTTTTTTTGGAAAATTAGTAAATTCTATTTTTATTAAAATTAAAATTTATTTTAGCCGGATAATCTTTTTTGATGGAGAATACATTAATTTATTCATTTAAATTAATAAATTAACTATACTCTAATTTAATTGGTTAAGATTTTATCATAATCCTATTTTTTTCATTATGTTTATCATGAAATAAATAGTTACCATAAATAGGAGCAAACAAAGATATTGTATTTATATTATTCACCTATATTCAATATAATATATTAATTGTTTTACTTAGTCATATTATGTAATATGTAATGATTATTATATAAAAAAAAAAATCTACATTAATTCCTAATACATACTATACTTTTATTTGTATTTATATGTACATATGTACATTCCATTTATTCTATTATCATAATTAATCATATTATCTCTTAAGTTGTTTTTTTTTTCTTTTTATACTATTATTAGTTTTATTTATTTTGATTTTGAAAAGTAATACTAAATATTTGTTTATTAATTAAATAATAAATACTTTATATTATTTTAATTTAGAAATAATAATAAAAGAAAAATTCAAGTATTATGTTATTATAATATTGTAATGCTTTTCTTTATCTAACGCTTTAATCCTTCAATTTTATATATCATCTTTTAATTTATAGATTATAGGTGAATAAAAAAAATGTTTACTGTTTTGTGTTTTCAATTAATTGCTTTATTTCATAAATGATTTTTTTTTATTATTTATAGAAATTAAATGAAATAATAATAATAATAATAATAATAATAATAATAATAATAATAATAATAATAATAATAATAATAATAATAATAATAATAATAATAATAATAATAATAATAATAATAATGGTAAAATAAGAAAAAATAAAAAAGTATATAAAGCATAGAGTATATATGAATAAATATTTAATGAAAATTAAAGAAAAAGAATTTCATTAATAGTCGTTATTATATAAAATTTTTGTGCCATCTACTCTATTTTAATAATAAATAAAATTTAATCAAAAATTCTATTCTAAATTTTAGGCAAGGTTTGAAAATCGTAAAAATGGTTATTTTAGCACTTAGAGTTTATCTATTTTAATTAAAATTTATTAAAAAATTTTTTTATGATTTTTGAACTAAAAAATTCAAAATGGTATTTAAAATGAAAAAAAACTTTTTTTTGAATTAAAAAATAATAAAAATAGACGGTTTAGTTATTCAAAAAAGTTAACAAAATGGTGTTGCTTACTAGCATAATAACGAATACTTCCATTTATGGTAGTAATAATAATACTCTAATATCAAAGAATTTGAAAAATATTAATAAATTAATTGAATTGAAAAAAACAAAAATAAAATGTAATAGAAATTTCAATACAATATCAACTTGTATATCTCGTATCGATATTGATTCAAAAATTAATACTTTTTCTAATGATTATTATAAAACAAAAAATATTAATATTGGTAATTACTTTAATTCTTATTCAATATCTAGTAATAATTTTTTTTTAAATGATTCAAACTCACAAAATAATACCAGCAATGCTTTTAGTAAATTAGCAAAAAATATTAAACCAACTATAAATACTGTAATACGGAATTTAACTAGGAAAATATCTTTCGATGATGCGACAAAAAAGGTTATCGGAACACATTCAAAATGGAGTGGTAACTCAAAAAATGGATTTATTCTTCTTGGAGAAGAAGATTTAACTCTTCAACAATTAAGTAATTTATTCCATGGATTTTTTATTTATAATAGAAATAGTAAACAAAATCGAAATCATTACTATAATTACAATGATTTTCACAATTCTAAAAGACATTCCACTAGAAATAGCCACAAAAAAGGAAAAAATAATAAATTTAAATTGAATAATCAAAATGTTTTTTATACTCTTCTTGCTTTAAACCTTTTGGTGTTTGCTGCTTGGCAATATGCAATAGAACAAGCTCAAACCTATAATAATTATAAATACTATCGATTTATGGAAGACAACTTTTGTGTCTCTTGGGAAAAAGTTGTAAAAAAAAAACATTGGTGGACCTTGGTAACCTCATCTTTCTCTCATCAAGAAAAAATACATTTCATAATGAATATGTTGGTTTTTAATTCCTTTGCTACTCCTGTAAGATATTAGTTTCATATTAATATCCATATATATAAATAATAATAAAAACAATATTGGTTTATAATTGATAACTTACATGAAAAAAAAAGAATTAAAATTAAAATTAATTTATATTAAAGTTTTTTTTTTTTTTTTTTTTTTGTAAACTGATATAATAATGTGTATTTGTAATATCAACATTAATAGGTTATTGGTGCTCTTGGTGCAGAAAACTTTTTATACTTGTATTTATTCTCGGGTATATGTTCTTCATTATCGCATATCTCCTTTAATCATTTTATTATGCCAAAAATGAATAAAAATAATACACTGGAAGATACAATTGTTGATTTCTTTCTTCCACAACGCCAAAAATCAATTTATGATGGCATTTCAAGTTTAGGTGCGTCTGGTTCTATTATGGGTATAAATGTTTTATTTGCATGCCTTTATCCTCACAGTATCATTCAATATGGTATGTTTTTCCCATTACCAGCATGGTTAGGTATGAGTTTATATACAATTTCTGATATCTATCGTACAGCAACCATGACAAATGGAAGAATTGATACAGCAGGTCACGTTGGTGGTGGTAAGTATTCAAGAAAAAAAAAATTATATATCTTTTTTCATCAAAAACTAAAACAAAAGCAAAAGATATAATATACTAAACTTATTATTAATTTATAAATTTGTATAAATACTAATTAAATTTTCAACATTCTCAAAAAATTGATAATAAAAAGCATTATCTGGATTACTATTCTACTTTATAAAAATTCGTCCATACATTCAAAAATGGAAAAACTTTTATTAAATAATATCTATGATTGTAACAAAATATTATTATAATTAATTATATAAAAAATAACAGATAAATTAAACTTTAAAACTATTTTATGTATAATGTGTAAAATAACTATCAAATTTATAAAAGTGTCAACATATAAACAAGTTGAAAATTCAATTAAAAAAATAATAATAATTCTAAATGAATATTTAAGTAAATATAAATAAAATTAAAATTATTAATAAAATAAAAATAATATCGATTCTAATTTTTTTTTTTTTTTTTTTACTTTATTTTACTGTTATAATATTTTTTCTTTTCTTTTTTGTACTTAATAATAATGGATTTCTCTAATATTTTTTATATATTTATACTTATAATATTTATAAATATCCATATATATATGATTTGAATTCTATCTTGATATATAAAATGCATTAACAAAAATAATTAAAATATGAATCTAATTTTATTGTTTTCTTTTCTTAAATATTGATAATATATTTAATGCCATAAATTCATAATTTGTTTGTATGGATAGATTTTCATCCAAATTGGGAGGATTATTTTTAGAGAGTGTAACATTGTTTTCACCGGTATGAATAAAATTTGGATTATAACGACTAAAACTTAATAAGTTTTTCAATGTTTTCATTAATTCTTGATTTTTATATAGAATAGAATTATCATCACTTAAAAAAAAAATAAGATTTAAAATAATAAATAAATTAAAAATATACAGTATATATATTGTATAAAAAAAAAAAAAGAATTATTAAGAAATTCATATATATATATATTAATTTTTAATAACTTTTTTTTTTTTTTTTACTAAATTACCTATAAGAAGATAATTTTTGTAGTGCTATACATATATTTTCCGAAATATTAATATTATTGTAATTTAATAGCTTGTTACAAAGATCAAAAAATGTGTTATTATTAAATTTTTTAAGTAAATGACTTTGGCATTCTATTTAAAAAATACAAAAATAATGATAGGATAATAGTTAGCTCATCATTTATTTTATTATATTTAATATATATTTTTTAAACATAACAACGTTTTTTTTTATACATTCATATATATATATATGTTATTTATATTATCATTACCATTATCACTAAAAAGTTCCACTAAAATTATTGATGATAATAATATATAGTATTCATTGTAACTATTTAAATAATTTAATAAAATAGATAAACCATAATTGTTTACAAATATAATTCGTTTCTTATAAAAAATAATAGAATTGTTAATCAATAAATAAAAAAGTAAAAACAAATATAGGATTCTAGATTTGAAATACTTACTTCACTTGTTGTTAACTCATTAATTAGTCCATTAAAAATAAATATTAATAAATAACTTATTGTATCGGCTTGTTCTGACAATGTTGAAATAAAATTTTCTTTTGTTTCAACAATTTCTTGATAACTATACAAAGAAATTAAATAAAAATATAAATAAATATGACTTTCTTTATCATAGTTTAAATCAAAATTCACCAATGATGTTAGTGGATAAAATTTTTTTAATATTTGTGACGGTATAGCTAAAATAGTTGGATAATTTTTCAAACATTCATATGGTGAAGGTAATGGTACAGGTGAATTATTTTGAATTAAAGAATGTGTTGCATTAGTATTGGGTATAATTGTACCATATTTTAAAATGATGTGTACAATTTTTAATTTCTAAAAGTCGAGTAAAATATATTATTTAATTATTTATGTATATTAATATATTTAGACATTTTTTTTTTTTTTTTTTGGATGTACACATATATTATGATATTTAATACCTGTTCAATTTTTATTGAATTTTCATTCATATAATCCATAATAAATTCTAATAATAATTTAATAAAATGATCATGTTTGTTTTCAAATAGATTAATGATATTCTCTTTTTTTAGCGAATAGTTTAAAATATATGGTATATAATTACAGATCTTTTTGTATTTTAAAATAAAAACATATAAATTTATTATATAATATTAAAAATAAATTATTAAATCTTATATTTTGGATTAATATTTCAAATAATTTTTATGTTGAATTACTTTAATATCTTTTAATTCTTTATTTTTAAAAAATTTTGCTCGAATATCATTCCATAGTTTTCGATATTCATTTTCTTCCATATTATTTTTGTTGTATAAAGTTAAGATATAATGATATAAAGTAAACAATCTTTTTATATCCTTTAAAATAAAATATAGGGAATAAAAATAATAATAATAATAATAATAATAATAATAATAATAATAATAATAAGCAATATAATTGTACGAAATCGATATTTTGAATATAATATATTGTCATAAAATTAAATAAAAAATATTATATTAGAATTGGAAGTTTTTTATATTTATATATATATCATTTTCATTATTTTATACCATATATTGTTGATTAATTATTTTTTCTAATAAATTTGAATTTTCTGTTTGAACTTCAATGGAATTTGTTTCTGGTTTAACTGTGATCTCCACTTTATTAATATTTTTTTCAATTGGATATATATATATATATGAATAATGTATTCTTAATACAATTTTTAAAAATTTAAAAATATATTTTTTATAAAATATATACCATTTTTATTATTTTTTTTTTCTTTTTCTTTTTTTGATAACTTTTCAAAATTTTGGTGTAAAATAGTATTAGAATCTTGCATATCTTTTATCTTTTCTTTTAATTGTGTAATTTCTATTTTTAGTTCAGACGTTACATTTTGAATCTAAATGTTTTAATTTGATATTCATAATATTATTAAAAAAAATAATAATTGGAAAAAAAAAACCAATAATTATTAATAGTTATTATATTGTATTGAATGACTTTTTATAGAAAAATTTCATTATCATTTATTATTTCAATTTTACTTTATTTTTTTCTTCTAAAATAATTTCATTTTTCATTTTAAGCTCTTTTATTTCCTTTTCTTTTTCTTTTAACTTTTAAAGTATGAATAATAGTAATTTTTTTTAAAAAAAAAAAAAAAAAAAAAGAATGTTATAAATATTAAATCAATACTATCAATAATAATAAAGATTAATTAAAATCGTAATTTGATGATTACTTCTAATTTTAGTTCTTCTTCAATACTAGAAGATTCTTGTAATGATTCTATTAATTGTTTATTTTCTTTACTTAATATATTTATGGATGTTTGATAGTCTCTTCTTAAATTTTCAATATCCTTTTATTATTTTATTTATAAAAAGATTTGTTATATATTTATTCATATTTTCAATATTTCTATAGTTCATGTTAACATTTATTTTTATTTACTTTTTTCCACTCTTTGTCTTCTTTAATCATTCTATTAAACTCTGTTAATACAGCTTTTATTTTGGATTCCCTTTGTTTTATTATTTTCTCCTTATTATTTAATTGTTTTTTTTTCTTCTATTAAATGAAATAATTATTTTTATATAGATGTATATTCAATATAATATAAATATATATATAAATTTACATCATTAATATTATGCTTTTACCTTTAAGAAGTATGTATAATTAACTAAAAGTTGTTACCTCTAACATTGATGATAAATTTAATAAATCTTTATTAAATTGTTTTAATATTTTTTCTTTTTCCATTAAGCGATTTTTATTTCTAATAAAAAAAAAATAATAGGAATGATCATGGTAATATCAATTAATATGCATAAAATTTGAAATAATTTAAACTTTTATATTTGGAAAAATAATAAGAAATAACTTTTATTTTACATATTATCTATATTTTTCTTTAAATAAATATTAATTTTAAAAAAATAAGTATATTAAATAATTATAATGTTAGCAAATAATGTATTATTTACACTTAATTTAATAATAAATGGTGTAAAATTCTAATATATTACCATTCCTCTATAATTAATAATATTTTCATTGTAATATTTAGACTTTTATTTCACAATTATTATATAATGTAATTATATCATGATGAATTATTTACAATATTCTATTAATTTTAATATCTATTAAAAATCTATATTTATATATACATCATAATCCTCCTCCTCCTCCTCTTCTTCTTCTTCTTCAATTTCTTCCTCTTCATCTAATATTTTATTGTAAGAATATTCTTCATTAATAATATTATTCATTTTTGATATTAATTGCTTTAATTCTTTTGCTCTTTTTTCTTCATAATTATTATAAAAAATCTAATAATTGTTAAAAAGGTATTTATACAAAAAAAAACAAGGTATTTTTAATAACACACCCCTTCTTATAACACTATTTTAAATTATAAATATTATATATTATAATATATAATTATTTTACTTTATTATTCATATTAGGTAAATTTTGTTTTTTTGTAGTGGAAGAAATATCATTAACAGTACTTTTCTTCGAATATGAAGGATTTGATATATTTGTATCATTATATAAAAAATCTCTATTTAACTGTTTTAATACTTCAAAATTATAGTAAGAGTCATCTTCAAAAATTTTAAAAAAAGTATTTTACATTATAGTTAATATATATATATCCCATTATTTATAACAATAATAATATTTATTATTTAATACGTTTATAAAAGAAATATAGGTATATATACCTTCGTTTGAGCACTCATCATCAATATCATACAAATTATTACTAAATTTTTCTTGTCTTCTATTATATACATAAAGTAATAAAGAATAATATAATTAGGAAACTATGGTTTAAAATTATATCATAATATAACATAGAAAATTTATAATTATTTATTCATAATAGAGTTTAATAACAATAAATACATGTTAAATCTGTCATTAGTATTATAATTTATTTTATATTTATTTTTGTTTAATCTACTATTCATATTGACATTTATTTATAATAAAAAAAGGTATATCTTATGTGGTATAATTTATTTTAACTAGTAAATCCTATATTTTTGAAAATAATTTATTTTTTTTTTTTTTTTTTTTTTTGTTAAAAATTATGTTAATAAAATAATTTTTTTCTTTAAAATGTTATTTGAGAAAATTAAACTTTTTTTGTAATACAGAAAAATTAAATTAAATTATGTGCAAGAGATAAATTAAAAATTTTTAATTTTTAATTAGTTTTTTAAAACTGTTTTTATTAAATTTTTAAAATATATTGCCTTCAACTGTTACAGTTGATATATATTGCTAAAATAAATATGTTATAAAAAAGATGCCTAACAACAACAACAACAACAACAACAATAATATATAATATATAATATATAATATTTAATATTTAATATTTAATATTTAATATTAATAAAATATATTATTTTAATAAGAAAAATTATAAAAAAAAACACCTTTTATCACAACTATATTTTATAGAAATTTATTAATAGAACTTATAATTTTTGTTTCTCTATTTTCTTTATTTTATAATCTTGTTTATTTATTTTTTTTTTTCATTATTAACAGAAAATGATTCTATTATAATATCAGAAATTAAAATATATATCCATTAGAATTTTTTAACATTCTTTTAAATATTCATTATATATTAATGGGAAACTTGTGCTTATATAATAAATTGTATTTAAATTATTTAATAATTAAATTTCTATAATTTTATTTGTTTAATTGCTTTATTTTATTTTTATTTTTTTTTATCTTATTATCTTTTGTAATTTATTTTAATTGTTAATACGGTTTAATTCGTTAATAGCCATATATCTTGAGAATAAAATATATAACCAACGGAACCAAACCATTTGACTTTTGTGTTGTCTCATGGCTTTTTGGGCTAAATAAATTTCATCTAAACCTGAAATAAATAATGCCTTATCACCAATAGAATATGAATGAGGGAGAAGGAAGGCGTTTAAAGAAAATATGGTATCAAAGAAAGAACTATATTTTCTAATAATAGAAACAGTTTGTAAAGTGAAAACTGCTGGCATTGCTTTATTGCCATTTTTATTAATCATATATCTTATAAAAAAAATAATTTCTTATTAGTAAGACATAATTTATACATGATTGAAAGTAAAAATATTATTTTCTTTATTTTTTATATACTTACTTAACACCTTCATAAACTGAACGATGATTAACGTGACCTGAAATTCCCATTCTATCAAAAGTTATAATCTATTTTATATATAGAAAAAAATTTTATTTTAATTTTGAAATCATTTTTTAAAATAAAATTGTCGAATCAAATACTTACAGCACTGATTTCTGGAGTGATATATTCTGAAATAACCTTACAAACAGCTGTTGGATACCATAATTGATTTGGATTATCTTGAAGGCCTCTTATTTATTTTTTAATTGTAAAAGTGTTTTTTGTATATTAATGTATATACCATAGAAAATGAAATTTCGAATTAAAATAAGATTTTTATAATTATTCAAATAATAAAAAAAGCAAAATAAAATAAAACAATATGTATTTAAAAATATTAAAAGTGTTACAAAAATATAAATATAAGAAAAAAAAGGTCTTACGGATGATCGAGAACAGTAACATTATCTTCTGTGACACCTAATAACTTTACACAATTTTTAATTTCAACTTCACGAATTTCACCCTTTTTATCATAATTACCAGTAGATAAACATAAAATCTTAACCTTAAAACCTTGCTTTCTTAAACCAATAATGGTTGGTGCAAAAAACATAATTTCATCGTCTGGGTGAGCAGTAATGATTAAATATTGCTTATTTGTGCTTTCTTTAACACTTTCAAGATTCTTGAATGCTTCTTCGCCTAAATGTTCCTTAACAATTTCTAAGTCTTGTTTATATTCTTTTTCTGTTTTAAGACGTAATGGTGGTGGTATAAGTCTAGTTTTAAATTTAAAAATAATAATAATAAAGTAAATCAAGGCTGATACCATAGCCATATGGTATAAAATATTTACAGATATGAACATTTTTTTTTTATTTTATGCTTTATTTAATTAATTATTCTTTATTAAGTTTTTGTTTATTTGATTATTTATATAATTTTAATTTATCTTTTTCTTTTATTTTTCGTTTTTTTTTTTTTTTATTTTATTCTATAATATTAATACTATTTTTTTTACAAAAAAAAAATATATATATATATCGTTTTATTTCAAAATTATTTTTAAAATAATAAATTATTTATAAAAATTAAATTAATAAAAGGAAAAATTGGCAAATATTTTATAACCATATCTATAAAACGAAATTCTAACTAGTTCTATGATAAGATCACGTGTATAAATGTATGATATAATTTATTTTTATGTAGAAATAATTTAACTTGAAATAATATATATTTTATTACAATGCTGAAACTATATGGACTATACATCTGCATTATTCTTTTACAGGTTCTTACATTTATCATATATTTACATTACATTCTTTTATATTGTAGAAATAATTAATATTATAATAAAATTTACTAATTACACATCATGTATAAGAGTAAATTTTATATCCTAAATAATTGTATAAAACACATCATTTTATTATTTAAATCATTAAAAGCACAACCTTTAAAGTTTAATTGATAGTAGTTATTTTGTTTTTTCATTATTTATTTAATTGTTTATAGATTATCTTCTATTATTATTTTGTAATTATTAGTATTATTAAAACTACCTTTTTAATTTTTACAATTTTTACAATGTCAAAAATAAATTATTAAAATGTGTTGAAACAAAGTTTCTATTCTTTAATGATATATAATTAATGTTTTAATTTTCACTATAATTATAATCATTTTATTTTAGTACAACTTTGGGAATTGAATCTATATAGTCATGCAATTTATTATTATCAATATATTTTTTATCATTAATATTATTAATACTAATATTATGATTATCTTTTTTATTTTATAATTTGTATTATACTTTAATTGATAAAATTTGTTTTTTTATATATAATTAAATTATTGTTTAATTGGTGGCTCTGGTCTTACTTCTACTCTTATTATTTTGTTGTGAACAATATAAAATGTAAAGAAAGAGAGAGCTCCAACAACACTAAGTACTCTGGAATTCATTATTTGTTTTTTATTTTGTTCATTTCTTTCATAATAATTCATACTGGATGCTTCTTTTTTAAAATAGTCTGAAATATCCTTAAATTTTAAATTTTTAAAACTCTCTTTTATATCAGAAAAGGATATTTTATGATTGAATATATATTCTTTACATTGGTTAATGTTCTGATTTATACTGTCTTTATAATTATAATTCATAATATTATCCTTACAGTTTACAAAGCTTTCTTTGTAATTATAATTCATGATATTATCTTTATAATTGATAATATTTTCTTTACATTGACTTATTCCCTCTTTGTAATCGTATGATGTAATAGTATTACAAGCACATTTAATATATTCTTTGGATTTATCAGTAATTTGATTATATATTGGTTTTGGTAATGGTATTATATTTATTTTCTGTTCTTTGAAAAGAGTAGTAATTCTTTGACAATATTGAATAAGATTTGGAAATTCAAAAGATATCATTGCTTTAATTAAATAATAACAAAATGAAAGTAAGTTTTGAATATAAATGAAAATAAATGATATTTATTAAGAAAAAAGTATTATTATTATTATTATTATTATTATTATTATTATTATTATTATTATTATTATTATTATAACTTACTAAAAAGCTTTGGATTTTGAAGATTTGGATAACAATGTATAGCTAAATGACCATAAGCAATAGCATCTAAAGTTGAAGGTTTATCACCGAAAAAGTATGATTTATTTCCAAGTTTTGTAGATAATGAAGCATAAGCATCATGAGCATTTAAATAAACCTTATATTGAAATTTGAAAGAAAAATACATTAGTTTTTCCATAATTGTAAAACAACTTTTAATTTTGAAAAAAAAAAAAAAAAAGAAGGAATAAAAATACCTCTGGAACTAATTCATCATTAACTTTTACAAGTTCCATATCCTTGAGACGTTCCTTAGCAGTTTCTTGAATTTTCCCCTGTAAGAAGTAACGCTCGATAAATGATAAAGATTTATTATAGGTTTGTTGTTGTGCTTTCTTTGTATTATTTTCATTATCCAACCACATTATATATAACTATTGAATTTAATATTTATATTATTATATATTATATAAACGAATAAATAAATATTTTATTTAAAAAAAAACATAAATATCTGGTAGGTATATTGTTTTGTTTTATTTTTTTTTTTTTACCAATGCATCATAAAGATTATTTTCAATTAAAGCTGTAAAACTATTATTAACATCATATATATATATAGGTCATTGTTATTAATTAAATTATAGTACAAAATAAAATATACAAGTAAACGGAAAGGTATAATTACGCTAATGATTCAGCTAATTCGCTTTTTGAAAGACCTGCTTTTTCATCAATATTATATCCCCTTTTTTTTAAATAGTTAATAATCTTAAATAATTCTTGAACTTCAGTCATTCCATCTTTTAAAATGGGTAATCCTGAAATATTAATTATTCAACCAATAATAAATTTAAAAATAAAAATTATTTTAATATAAAGTATTATTGGTTTAACTGTTTTATTAAGTAAGAAAAAAAAATAATAATAAAAATAGAATACCAAGAGATTTTGTTGATTGAGATTCATGTAATTCCCATTCAGCTTTTGAAAATATTAAGTAAGCCTTATAATGTTTAATTTCATATTAAATACAATGAATTATATATAATGTTCTACTTATATTAATTATAATAAAGTGTTATATTTATATAATTATATAAAATAATTAATGATTACTTGTGCTGCAAGACAAGCTGGATCAAATGAAAGCAAATCATAAGCTGAACCCCAAGAGTACAATTCAAACATTTTAATTATTTTAGACTATGAATTATTAATAAAAAAAAAAAAAAAAATAAAATAAAATTACACAACGCAAATAAATATTAAATATAATCATAACTTTCTTTGTAATACTTGTGATACGCATTTAAATTTAAATTTATCACGTGATGTGTATTTTGTTTTATACATTATTTTTATTTAAAAACTGTTATAAATATTTCTTTTATTTATTAATAAATTAAATAAAAAAAGTTACACTTTATACTAATATAATTTAAGATAAAATGAATAAATAAAACTATAAATATGAAATTATTAAAAAATTATAAATTTTCAACTAATAAAAAAATAAACTTTATTTATATATATTTGTTTTATCATTTCTAAGTTGTTTATGAAATTACTTTAATGGAGTTAAAGTAGAAGTGCTTGCTAATGAATTAGGATAGTGTTGATCTAAACGATTTTGTTGAATATTAAGATAATGTGGACCTGGTTCATGATAACCACGATACATGTCTTCAATTTCCTTTGAATTCTTTTTAACATAATCAGTAAGTATTGATAATCCATGTTGGTGTTCAGTTAAAATCTTATGAATGGTTTGTAAACCTTCTTCATCAACAACATATCTACCAGGTTGTGAATTCATTTCACCATTCTTTATATTATTTCCGTTACTACCTAAATTACTGTTATTGTTAGCTGGAGTCAAATTACCATTGCCCTTACTAGATGATGATAATTTATTATGATTATTATTGATGTTGCTGTTTAAGGCATTACTATTGCTATTATTAATATTTGTTGTAGTTGAACTAGCTAAATTATACCATGATGCTCCTGGATGATCTCTAATCATTTGTAAATGAGCCCATAACTCTTCAACACGGCCTCTAAATTGAGATGATTTTCTTAAACTGGTAGCTAAATTTTCTAAACGAACCTTTAAGGTTTCTTCTTCTGGTCTTATTGAATATCCTCTGTTTCTTAATATGTAAACTTGCTTCATTATTTTTAAGGTACGATGAGCTAAACTTAAATGTCTTCTTCTATATTCTTCTAATTTTCCTGTAGTTTCTAATAAATGTTTTTGTCTTAACTTTTCAACCTTATCAGCTAATTCCTAAAAAAAAAAAAAAAAAAAAAAAAAAAAAAAAAAAAAAAAAAAAAAAAAAAAAAACCATTACATATTAATATTTATTTGATAATAAATCTTATTAAATTATATTTACTTACTTTTAATTTAACTTCGTGTGCATAGGTTTGCTTACTTTGTTCAGCCATACGTTTTTTAATTCCATCAAAACCTATAGCAATAGCTGGAACCATACTATAAAATTTTAAAATAAAAAAAATAAATTATTATTTTACTTATTATTAATATATATATATATTAAATTTATTATATAATTACCATGAAGAATCTGGATTATTTTTTTGAGCTTGTCTCCATAATCCTTCATCATCATTTGGTGGTTTTACATATCTATTCACTTCACTTGGATGAACCATATTATAAAAATAGTGCTTAAAATTATAATATTATATTATTATATAATTAATATTTATAATTTCAAAATACTCTTCAATCGTATATAAAGTAAATATATTAAAATCATACTTTAAATTGACAATTTGGACTTTGTGGATTCCAGTATTCTTGAATCTTTCTTAATTCATCTGCAACAGTTGAAGTATGTTGTTGGGCTTGTTGAATACCTTAATAATATATCGGTACAAGTTTTTTAAATTGAATATATGATGATTATTTTATATTTATCATTGATTATTGTATAAAATAAAACAAAATATGAAAATGTTATGTTATTTTAAAAAAGGTTAATTATGTTTTTTCATTATTACACTTTAAAATGATTATATATAAAAATTTATCTTTTTAAAAATTTACTTACCCATAAATTGTTGTGGTTGTACAGTAGATAAGGAATTTGAACCATAAATTCCACCACTTCTATTTCCAAATATACTATTACCGGTATTGGCAGCATTGTTGTTAGAGCCAAATAAACCAGTACTTGCAGTATTGTTGTTAGAGCCAAATAAACCAGTACCTGTAGTATTGTTAGAACCGAATAAACCAGTACCTGTGGTATTTGAAGTATTGTTGGAACCGAATAAACCAGTACCTGTGGTATTTGAAGTATTATTGGAACCGAATAAACCAGTACCTGTGGTATTTGAAGTATTATTGGAACCGAATAAACCAGTACCTGTAGTATTTGAAGTATTATTGGAACCGAATAAACCAGTACCTGTAGTATTTGAAGTATTATTGGAACCAAACATATTTGTTCCTGTTGTTGTTGACTTATTACCAAAATTAAATCCAGAATTGGTATTTTGATTATTTTGGCCAAAACCAAATCCAGTTGAAGTACCTGCTGCAGTTGTGTTATTTTGTCCAAAATTAAATCCAGTACTTTGTTGATTAGTTTGGTTATTTTGTTGGCCAAAACTAAATCCAGTAGTTGTAGATCCGAATCCTTTGTTCATTATGAAAATTTATATCTTTTTTATTATAATTATTATTTTTTTATTGGTGAATTAAAAATCTATAATGAAGAACATAAAAATTGATGAAGTTAAAAATGAATATAAAATAAATATCATTAATTTGTTATTTCATAATTTAAGTAACTAAGAAATTCCACTGATATTCTTTATTATAATCATATGATATATAAATATTACTTTGATGATACTTATTAAATAATAAGAATAATTAATATAACATTTAATAATATATATATTATTAATTTTATATTTGATGTTAAAAATAAATATATATATCATATTCTTATAATTTTTTCAAATATTTTTATATTTTTATAATTATAAAAAGAATAATAGTTATATTTAAAAACATGTCATTTCTTATTTATACCTGTTAGTTGTCTTTTATTTGTATTAACTAAATTATTGTAGATTATTTTATTTGGAAAATAAGAATTTATCATATATCGAAGATCAATATTGAATTTTTATTTTTTTAAATTATAAAGAATATATAATATTTTTATATTAAATAAAAAAATATTAATAATAAAATTGTTTAATAATCTTTTCTTTTTTTTTTTTTTTTAAATTTATTTTTAAAATGTGATAATAGCTGCTAAAATTTAAGATATTTCAATTAAACCAATGATTTAAATGATTAATCCACTATACTAAGAATACATATATAATTACTTACACATATTAAGCAAGAAATTAATAGATATTTATATTGTTAAAATTTATTTAAATTTTAACAACTTCTCAAATTTTTATTATTTATTAGAAAGTTATTATTATATTGCTATGAACTCCAATTTAATTTTATCGTTAATTCAATCAAACAAATATAAAATTAAATCATACACAACAACACCAATATTTTATAATTATAATCAAAAATAAAATTAAATAAATTTAAAAAAATATTATTTTAAAAAATTTTAAATAGATGATTGGTTTTATTTATAATAAATTTACATTAAATATATATTCCACTATTAAAAGCGTGAAAGCATGTGACTTCATAACATTACAAAGTTTAAATTATTATTGAATATCAAAATAAAAATATAATATTAACTTCATGAGTTATACATTATAATAAAATATATAAAATCACATTTACTTTAAAAAAAAAAGGCAAATTTCAAATACTGATTTATTACATTTTTAAAATAAAAAGTTAAAAAATACATTTAGGTCTTAATAACCTTCTTCGTTGTTTTTGTCGTTTTAACATTTGTATCGGTTTTAATTATTTTTTTTATTTTCATAAGAGATGGACTTACTGGATTATTACCAGTACGATTAGGTATTGATGTTGGAGTATTTGTTGTTCCTGAAAGAGATAGCTTCTTATTTGATGTTTTAGTTATCGAATTTTTATTTGCTAAATCAGGTGATAAAGTGCTTTTTTTAACTGATGATTTTGTAACATTTAATTGTTTAGTAGAACCTTTATGACTATTAGGTGGACTATGTAATAAATCTGAATCATTTGCTACTTTTGATTTTGCATTTACACTGGGTCTTCTTATACCATTTTTATCTATATTGAAATAAAAAAAAGATATATCAAAAAAAAAATTTAAAAATAAAAAAATTAATAAATAATATATTTGAGTATAAAAATGGTAATATATTTATTTCTATGTTACTATTATTGTAACTACTAATGCTATTTAGTTACATTATATAATAATTTGTTGAATTACCTGAACCATTAATCTTCGATTTAGTTATATTTGTTTTTTGTTTTATTATTTTTTTTTCTTGAGACTGTGTTGATTCATCTGACCTTTTTTCTTGTAGACTTATTTTCGAATCTGCCTTTGGATCATTATTAACTTCAAATGTTCCATTACATAAATAAATTGCTGCTAATACTACATTGATTATTTTCTATATAATATTAATTATACAAAAAATAAAAAGAGTTAACAAAAAAAAGGTTATTTTAACTCTACTAAATCGTTATTTCATTATATTATCTTATTACTTTTAATCTTTTTTCAGCTTTATACGATTTCATTAAGTCAAAAACAGTTGTATTTGTACTTACACCATTTTCACCCTATATTTTATTTTTTTATTTTATAATTAATTACTTAAATTAAATATTAATAAAAAAAGAATAAATAATTTACATTTATCCATGGATGTTGCAAAATTTCTTTTGCTGTTATTCTTTGAGCTGGATCAAATTTTAATAAATTTTCTACAAGATTTCTGGCTAAAATTACGTACATATAAAATCAAATATACCAAATAGGGTTTATATTATTAGTATACTTTTAATAAATACTATAACTTTCAAAATATTGGATAAACCATTATTAACCTCCAACAGATATATTTTTCCAATAGTCATCTGGAAATTCTATTTTTCTGTTGGTTATCATTTGATGTAATAAAATTTCACATTCCTTCTTATAACCAACGAGTCTATATTTTGTAATTAATATATTTTATATTAGTATAAAATTAGAAATATTTTAATCGATTAATATTTATATTATTTATGCTAACTTACAGTAAATACATCATAATACCAATACTCCATATATCACATTGTTGACTATAACCTAAATTATCAACTACTTCTGGTGCTATAAAATTTTATATATAAATTATATAATTAATAATAATAATAAAAAAAGATAATTCTTTAAATTTAATGATAAAAAATAAATTTATCGTTTATTATATATATACCCATATAAAATGGCGTTCCACATATATTTTCAATCATTGTGCTTGAATCTTTACATGTTGCTAATCCGAAATCCATAACTTTAATATTGTATATGTCCTCAGGATCTTCAGTAGATAATAAAATATTTTCTGGCTATATTTTATTAATTCAAACATTTGATATTACTATTTATTATTCTGCTAATAAATTCTAATATCATTAATGTTTTTATTATATATACCTTTAAATCCCTGTGAACAATACCTGATTCATGAAGATACGCTGCAATAATAATTGATATATATTATTATCCATTACCATAAAAATATTTATTCATTATTTTAATAATATATTTTTATAATAGCATACCAACAGCATCTGCTAGTCTTGATATTATAATTCTAACATCCTCTTCGGAACAAAAACTTTTTTCTCTAACCTTTGATACTAATTCTCCTCCATCATAACTTTTATATGATAAAAAAATATATACATTTTTAAATTAAATTTACAGTCCATTTATACTATTAACAGTTTATTAATATTTACTTATCCATTATTATATAAATTTTTTTTGGTGTTTCATATACTTCATGTAATTTAACAATATATGGGTGGTTCAACTGTTTCATAATATTAATTTCCTGTTGTAACTGTTCAAAAGTTGATACAGAACCCTTTGTTTTATTAACTACTTTACACGCCCATGTTAAATGAGAAATCTTATCTTCAACAACATTTACTGTACCAAATGCACCTCTGATGTAATTATTAATTAAACAAAAATACCAAATTTAATATATATTTATAATAATTTGAAGGAAAAAAAAAATTAAATAATATTAAAAAATAAAAAATAAAATAAATAAAAAAAAAAAAAAGATTATTATATAAAAATAATATAATCTCAATAAAAAGCAAAGAAAAGGAAATATCATAATATAAAATATAATAAAATAAAATAAATAATAAAAAATAATAAAAAATAAAAAAAAAAAAGATATTTTATTATTAAAATAAAAATAGTATATTAGATATCATACTCTCCAAGCTTTCTTCCAAATTTATATTTATTTTCTACTTCAGTTTTATCTTTTATTCTATAATGATGTATTTTATGTTGAGTTTTATTTATACTTGAAGCTGATCCGGTAAACATTTCTAAAGTTAAATGTTACTTATTATTTACTAATATTTATATTTATGTATGATTATTTAATATTATAAAAAACTATAATATATAAAAATCGAAATGAAAAAATAAATATATAAATATATATTACATAATTTTTATTATATTCAATATATTCTTTATAATTACACAGATAAATACAATGTTTCAAAATTATTATATAATCTTAATTTTGAGAAATCTCTCCATAAAAACAATTTGTAATTAATACTAATTATATTTTTAATATTACTTTATAAAAAAAAAAAAAATAGTATTATATTAAAGAAAAAAAAAAGATAAAATAAAAAAAGAGAGAAATATGCTTTTTTCTATACCTATCTTCACATATAATAATAAATGATTTAAATATATAAATCTGGCCTTTAACAATATTTCAATAATTTAAATTTAATAATTTATTGTATAATTAAAAGTAATGATACTACTTTATTACTGTAACTATATAAATTAAAGTTTTTAATAGATTTCAAATTTCATTTCAATTCTAAGTTTCTTTTTTTTTACATATATATAGTTTTTTTTATTTTAGTTATTAACATTATATTAATACTATTATCCTTATAACAGTTATTATAATTGTATTTTTATTTAGTATTTTCATAGTAAATATACTTTATTAGTATTAAAATTAATTAGTAACACTTTCTTAATCAAATTATACCTTAATTAAACTATTTAATTAATAAAAATAAAATATATTAAAATAAAACTTTAAAGAGATTCTATTAAAAAAAATAAACAATTTTAAGTTTAAAATTTAAATTATTATGGTTTTATTTATACAATTATTTTTAAAGTATTTTTAATTATAAAAAAATATCTCAAAATGTTGCATATGTATAATGATAGTATAATCACCTTTAATCACACTGGAAAGGGAGAATAAGAAAATATAATGATTAAAATAAAATGTAAAAATTAAGTATTTTTTTTTTTTTTTTTTTTTTTTTTTTTTTTTTTTTTTTTTTTTTTTTTTTTTTAACTTCCGAGTGCATTTCTCCCATCGATCAGAGTTAGCTCCAATGGTGGTTCTTAGAGAAACGTTGGCTCATTCCTATTGCTAGGTGGTTGTGACCCTCCTGGTCTGTCATACTGTTTCTTCAGCTTCGACGCTCACTTAATCCATGTACATTAGATGCATGTCGTTGTACGATATTTCACAACTACAATGCTAAGCCTCTTATAGTCAATTTGATCACGTGTCAACCGCCCCCTAATGTTTACACTTAAATTGATTAAGGAATATTATGTGTTTTTGGCATAGCCTAAGTCACCACTTATTAAGTTCTAATTTGGAATGTACCATGTACACTAGACCCTCTCAGGCCGGCTAGACGAGTGTTATTATCATAGTAGTAAATTAGAAAGTTCATTTATACTTACCTGAATATCATAACCCAACCCATGGCAAACCCAGTGGGAAAATCCACAGGCACTGACATCTGCGGGGTCGAAAATTAAGTATCGTGTTTTGTTTTAATTGATTACCAATATATATTTTTATAGTATTTTCATTATTATAAATTAGTAATTCTTTATAAACTTTAAAAAACTTATACCCAAGATGATGTGAAGAAAAAAAAAATTGACAATTGTTTATAATTAGAAAAACTATTATTTTGATGTTTACAATTTCTTATTTTAATTGTAATTTTCTATAACAAAAATTTATATATGAATGATTTAATAATATAAGATTTAAACAAACCCTTTTTTTTTTTTTTTTTTACTGTTCATGAAGTTACTTTCATAATATTTAATTATATCTTCAATAAATTGATATTACATATAATTTATAAATTACATTGAATATCCATTTTTTTTTTTTATTATGAAATAAAATTTAAAGTATTTTTTTTAATTGTCATATATTGTATATAATGTCATGAAATAAGAGGAAATAATAGTTTATACGTTTATACTTTTATAATTTGAATTAACTTTAATAAAAATATATACATATAATAATTCTTTTCAAAGTGTTTAGCAATAATAAAAAGTTAATTATAAATAATAATGATAATTGTAGTAAAAGATAATAATAATAATAGAAATAATAATAATAATAAAAATTGTTTGATCAATTAATTAATTAATTATTTTATTGATTTATGTTAATATAATGATATTTTTTTATATAACTTTTTTTAGTTTTAATTTTATTTTTTTTTTTTTGTTTTAACTATGCAACATCTAATCCATGAAAAAAACAAAAAATACTATTGTTAGCAATTGTTAACACTTTTTATAAAATTATCATTTTTATTATAAATCGAATAAATGATTAATTTTTAAAGTGGGTTTGATTATAGTAATATTGAATAATTATTTAATAATAATCACAATTATATTAAATAAAAATTAAATAATAAAAGATATTATAAAACAATATTAAGAACAATGATAATGATAATATTTTTAAAAATTTGATAATAATTAAAAATTCAATTATATTAATGAATAGTTAAATATGAAAAAATTTAAAATAATATAAAAAAGGCAAAAAATATCTATAACTTATTTACACCAAAAAAAAAAAAAAAAAAAAAAAAAAAAAAAGGGTAAAGTAGAAAAATGAATAAGAAATGGGTATTGTATACAACAATTGCTGCATATGTTCTTTCACTATTTCAATTTTTAATATTTCGTTCAGGTTTAAATTCTAAAACAAAAAATAACCTTGGAAATTATGAAGATATTATCAATATCAATGATAAAAAAAATTATAATAAAAATTATAATAATGAAGTAATAGATAATAAACCAACTAATATTTTTTATTTTATTCAAGTAAGAATTTTTTTTTTTTATTATTATTATTATTATATTGAAAAATATACTAAAATTATAAAGAAATCTAAATTTTATTTTAAACTTATTCATATTCTAATTTCATTCCTTTTAATTATTTTAAAATTTTTTTTTTTTTTTTCCAAATAATTCTTTTTTGTTATTTATGAAAAAACAAAAACAAAAACAACAACAACAACAAAAAAAAAAAAAACAATTACAATACAACCATTTATTTTCTATATATATTAAAAAGATTTCAGATCTTCATATATCTGAATTATATAAAATTGGAACATTTTCTCATTTAAAATTTCTTGTTGAAAATTTATTACCTGTTATTTCACCAAGATTCGTATTTGTTACTGGAGACATTGTTGATTCTGCTGCAAATAATTTTGTTCAGTCAAAGCAAAAAGAAAGAGAATGGAAAGCTTACAATACCCTTGTAACACAAAGTGAATACTTTAAAAAACATAATGAATCCTCTTGGTTTGATTTAAGAGGTAATCATGATTCTTTTAATACACCAGATTTTGACCATGAAGCAAATTTATATAAAAATTATTCTATTACAAAAAAGGATAGTTTTCATATTAGTTATGTAACAGATTACGGCTCATATACCTTTAATAGCATTGATGCAACGTATGTTTAAGAAATAAATATATTATATAATAATTTATCAAATATCGTATAATAATAATATATATATTTTAATATAATTTTCATTGAATATAAAAGACCAAGACATGGTCCATCATCACCATATAACTTATTTGGTACCGTTGATAGAGAAAAAATAGATAGAATCGCAAATATATATGATTTTGCAAAATCAAATAATCATAAACATATTTTTTCCTTTAGTCATTATCCAAGTAATACTATTAATGTAGCTAAAACAAGCGATAATAGAACATGGAACGACTTATCAAAACAAATAAGTTTATATTTATCAGGACATCTTCATGATTTAAAATATAGTAAGTATATTTAATAAAGCTTATACATAATACCAATCTTTTCTAATTATAATGTATTAATATTGTGTTGTGTGAATAGATTTATTTTTATATTCTCATCATAGAAATTTTATCGAATTGGAACTTAAAGATATGAAAATTCATGGAACTTATCGAATTATTGCTGTTGACCATGATGTAATAAGTTTTGCTGATAATGTTTTGCAAATGCCAAATATACCTTATGTTAATCCAAAAGATTATGGTCTTGAAGATTTGTTAAAACAACCTAAATTTAATATGCCAATTAATCCAATAGTTCTTATTACTAATCCTCAAGATACTCAGATCACATTATCAGATAATCATTTCCCAACAATAAATCCAAAAAAATTAACACATGTTCGTACTTTAATTTTTAGTGAATCTCCGATAAAATCAATATCTTTATATATTGATGGAGAAAAAGTATCAACAGTTGATTCTCTTAGTAATCAAAATTCATCTTTTAAATTAATTGGTAATGATAATTTAAAATCAGATGAGTATCTTCCACTTTATGCAATGGAATGGGCAGGTAATGAATCATATAATGATGGAAAATCCCATGTAATGATAGTAAAAGCAATTGATAGCAATGATTTAGTTGGTGAAAATACAATTCATTTTAATTTCAATCACAAACAAGAAAATTTTAGAATTGATATATTCAGTAGAAATGCTTTAAGATTTTATTTACCAGCTCTTGTACGTAAATTTTAAATATATTTTTAATTATTAAATAAATCTATTATATTTATCTCTTTTGTTATAAAATATAATAGTAGTAATACTAATTATAATAATTTCTATTTATTTCTATTTTTTATATTTTAATATTCTATATTAGATACCATTAACATGCGCAGGGTTAATTATTCTATATCATATTGTTTTAGCAGTCATTCCATTTATGTATGTTCATAATCATTCTTCCACTGAAGTTCAGTATAATTCTGTTGAACAGTATGAAATGAATAGTTATAATGATAATGTTAGTTCAATTACTAGTCATGATAGTGATTATTCAATAGATAAAGTAATGATGCCAAAGAAAAAAAAATTTATATACCGGTTTATAATTAAACCTTTCATTAGTTTTGCATCAAATCCATATTTGTTTTATCCATATCACTTCTTCTATATATACTATCTTATAGGCCCACAGCTATTTGGTAACCTTATGGATAAAGGAAAAACTTTTAAAGAAAGATTTGTTATTGTCTTTTTACATGGTGTTTATGCTAACGGAGAAAGAGTTAATTACTCTGATGCCTATTTTTATATATTTAAAGAACTCCTCGTTCAACAAACAATTCTATTTTTAATAATTGTTTATCTAAATCATTGTAAATGCCGCCAATGTATTATAACAATATTTGTACATTTATATTTAATTTATTTCTGTATAAAAAGTCATTCAAGGACATTTTATTCGTATAATCCATTAATATTATTATTAACACCATTTTATTCATGGTTTATGGTATGGGAAATACTAACTATTCTTACATTATTAACTAAAAACTTTTTAAAATATCCATCAGGCTGTAAAAAAATATTTAAACAAAGATAATAGAAAATAATATTAATAATAGTAATAATAATAGCAATATAGAAGTTTAATAATTAAATTTTTAATTAGAAAACAAAACAAAATAAAACAAAAACAAAAACGAAAAAAAATAAAATATATATATATATATATATATATATAAATTAAAATAAAAAATCATATATAATTATTAATAATACAATTATAATATAATATTTATAATCATAATTATCAGTAATATAATTATAATATAATATTTATAACATAGAATAATTATCAATAACAGCAATAATATTTATAATAAATAATAATATCAATATTAATATTTATAATAATAATAATAATAATAATAATAATAATAATAAATAAATAAATAAATAAATAAATAATAAATAAATAAATTATATCAATAATTATTATAAAATCTATTTTTATTTCGTATACTAAAGTCTAAAGTATTCATATAATGAAAACTTATATATCTATTATTAATAATTACTTCTTTTTATTGTTATTTTCTTAAAAAGTTGATTTTGTATATATATTTAATATCGTAGTATTGACAATATACAATTTATATATTTATAATTTTTTTTAAAATATTTTAAAAAAGTGACTATCTTTCTTCAATATTATTTCATTTATAATTCTAGACACCATACTTCAATATTAATACACTTAAAATCTTTTTTACATGCTAGTATATCATTATTGTATGTTTCACAATTGTCTGTAAAGCCATATGTGAAGTCATCCATTATATGCAATCCAAATCCTTTTCTGTATATATTTTTAAAAATAAAATATGGGTTAAAATATTTGATATTAACAAAAAAAAAAAAAATATTAATTATTATAAATTAATGCTTACCCTCCTCCAAAAGCTAAATAATTTTTCTCTGATATTATATAATAATGATTACTTCCTGTTGCTCTGAATATTTGAAGATCTTCATTCTCATTTTCATCAACTTTATATTTCCATAAAAAAGTTTGACCATTACCATAATAATGGCTATCAATATGAAAGTATTCTGTAGAATAAGCACCAAAGATATAACCATCTTCATCCATAATAGCTGTAACTAAAGGTATTTTTTCAAAGACAGCGTCATACAGAGTTTGTGGATGTGATCCATGATATTCTAAACTATATAAAAGTCTCCAATTACGATATTCCTTATATGCAATGGGTGTAATATTTTGTAAAATCTAAAATTTATATAATACAACATCAATGAAAAAAAAAAAAAAAGAGAGAGAGAAGAAAGAAAAAAAAAATTTTTAATTTAATACTATTATAATTTAATAATATTAGTTATAGAAATGAGTAGTAAAAAAGAAAAATAAAAATTATATTACCTTATCTGCAATCTTATGTGTTAAAATTGGATGAGCTCCTAGTTCTCTTCCTAATAGTTTAACTTGATAATTATCAAAAACATTTTTCATTCTTCTTTGAATTTCAAGTATTGAATTTGTTTTTTGAAGATTTACATTATTCTTTCTCTTTTTCTTATCTTTAAATTTAATATCTAACTCATTTTCTTTGCTTAATTTATTTTTAATTTTCAATTCTTTTTCCTTTTCCTTTTCCTTAATCTTTTTTTCCTTTTCTCTAAACTTTTTTTCTTTTTCTTCTTCTTTTTTCTTTTCTTTTTCTTCCTTTTTTTTCTCCTTTTCTTTTTCTTTCATCTTTTTATCTAATTCATTATCTTTAGTCTTTCCTTTTCTTTTTTCATTAGCATTATTTCCTGATACAGATAAATGGTCTTTACTATCTCTACTTTCAATATTATTTATAGGTAATGGTGTATTAAATTTCATATCCATTTTATTATATTTAAAAGATTCAGAATGACTTTTTTTATGAGATATCGCTTGAATATCTTTAAAATTACTTTGTAATTCATCTGTTGAATGGGTTTCTTTTGATATCCTTTTATCGATATTTAAAGTTTGACTATTAGATTTATTATCATTATCATTAAGAGATATAATAGAAATAGAGTGTTCTATTGATATATTTATATTTGAATTTACTGAGGCATTTTCATGCTGTCCTTTTTTCGTATTTTTTGATTTTTTACTTTTTTTATCGTTTAATTTTACAGAAGTCGAATTATTTGATGACGATGATTTTGTCATCGAGTTAATATAAGGTAATTTGCTTATACCTGTCAATTTAATAAATCTCTTTATTAGCGTAACCGATGAATTATTTGAGTTATCAGTACTAACATTTAAATTTTCTAAAGAAAAATTGATATTTTCGGATTCTACCATAGTATTATTATTTTGTTCATTATTCTTTGACTCATCATCTAGGAGAGTCTCACATTTTTGGGTAAATAAAATTTTATTTTCTTCATTTGAATTTGTATTTAAATTTTTATTGCTAGTTAAATCATTATTACTTGCATATTTCATATTAATATTATAGAGTAATGTTGAATCTATGTTATTTAAAAATTCGATATTGTCGTTTTTTATCTTTGAAAGTATTTCAAATAAAATATTATCATTTTTATTAATATCATCATCATCATCATTGTTATCAATATTGTTATTGTTATTATTGTTTTCCTTATTATTATTATCAGCATTATTATCATTATTATTGTTAATGCCACTACTTTTTATATCGTTATTTTCAAATTTTGTAAGCAAGTTTAAAATTAATTCATGTTGATTATTTCTAAAATTTATAACTTTATCTAATATATCTTTATTTATTTCATCGTTTCTATTTTTTATAGCAGCAATTTTTTCATAAAGGGTATCATTAATGTCATTTATTAACTTTGAAATAGCTGGTGAGAAAAGAGATGATGATGGAGTATAATCATCATTAATCTTAGAAGAAGTTGTTTGTGAAAATATTACATTATCTTTAGGTACATTTTCTGTTGTAATTTTTAAAGTAATGGATTCTTCAGATTGTATTTTATTTGTTTTTGTAATTATTTGAGGGAATGAAGTTATTATTAATTTATTATTTACAAGACTATCATAACTTTGAAAACTATTTTTTCTACTTTTTATTTGTATATTATATTCATTAATTTTATCATTGCCATCATTTACAGTAAGTACTTTACTTGACATTTATTTATAATATTTATATATGGTATATATTTATATTTTTTCCACTTTATTTTATCTAAAAATTATTTTTTTCTTTTTCTTATTTATTTTAATGACAGATAGGATATATATATATATTTTTTTTAATTTTAATTTTAAAGATATTAATTAATATTATATATATATAAAAAAGATATAACTTAAATCTATTTTTAATGACATATTATATATATCTTTTTTAAAGATATTAATTAATATTTAATGTAATATATTATCAATTAAAGCATTATTTTATATTACTTTCGATTTCGATGAATTAACACTCTTAGTAATTATTTATAAATTCATTTTAATTAATTTATGTACGCATATAAAAGTATTTTCGTTTAATTATAAATGTTAATTTTATTAAATTTAATGAATTTCTCCAAACTTTATTTTATGCTAAAAAAAAAAAAAAAAAAAAAAAAAAACATGGTACAATATACACATAATTAAAGTTAAAATAAATCTTCTGATTTTTCTTATTCTTTTTTTTTTTAAAAAAATTATATATTATAAGTAATTAAATATAAACTTTTAGTCATTTCTTCATTATTATTATTATTATGAATTTAATTTATATATGTAAATATTAAAGAGAAAAGAAATTAAACTTTAAAAAGGTTGATTTTTAAAGAATACTTTGGACCAACATTTTGTAAAACTTTATTTTAATTCATATATATATATATATATATAAAAAAAAAAGCATGAATAATTTTTATTTTTATTGTCCTATTAAATATTATAATTAATAGGTAAGTTAATTAAAAAGATTTTTTTTTTTCTAAATAATTAATTCATTATTAGTATTTATATTTTCTATTTATAAATTGTTCTACTTAAAAAAAGTATTATTCGGGAAAAAAGATATTAAATCAAGCATATGACAAAAAATATATATTTGTTTTATTATATAAAGTGAAAAAAGATGCTTGCCAATAAATTAAATATCTATAAATAAATAATTAAATAAAAATGTTTATAATATAAATAAATATAAATAAATAATTGAATGAATAAATAAATATATAATTAAATAAATAATAGAAAAATAAATATAAATTAAATATATTATTAAAAATATTGATGATGATAATGATTCATGAATAGTTTATAATTCTTTATTTTTTTGTTTTTTCGTTATTTGATAATTAATATATTATATATTATTTATAATAAAAAATATTAAGTGCTTTTAAATTATTATTTTATACATGTGACATTAGAAATTGAAAAAAAGAAAATACTTTGTTTTCTTTTATTATTAAATATATATATATTAAAAAAAAAAAAAAACTTTTAAAAATATTTTTTTTAATATTAACTAGCTTTAGTCATCATAAGTTTAATTAATTCTTTTTTTTGCTGTTTTCCTAAAACAAACCATTGAATAGCTGAAAAACCAATCTTTAAAGTAATATCATCATAATCAAAACTTTCACCAGTGACAATTTTTAAAACTAAATTTATACTATTATTACATAGATCACCTAACATTGGGAATTTTTTATTTAACATTGCTTCTGAAAATTGGAAAAGTGACATTTTCCCTATTTCCTTAAATCCAATAATTTTCCAAAATTCAAGAAAAGAATCAATAAATTCTTTCTCATTATTATTTAAATTAGTCATTTTATTAATACTAGAAGCATTAATACTAGCATTAATATTACTTAAAAGAATTTTATAAAGAGAATTCTTTGAGATACCTGAACTTTGATTATTTTGATTATTTTTGGTGTATTGCTTAAATTGAGAACATTCTAATGCTATAATAATAACCATATAGAATATTATAACATATTTATCCAAGTTAAATTTCTTATAATATTTTGAAACCTTTGCTACAGCTTTATTTGTGGCATTACTTTTTGACTCAATAAGAGAACTATTATTTTCATTACTACCTGATAAAGATGCTGTGGATGATTTATTAAACGTTGCATTGGATAACTTTTTATTAATAACAGAAAGAGTCATGACAAGTTTATTTGCGAAATGATAATGATTGGTAAGGGAAGATGGTTGTAAATATTGAATCTGTTCTTCAATGTATTTTAATAGAAGGTCATTATTATATCTATAATCACGTCTTGGATTAACTTGATTGGTATTTGGTTTATAATAGTATTTTGAAGATACTGGAAATATGTCAAGAGTTTTTAACTCTATTTCTTCTTTCATATTTTTCATTACAATTTTTGATATTTCTTGAATATTTTCAATTTTTTCTTCATCATAATCTTCAGGACTAATAATATCTGCTGGATATACCTCATCAACATGGGTAATGACAGGTATAATAGGAACATTAATCATTAATAAGGAACATGATTGAATACATTCTTTTAAATCATGTAAAGTATTAATATCATCATATATTATATTTGATACACTATTAGCCTTACATACATATATAATTAAATCAGGAATAATAGCATATGATATAATTTGATTTGCAGCTTCTAATATATAATTATTTCCCATAACTGAAACTTTATTATTATCAAGAGGAGATAATTCATAAATTTCAAGTGTTTTCCCGTTAGCAATTTTGAATATTTGTTTCTACGTTTTAAAAGTGATAATAGATAAAATTAAATATTAATTAAATAGATATAAATTAATGAGAAAAAAAAAAGATTATTTTATAATAATTTGTATTATAATTATGAATAAGGATTTACTTACCGTTATATTATCTCCTATTTTTTCATCAATAAGTTCACAATCTTCTCGAAAAACAGCATTAATAAGTTTACTTTTACCTTGAGTTTTTCTACCAACTACAATAGCTGTTATATTTCTTTTTGTTAAAAAAAAGTTTTCAGTTTTATTTATTGAATTTTTCAAAGGCTGAAGAAAAGAATATAGTTCTGACTTTGAAAGAGCATCACTATATATAAAGTTATTTATCATTTCTTCACAATCATTGATAATATCTCTATATTTACTTAATACATAATCAATACTATTTGGTGTATTTGTTTCCTGTAATGGTATTAAATTATTTGTAATTGTCGACATTAAGGTTTTAATGTTGATACTATTATTTTCCTCAATATTCCTTGAAACGTCTATTTCCTTCCCTTTGGTAGTAATAGTTCCTTCATTTATAGATTCATCATCTACTTTTGACAGTATCATAATTTCATCATTTGAATTGATTTGATTTCCACCAAAACCAGAATGGGGAGAATCGACTTTTGAAGAATCGATTTTTGAAGGTTTTCTTAATCTTTCTTTATCCATAATAATTTCTGAATTCTTTTTTATATGAAAAACTGGTTTAGCTTCACCATTTTTAATTTCATCAGAAGAGTATAGTTTTGGTTGAGTTTGATTTTCGTGCTGAACTTGTTCAGACTTACCAGATAAAAATGTTAATAATTTTTTAAAAGGAGGATTTTGAGGATCAAAATTTTTATAATAAAATTCCCAAAGAAGTCTTGGTAAAATAAATGTAATGGTTGAAACAATAATAAACTTTAAAATATCAAAAGAGCTTAAGTTCTTAATTGATAAACTCACTTTTTTTGAGTTTATTAAAGGTTTTTCAACTACAGGATTGGTATCGATATTATTTGAATCATAGTTTACAGGAGCTGAAGAAAATAATGTTTTATACATAATAATTATATCGTATACTACAACTATATATAATGTTTCAATTACAAATTATTTATTAATAATATGATAAGATATATTGTTAGTAAAGATTATAATATTATGTATTTGTTAGGGCCTAATTACAATTTTTTTTTTATACAACTACTAACCATTAATTCCCCAAGAAAAAAGAATAAAGGTAAAAATAATAAGTATAATTCTTATTATTCTTAAAATAATTTTCAATTCGCTTTCAATTGAATTAGGAATTACAAATCTTCTAAAATAATTTGATAAAATCCCTGCCATTTTATTTTTGTCGTTATTAATAATATTTATTGAAATATATTTTGGATATTTGTTTTTTTTTATTTTATTGATATAATTACAATTGTATTTTTTCCTTTATTTTTACTTTAATAATAAATGAATATATATTGTATAAGAAATATATGCATATAAATGAAATATTTTTGTCTTCAAATAGTATAGAGTAAATTACTTTTTCTTTTTTAAATTGTTGGTTTATTAATAAATAATTTTGAGAAATAAATTATTATTGTTATTGGTATGATTATTTCTTTTATAATAATAGTTTTGTTATAATAATTTATTCAACGTTGTATTATTTTTATTTTATTTAATGTCTTTCTTTTTTTTTTTTAAGAATGTTTTAAATTTTCTTTAATTTTATTTTTCAAAAAACTTTACATTTTTTTTAATAATTTATCCTACCTTTATTAATATTTTTTAATAAAGGTAGGATATCTAAAATATAAATGCTTTATAAATTAAAAATTAAAAACATAAAATTATGGGATTTTTACATTTTTTTATAGATTTATAATATAAAATTTTTTATAGATTTATTAAAAAAATTTTTTTTTTCTTTTTATTTATTTAATAATTAGCTAAAAAAAAAAAAAGAAAGAAAGAAATAATAAAAAAGTGGATTTTCATTAAAAATTATTTTCAATGGATATTTGAAATAAACGATTTTTAATAAAAATAATAATAATAATAAAAAAAGAAATAAAAAAAATAAACATTTATAAAATAATCATAATAATTATAATATTTTAATTATCAAGTCAAGATTTAAATTTTCACTTATAATAATTTAATTATAATAATAGAAAAAGAATAAAAAATACAAACAAAAGAAATAAAAAAAAAAAAAAATACAATAATATTAAAATAGAGAATTCAATAATAATAATAATAATAAAATTATAATTATCTACTTTTGAAATATAAATTTTTAAATATTAAAAAAAAAAAAAAATGAAAAACTTTTATTCCTTAAAATACATTTTATTATTTGCTGTTCTATTTACTTTATTATTTGTTCAGGTTTCTTCAGAGGTAAATATTATTATTTTTTAAATTATATAATTAAAAGAAAATTAGTTATCTGTTTATTCATTATTTAATTTTTATAATAAAAATTTTTTTTTCTTTAAAAAAAATAAATAAATAATAAAAGACAAACAATTCAATAGAAATTGAGAAAAATGCACAGTTAAAAGCAACGATAGCATCAAGAAGACCTAATACCAATACTTTTTTTACAAAACCAATTTCGAAAAAACAAGTTAAAACTGTAACACCAAAAAAATATCGTAAAAATTTTGTTATTAGAATTCCAAAAACCATTTTTAAACCTTCTGGACCAAAAAGAATTACTATTACAAAAACAACACCACCAGCTACTCTAGAACCTGAAATTCCAACACATACAGCTGGTGATGAAACTACAACTTACTATTCAACTTTTGGATTTGATTTTATTTCCCCAAGTCCTCAATTAAGTAGAATATATAGAACCAAAAAATCCCCTCTAACAAGAGATCCATTAAATGAAGTATCAATAACGAAAGTTTTACATAGTAAGGAAACAGAAACAGCATCAATTACTAATAATGATAGTAAAATTGATTCAGTTACAAAAGTTCACTATAGAACAGAGACTATACCTGTAACTAAAGCTCCATAATTGCAACTATTAGTTATTATTACACCATGTTTTCATTTTAATGTTAATAAAATATTCACATTTTCATTAATAAACCAATTTAAATACTTTTATTAATGACAATTTTTAATAATAAAGTAAGTATAGAATTTATTTATCAACATAAAATAATTCATTAAAATTTTAAAAATTATTTAAAAGATAAATAAAGATACCAATTTAATAGAAATATTTATTATAAAATTAAATCTTTAATTCTACCTTTTTAAATTAATGTTAATATTTTAATGCATAAATAATATTTAATAAAAAATAAAATGATTTATAAGAATTAAAGGTACATTAAAAATAAATATTAAATAAATAATAAAAAAAAATTATATATTAAATAATATATTTTGAATGAATTGTTCAAAGAAAGTGATTTCATTAAAGAAATAATAAAAGACTGGAAATATTTTATAGTATAATTATTTGTTGTGTGCCATTTAAATATTTTAATAATTTTTTTTTTCTTTAAAACTTTTCGCATACTTTTTTTACTGAATAAATCAATGAAATGTTAACAAATAATTATTATTAGTTTATTATTTTATAAAATATGAAATAATAAAATATTAAAAAAAAGTTAGATATGTTTATATATATCTTTTAACAAAGAGAAAATTGTTTTAGGTGTTTTAAGAAAAAGTTAGTTATGTTTTGTGTTTATATATATCTTTTAACAAAGAGAAAGTTGTAAAAGTGTTTTAAGAAAAGGGTTAGCATTTATATAAATATATTTTTTTAAACTCTTTCAACAGATTGTTCCTTCATTTTTATTAATCTTTTATTATAGAGAATCAAATTTATCAAATTTATATAGCTACCAACTCTTTCTTTATTGAAAAACATAGTCAAATTGTTGTAACATTTTTTCTTCTTTATTCAACCTTTTTTTTTTTTTTACTTTTTATTTTAAATGAAAAGAAAACTTTATTAAATAAATAAATTGAAAGTAAATGGGTTTTAATATTAATTTTAATTTTAATTTAATAGATTTAATTTTAATAATAATAATATTATTAAATATTTTCATAACTATATGAAATACTTATGAAAAACACATGATCAGAAATATGATATAAGTTTCTTTTATGTTGTAGTAATTTAATATTAGTTTATTTATAATTTATTATATTAGGTGAAAAATATTTTATTACTATTAACTTCTCTCTTATTAATAATTTCACTTATAATATTTTCTTATTAATTATTAAAGCTCTTCCCTTTCTAATTATTAATTATTTTTTACATGAATATTTTTATATTATAAAATTCCTATAATATAATTGAATATCAATTATATAATGTAATGTATTCATAATATATGAATAATAATTAAATAGGATATAGTATAATATATTTTACATTTTATATGAAATATACTATATAAGGAAAGGTAATGTAATATAAATAAGTATTACAATAAAATTAATACTAATATATAATATTAATATTTAAGAATATAATGAAATATGTACATGAATTCTATAACTAATATATAAATAATGTATTATAATATATATCAATTATTATATTATTATTATGAAATGTTATATATAAATTTCTAAAGATGAAATTGAATATTTTAAATAATAAAAATTATTTTAAATATTGGCTAATATGTAGCTAGACATATTAATTTCATATCAAATACAAATAATTTTTCATTTTCTCCAAGTCGGGTAAACCTTTTATTAAATATAGTTTTTACTATTAAATAGAATTTACTGCCAAATAAGTATTTTAAAGTGATTTATTTTATTATTATTTTTATTTACTATTGTTTACTATTAAAAAAAATTTACTGCCAAAACCTCTAAATACTAAATAGGCAGGTATTTTTAAAGTAATAATTTTTTTTGCTATTGTTTTATTATAGGTCTATTATAAACTATTCTTTAAATCATTTTAATGCTAAACTCAAGATTTCAGCTTTAATATAATTTCTTATAGAATTTATATAACCTATTTAATTATGATCTAATTACATTAATTTTAACTTTGTTGCAATCTAGGCCTTTTCACATTGATCTAAAGAAAAAAAAAAAAGAATATTAATATATTTTTTAAGTATATGATTAATAATGAGTAATATTGAGGTTAAAAAAAAAAAATTTTAAACCTGCCATGAAAGATGAAACTTAATTTTATTATTATTATTATTTATTATTATTATTATTTATTATTGTTTTAATAATAAATAGTAAAGTTTTTTTAATTCATTTTCGAAACTTCTTATATCTGGAAATCATTTTTTATAAAATAAACTTTTATTTTAATTTAAAATTTAATATATAAAATAATATAGTGTTTTATCTTTATATTCTATTTATCATTAATATATATTTTTATTTAAACTTTCTTTATTTTAATTATTAATGCAATGTATACATCTATTATTTTGTATCATTTATTAATATATAATTTATTTGTTTTATATCATAACAAAAATTTAATATAAAAATTATTTATGGCTGATATAAATTAAAAAAAACCATTTACATTAATTTCAATAATTTAAAATTCTTTTGGTTATTAAATTTTATTTTAGAACAATATTAATATGCTATGATATAATTTATTTTATATATTAAATTATATTAATTTTAATTCTATTCTAAAAACCTTTTTATACTTTTTAAATTTATACAGAAAAGTATAAAAATACAATTTTACCACAATTTTTTTTTTTTTTGAAACCAAAAAAAATAAAAATAGAAAGTATTTTTAATAAATTATATTATTAATACTTTTGGTAAAAAGGAAAAAAAAAAAAAAAAAAAATTAATAATAAAAGGAAAAAAGAAAAAAAGTCAAAATTTTAAAAAAAAAATATAAATATAAAAAAAATTAAGAAAATCAATTATTTAAAATATTAAAGTAATATTTGTGAGATAAATTTTAAAAAAAAAATTAATTTTCTTTGAGAGAAAATATAGTATTATTTATAATTTACTAACGTTAAATTATATAATACTCAACTATTTTATCATAGCCACAGATAATACTTTAATTTAAAAAAAGAATAAATAAATTGTACTTCAAAGAAAAAAAAAATAATTAAAAAGTTATTAATTAAAAGAAAAAGATTATAGTATTATAACATATTTTTAAAAAAATATCAAAAATGTCATTATTTTTAAATCAATTAAAGGCTGTTACCTACAGAAATATTTTAATAAAAAAAAATAATAAGAAAAAAACATTTCAGGAATTATTTCTTCCAATATATTTTGTTTTCTTCATTTGTATGTATTTAATTAAAAGTAAAAAATATAATGAAAAAAATAAATATATTTAAATATTAACAAAAAAATTTTTTTTTTTATTTATAACTATCCATAAATATATATTCTAATAAAATAAAATAAAATAGTTATTTTAAGATTCACAGGAAAATCAGTATTATACGAAGCAGAAGATTCTAGAGAAATAGGTGATATTTCAAAATTTTTTTTAATTAATCCAGAACAAAATACAATAGGTTTTGTATTGCCTAATAATGGTAATGATGAAGTAATTTCAAATGTAATGATGGATCCATTATTGAAAGAAAATAATTATCAGTATGTTCGATTCAATAATGAAAAGGAATTAGAAAATTACAATGATGAACACAAAAACCTTTTTGCTGGTATTATTTTTGAAGATAATTTATTCACTTACACTATTAGAATTAATGGAACAGAAGTTACTGACCCAGAAAAAGCTCCAATTGGTAATTATGGTGAAAATAGAGCTGGTATCGTGGATACAGGTTACTATAAATTTTCTTATCTTCAATCTCTTGTGGACTCAACAATTATTAGTATAAAAACCAAGAAACCAATTTCATTTAAATCTACTTTAGGTGATTTAAGTAAACCACCAATTAATTATGTTGGTATGAATGGAATGGGTCCAAAATTGAACTCCTTATATATGAACTTTATTTTCTTATCTCATATTATTATAATTGTTACATTTATAGTTGAAGAAAAAGAAAAGAAAATAAAGGAAGGTATGCTTATGTCTGGTGTTAATTCATCAGTTTTTTGGTTATCATGGGAAATTGTTTACTTTGTAATTATTGTTTTTACAGCATTAATAATAACTGCTTTCTTAGTAATTGTAAAATCCTTCGAGTATATAAATCCTATTATTCTTTTCATTATCATTACCTTATTCGGTTTATCTAACTGTGGTATTGGATTTATATTTTCTACTTTCTTTAAGAAAGCAAAGACTGCAGCTTCATTTGCTGGTACAACTTCCACATTCATTTGTGTTGCTTATCTCGCTATTTCCTATTTAGACAGAAAATTAAAATTAATCTTCAGTTTTCTTATATCTCCTGTTGCAATGGGAAATATAATGGAAGAAATAAGTAAAAAGGAAGACATAAGAGAATATATTACTTTTAAGACTGTTTTTAATAGCGATATTGGTTTATATATTTTAATATTGTTATTTAATAATATTCTTTATTTCGGTTTATCAATATTATTTGAATATTTATTGGATGATTATTCTACTTTAAGACTAAAACGTTCTTCAAGTCACAATATTATTAATGAATCAGATAATAATTATGAACAAGATATAGAAGAAGATTTAAGAAAAAATGAAAAATGTTTAGTTGAAATTTCCAATGTCTCAAAACAATTTGAGAAAAAATCTGAAAACAGTAATTCTAAAAACAAAAAAGAACAATTCTTAGCTGTTAATCACGTTAATTTTAAAGTTTATAAAGATGAAATTTTCTGTATTTTAGGTCATAATGGTGCTGGTAAAACAACATTAATACAAATGATGATTGGTTTAATTAATACTTCTGGTGGTAATATATATTACGATGGTACTGATATTGCAAAAAATACTACACAAATTCGTAGAGATTTCGGTAAATATAAATTAAAACTTAAAAATATATATATAATATATATATAATAATTGCTTTATAAAACGTATAGAAAATAATAGACTTGAATATTGTATAAATTATAATTTTATAAATATAATCTAAAATATTTTTTTTGACGTTTTGATTACATTTTTAATTTATAAAAAAGGTGTCTGCCCTCAAACAAACATTCTTTTTGATGAACTTACCGTTAGCGATCATATTAAGATTTTCTCAATGATTAAAAATGTCAAAGTTGATATCAATGAAATTTTAAAGGAAGTTGATTTAGAACACAAAAAAGATGATAAGGTTATAAATCTTAGTGGTGGTCAAAAAAGAAAGTTATGTATTGCTATTGCTATTATTGGTAATCCAAAATACATTTTCTTAGATGAACCAACTACAGGTCTTGATCCATTATCAAGAAGAAAGATTTGGGATCTTTTATCAAAGAAAAAGATGGGAAGAGTTATATTTTTAACTACTCATTATATGGATGAAGCTGATATTCTTGCAGATCGTAAACTTATTTTGAATCATGGTAAAATTCGTTGTTTAGGTACTAGTGTTTATTTAAAGAATCACTTTAACATGGAATACAGTCTTGATATTGAAAGTAATTCTTGTGATCAAGTTGATGATATCATTAAGAAATACATTCCTGAAAGTAAATATATTATTGATTCTGAAAAGCAATCAAAGAATACTGATGTTGAAATGAGAACTTGGAAGTTACCAATTTCTTCTACATCTGAATTTTCTAATTTATTTAATGAAATAGAATCTTATGCTGGAGAAAATAAACTTATTAAAAATTACGCTTTAACAATGCCAACCTTGGAAGAATTATTTATTCGTTTAGAAGATGATCATACTGAAGAAACACCAAAAGAAAACACTGGAAGTGATGCTTTTATTATTAATACTAATGAAGGATTACCAAACTTAAAAGAAGTTCAAGGATTAACCAATATTCAAAAAATAATTACTTTAATAAAATTCAGATTAAAGATTTTCTTCCACAATAAATCATTTGCCGTTAGTGCCCTTTTAACACCGGTTATTATTACTATAATTACCTTTATTCTTCTTAAAGCAATGGATAATGTTCAAATTGTAACATTTAAACCAAAAGAAATTTCACCAACTATGTACAATGGTTCACTCTGGAATGTTGATACAACTCAAACAAATATTCCTAATTTCAAAGAATTATATGGAAATATGGTTGGTGCAGATGCATTAAAAAGCTATTCCAATGAAGAATTAAATAAAATAGGTAAAACTGTAAACAAAGAACCATACTATGTTTCTTCTGTATCAGGTTCACTTGAAAATGACAGTTACAATTTCAATATTTACTTAAATACATCCATGAGTCATTCATTACCTGCAACAATGAATGCCCTCTCAAATACTATTCTCGCCTCTAATAATATCAATGAAAGAATTGTCACTAAATCTCATCCATTTTCATATGGAAACTATGTATTTGTTACAGCTGCTAGTGTTATTATTGGTATTTATATAGGAGCTGCTTTACTTACTGGTATTTCTTTATACGGCCCATTAATTGTAAGAGAAAGAGTTAATCAATTACTTCAACAACTTCAATTAAATGGTGTATCAAGATTTAATTATTGGATATCTTCTCTTTTAACTGATGCAAGTCTTACATTTGTTACTAGTGTATGTATAGTTATTGTTGGTATTATTTTCCAACCTCAAGTATTCCTTGACGTTAACGTTATAATCATTTTATTAATAACAAATGTCTTGTGGTAAGTAAAAGAATAAATATATGAAAATATACATATATATATTAAAAATATATTTTATTTATTCAATGCTAAACTCTTTTTTATATATGGTATATAATAGGTCTTTTGCTACATTAATTTATCAATATGTTATTAGTTTCTTCTTTGATAAAGTAGATACTGCAAATTCATTTATGGCATTAATTAATCTTCTTCCAGCCTATGTTGGTGTTATCGCTTTTTCATTAATCAATAATCAATATCAATCCACTGATCCAAATAAAATGTATTCAAATACAGCTATTATTGTAGAAATTATATTTGGATTAATTAATCCACCATATGCCATTATGGGTATTTTTAATGCCTTATTCACCATTCAATTCTTAATGAAACTTTTGAAGTTAGATCTTGGTTTTAACTACTTATTAAAATTTAATTCTGGAATTACCCCATTAATTCTTGTTTTAGTTGTTGATATTATTATTTACTTTATTTTATTATTAAAATGTGATGCCAGAAAGAATCAATCCAATGCCAGTGATATTCATACACCTACTCCAGAAAGTACTGAAGAAAATAAAAGATTACTTCAAGAAGGTGATGAAGATGTCTATAATGAATATTTAAACATTAAGTCCAACTATAACAACCTTCCAATTAGTACTCTTCAAATAAGTAAAGATTATAGAGTAAGCTTACCAAGTAATCCAGAAGAAAAGAAGATAATTAAAGAAAGAACTAAATATAAATTTGGTGATGTTCACAAATCACCATACACTAGAAATACATATGTAAGAACTGCAGTTGAAGATGTTTCATTTGGAATTAATAAGCATGAATGTTTTGGTTTATTAGGACCAAATGGTGCTGGTAAATCAACAACATTAAACATGATTACTTCCACTATTCCTCAAACTACTGGTAAGATTTATTATGATGGTGTAGAATCTCATATTGCTAGATATAATAATATTTCTCTTGGTTATTGTCCACAAAACGATACCTTCTGGAAAGAATTAACTATTCGTGAACATCTTGAATTTTTCTTAAAGATTCGTGGTTATTCAGATGAATTAGCTAAAGAATATACTACACAATACATTCGTAGTTGTGGTTTAGAAGAACATGAAGGAAAGCATGCTTCTAAATTAAGTGGTGGTACTAAGCGTAAGCTTTGTTTATTAATGGCTATTTGTGGTTGTCCAAATCAAGTTTTATTAGATGAACCAACTGCTGGTATGGATCCATCAACCAGAAGATACATCTGGAATATTATTAAGGAAACCAAAAAAGAAAATAATACTGCTATTATTATGACAACTCACTCTATGGAAGAAGCTGAATTCTTATGTGATCGTCTTGGTATTTTAATTAATGGAAGATTAAAATGTATTGGATCACCAGAACATATTAAAATGAAATATGGTGAAGGTTACAATTTAGAAGTTCAATCAAAGGATATTGAAGCCTTCCATACTAAGATGATTGAAGAAGTTGGTATTTTAGGTAATGTCTATAAGAAAGAAATTAAATCTCACGATCGTGTAAATTATGAGATTTCAATTCAAAAGGGTATTGGCAAAATATTTGAAGCTATGGAAGGATGTAAAGCATCCGGTTTAATTTCTGACTATACTTTTAGTCAAACATCTTTAGAACAAATCTTTATTAACTTTGCCAAACTTCAAATTATAAATAATGACAATTCAAATTAAATAATAATTGATTAAAAAAAAAAAAAAAAAAAAAAGAAAAAGAAAATTATAATGATTAATAATAAAAAAAAAAAAAAAAAAAAGGTATATTTAAATAAAAAAAAAGTATATCTATTTTTTTTTTTTATTTTTTCTTTTTTTTTTTTTTTTTTTGTAACATTAACATTTTAAAATAACAAACAATTTTATTTTTATGCCTATAAAATATAAGTTATACCTATATTAATACATCAATATCTATTTATTATATATAAAAAATTAACTATCCATATCCTATATATAAAATAAATTAAGAATTTTTTTTTTTTTTTCATTTTTCCAAAATAAATATTCTGTAAATTTATATATATATATATAAAAACAAACAAACAAACCAAAATAAATAAATAAATTAAATATTAAAAAAAAAAAAAAATTTTTTTTTTTTATAGTGTTTATTCATTAATGTGTTTTTTTTTTTTTTTTTTATACAAAAAGTATTCTTGTAATTTTTATTTATACTTTTAAAAAAAAAAAAAGAAAAAATAAAAATGCGTACTATCCTTTTTTCAGTAATAGGATTGAAAAGATTTATATATCTATAGATTTAATACTAAATATTTTCAGACTTTCAATGATCACTTTTTCTTAGTCAAGGTTCATGGTTCATCAAAAGATTGTATTAAAATCTTACACATGTTAAAGAAGAAACTTTCAGTTACCTCAATTTCCTTTTCAGCTCGTAGTAGAAGGAATCACAAATACACTTTTTCCACTCTCAAACGTAAAATTTTAGTTTCTAATAAACATCAACATTCTATTCAACAATCATTTCAACAATCAGTTCAACAATCTCATCAACAATCCGATCTTCAACAAGATCTTCAACAAGATCTTCAACAAGTTTCCCATCATGAAAATATTCCAGATCTACAGCAAACACAATTTCAATCTCAACATTCAACAATTAATTCTAATAGTTCTATCAACTCTGATAACAGTTCAATAGTTGATAGTTCTTCAGTTTCACAGCCATCTAGTAATAGTTCTACTTATTCCTCTGATGCATCATCCATTAATAATGATGACCTTGATAATAATAATAATAGCAACGATTCTTCCTCATCCAACAAGCCTGATAACTTTTCTTTTTGTCTTAGTTGGAACACCAATGGGTGGAATCACGAAAAGAGAGATAGTATTAGCTATTTCACAGCTATTTTCAAACCATTATTTTTATGTTTCCAAGAAACTGGTAATGGTTCTGGATCGAATACAGATTATCCTTGTCGTGTTACTTTGCGAAACTATAGACACTTTTTCAAGAAAGCTGACGAATCAGTTCCGGGAATGAGAGGTTTATATTTAGGTTTTCACAATTCATGTCAAGCCTCACTTGAAAACTTCTCTGGAAAGTATATTATTTCTATTTATACTTTTAGTCTCTGGAATAGATTCAAATGCTCGATTGGTAATGTTTATATGCCTCATAGTCATCACAACATCTATGTTGATCATGCAAAGTTAGAAGTTCGCTTGTGGTTACAAACTCATTCATCCCATCCATCGATTCTTGTTGGTGATTTTAATATGTCTAAAGTAAAATTATCCAACTGGTTATCAACTAATGGATTAGGAGATTGGGAAATTCTTCCGCTTAGAGGGTCTACTATCTCTTGGACTCGAGGTGATCAATCTTCCGACATTGACCATGCTCTTATCAATTCGAAGATGAAAGATCTTATTCACTCAGGATCATTTATAAATAATTTTTATCCTGTATCAGACCATAAGCCACTTCTTATTAATGGTAAAATTATTCCTATGGAAGATTTTTCTAATGACTTTAATGTTCCTAAGAAAATTCTGAAATGGAATAGATTAAAATGTATTGAGGAAAAGGAATCTATTCTTAGTCATAATAAATTCCAAATTCTTTCAGCAAAATTCAACGATCCTAATGTTTCTACAGATGAACTTTCCAAAGAGTTTACTTCAACTGCTTTTTCAATTGCAGACGAGCTCAGTATTACCTCAGCAAATAATGTTATAAAGTCTTCATTTCATATTTCACAACAAATTTTTAATCTCCAAAAAATCAAAATGAAGTTGTATAAGAGATTTAAAAAAGAAAGAATTTATGATATAGATGAATTTATTAAAAGAATTAAAATCTACCGTAAGCTCATTGATTACATCCACAAAAGATGTAATGAATTTAGGAAACAAGAATATCTTCATTGGATTAAAACAGGATGTGAGTATATGAAGAGTCATAATCCTAAGAAGGCCTGGAAATGGATCAAGAAAACTGCAAAAATTGGAAAAGATTCTTTCTTTATTGCTCAACCAATTAAAAATAAAAATGGAGAATTAGTTGTTGCTACGGAAGAACAACTTGAAGTGTGGCATGATCATTTCGAAAACCTTGCATCAGATCCAAGTGGTGTAAGTCTTGATTTGGAGAATTGGTATGAAGAACCAATGAATAAACGTTTTTCACTTCCTATGCTTGATGAGTGGGATATCAACCAAGATATTAGTATTGATGAAGTCAAGTCAGCTATCCTCTCTACTCCAAATTATAAAGCATCAGGTCCGGATGGTATTCCAATTGAATTTTACAAAGCATTAATTCCATCAAGTAATGATTCTAATAATGCTACAGATAATAATTCTTCTGGTAATACTACTTCAGATAATGATGCTCATGGTTTAAATTTTATTCTTAAATTATTTAACCGTATTTGGGATGGAGATTTCCCCAACTCATGGAATGAATCCAGTATTGTTTCTATTCCTAAGAAGGGAGATTTGACAGATTGTGATAACTATCGAGGTATATCACTTATCAATAATGGTATTAAGTTGATCTCCAAAATTGTCACCACTAGAATCTCAGAATATGGTCTAAAGAATAATTTCATTAGACCTGAACAATTTGGTTTTCGAAAAAAGGAAGAAAGTATCAGTCTTTTCATTTCAATCCAAGAAATATGCCGTAGACGTCAATTAGATAATAAAGAGACATATTTGGCCTTTTTAGATCTCAGGAAAGCATACGATTCAGTCCCAATCGGTAATATTCTCCATAAATTAGATTGTTTAGGAATCCGAGGTAAGAGTTAACAATTTATCAAAAATTTATATTTAACATCTAAGGCTAATGTCAAATTAGATGGACAATTCTCGAAATCTTTTGATGTGAAGAAAGGAGTCCGTCAAGGTTGCCCACTTTCTCCTATTCTTTTTAATCTCTTTATTAATGATATATTTAAAGAGTGTGAAGATCTCGGAGTCAGTTTAGGTGACACTCGATGCTGTGGTGGACTTTTTGCAGATGATATAGTTATTTGTGCTCCAACAAGAGGATGCTTAAAAAAGATGCTTAGAAGAGTTAATGAATGGGCATTGTATAATGAAATGGAATTTGGTATCCAGAAATGTTCAACGATGGTGATTCGTCCTGAATCAATAGAAAATCAGAACAAGAGAGATCCAACATTTTACTTAGCAGGACAACCCATTCCAACTACTGATTGTTATACTTATCTTGGTGTTCCATTTGATAAGAATTTGTCCCTTAAACCAGTAATTAAAGTTCTTAATAACAAGGTTTTGAAAGGACTTTTCTCAGTCAGTAAATTCTTAAGAAATCCTAATATTCCTATTCCTTTCAAAAAACTAGTACTTAACTCTCAAGTGATTAGCAGAGTTTCATACTTTGCACCATTACTTGGATCCAACAAAGCTAGGTCTAGGATTGCTCAGAAGCATGTTAACAAAGGAATACGATGGGTTGCCGGAGTTCATAAAGCTGTATCGTTTATATCTTTATACTCTATCTCAAAAGATTTGAATATTCCTCCATTGTCAGCCAAATGTGCGTTAGCTCAGGTTAGATGTTTTAACAAATGGAAAAACTCAAATTGTATTATCTCACACCTTCTCAATTACATTCCTAAATTTAGAAAATACACGTGGTGCAAATCAAGTAGGACACTTGATAAAAAACTAAAGAAACATGGAGATGTTAAAGCAGTTAAAAACTTTTATTGGAAAGATCTCAAAGGGAATTCAATCAAAGCGCAATATTATGATGATAATAAATTTATTGAAACTAAAGATTTTATTAAATTATGTTATGAATACCCAGAGTTTGCCTATGGCTTCTACTGGCTATTGAAAGCAAGAAGCGGATATAAGTTGGATGCTAGAGTTGCCAAAGCTGCTAAATTTGTTGATCCAGTTTGTCCTAACTACTGTCCATGTTGCAAGTGTGGTGTTCAAAGTATTAAACATTGGTTATTAGATTGTCCAACATTTAGAGATATCCGTATTAAACATTATGATTCCATAGTCCAGCTACTTAATTTTTTCAGTCAACGTAATTCCAATAGTCCTATCAATAATAATGAAATTGATAATATCAGTAGAGATAGCAATAACATTAATAGTAATAGTAACAATAGTAGTAATAACAATAGTAATAGTAACAATAGTAATAATAACAATAGTAGTAATAGAAATAGTAATAATAACAATAGTAGTTATAGAAATAATAATACTAGTAATGATAGCAATAGTGAAGATAATAATTCTAATTTAGATAGTAATTTAATTAATGATAGTAATAGTTCTAATAATCCGGTGAATATTAATGTGTATGATTATTCTAGTGTGTGCAGTAAAATATTTAAATTCCTTCTTGGGGGAAGAAGTTTTAACAATATCAATTACAATTCAAGGGTATGGAAAGAACTTTGTAAGCGTCAGATTCAATCTGGTACTAATGAAGGAACACCATTCTTGACGGTAACCGCGGAACTTCTAACCAAAATCATGCCTTTTGCTATTGGCCAGCAATGGTCAATGTTCAAAAGGTTTGAAGCAACATCCAAGAGCGTCAATGCTGAAGAAACAGTAAGACAGGCCAGGAGGGCCAGCGCAACCAATGGAGATCATAATTTTGTTCCATGACAAAATTTTGATCTTTGGCTCGGTGTCCCATTGGAAGTCAAATACAATTATTATACTTTAGTATGATAGTGGCTTTCTTACTTTAATTAAAATTACTAGAATACATTATACCCAATTTTTATTCATTTGTGTTTATTTAAACATATTTTTTTTTATTTTTATTTATTTTTAATTTTTTATTACATGTATTATAATTTTAATTAAATTAATAATAAAGTTTAAAATATTTGATGCCGTTAAAAAAAAAAAAAAAAAAAAAAAAAAATTTAGTAGGCAATAGTAACCATGTAAAAATTCTTGATATTCATAATTTATTAGTATGAAGAAATCGTTAGAGGAATGAAATAAAATGAATCAACAGGTGAGTATTAAATCTTTTTTTTTTTTTTTTTTTTTTTTTTTTTTTTTTTTAACGGCATCAAATATTTTAAACTTTATTATTAATTTAATTAAAATTATAATACATGTAATAAAAAATTAAAAATAAATAAAAATAAAAAAAATATGTTTAAATAAACACAAATGAATAAAAATTGGGTATAATGTATTCTAGTAATTTTAATTAAAGTAAGAAAGCCACTATCATACTAAAGTATAATAATTGTATTTGACTTCCAATGGGACACCGAGCCAAAGATCAAAATTTTGTCATGGAACAAAATTATGATCTCCATTGGTTGCGCTGGCCCTCCTGGCCTGTCTTACTGTTTCTTCAGCATTGACGCTCTTGGATGTTGCTTCAAACCTTTTGAACATTGTCCATTGCTGGCCAATAGCAAAAGGCATGATTTTGGTTAGAGGTTCCGCGGTTACCGTCAAGAATGGTGTTCCTTCATTAGTACCAGATTGAATCTGACGCTTACAAAGTTCTTTCCATTCCCTTGAATTGTAATTAATATTGTTAAAACTTCTTCCCCCAAGAAGGAATTTAAATATTTTACTGCACACACTAGAATAATCATACACATTAATATTCACCGGATTATTAGAACTATTACTATCATTAACTAAATTACTATCTAAATTAGAATTATTATCTTCACTATTGCTATCATTACTAGTATTATTATTTCTATAACTACTATTGTTATTATTACTATTTCTATTACTACTATTGTTATTATTACTATTGTTACTATTACTATTGTTATTACTACTATTGTTACTATTACTATTAATGTTATTGCTATCTCTACTGATATTAACATTTTCATTATTATTGATAGGACTATTGGAATTACGTTGACTGAAAAAATTTAGTAGCTGGACTATGGAATCATAATGTTTAATACGGATATCTCTAAATGTTGGACAATCTAATAACCAATGTTTAATACTTTGAACACCACACTTGCAACATGGACAGTAGTTAGGACAAACTGGATCAACAAATTTAGCAGCTTTGGCAACTCTAGCATCCAACTTGTATCCGCTTCTTGCTTTCAATAGCCAGTAGAAGCCATAGGCAAACTCTGGGTACTCATAACATAATTTAATAAAATCTTTAGTTTCAATAAATTTATTATCATCATAATATTGCGCTTTGATTGAATTCCCTTTGAGATCTTTCCAATAAAAGTTTTTAACTGCTTTAACATCTCCATGTTTCTTTAATTTTTTATCAAGTGTCCTACTTGATTTGCACCATGTGTATTTTCTAAATTTAGGAATGTAATTGACAAGGTATGAGATAATACAATTTGAGTTTTTCCATTTGTTAAAACATCTAACCTGAGCTAACGCACATTTGGCTGACAATGGAGGAATATTCAAATCTTTTGAGATAGAGTATAAAGATATAAACGATACAGCTTTATGAACTCCGGCAACCCATCGTATTCCTTTGTTAACATGCTTCTGAGCAATTCTAGACCTGGCTTTGTTGGATCCAAGTAATGGTGCAAAGTATGAAACTCTGCTAATCACTTGTGAGTTAAGTACTAGTTTTTTGAAAGGAATAGGAATATTAGGATTTCTTAAGAATTTACTGACTGAAAAAAGTCCTTTCAAAACCTTGTTATTAAGAGCTTTAATTACTGATTTAAGGGACAGATTCTTATCAAATGGAACACCAAGATAAGTATAACAATCAGTAGTTGGAATGGGTTGTCCTGCTAAGTAAAATGTTGGATCTCTCTTGTTCTGATTTTCTATTGATTCAGGACGAATCACCATCGTTGAACATTTCTGGATACCAAATTCCATTTCATTATACAAGGCCCATTCATTAACTCTTCTTAGCATCTTTTTTAAGCATCCTCTTGTTGGAGCACAAATAACTATATCATCTGCAAAAAGTCCACCACAGCATCGAGTGTCACCTAAACTGACTCCTAGATCTTCGCACTCTTTAAATATATCATTAATAAAGAGATTAAAGAGAATAGGAGAAAGAGGGCATCCTTGACGGACTCCTTTCTTCACATCAAAAGATTTCGAGAATTGTTCATCTAATTTGAAATTAGCCTTAGATGTTAAATATAAATTTTTGATAAATTGTAAACTCTTACCTCGGATTCCTAAACAATCTAATTTATGGAGAATATTACCGATTGGGACTGAATCGTATGCTTTCCTGAGATCTAAAAAGGCCAAATATGTCTCTTTATTATCTAATTGACGTCTACGGCATATTTCTTGGATTGAAATGAAAAGACTGATACTTTCTTCCTTTTTTCGAAAACCAAATTGTTCAGGTCTAATGAAATTATTCTTTAGACCATATTCTGAGATTCTAGTGGTGACAATTTTGGAGATCAACTTAATACCATTATTGATAAGTGATATACCTCGATAGTTATCACAATCTGTCAAATCTCCCTTCTTAGGAATAGAAACAATACTGGATTCATTCCATGAGTTGGGGAAATCTCCATCCCAAATACGGTTAAATAATTTAAGAATAAAATTTAAACCATGAGCATCATTATCTGAAGTAGTATTACCAGAAGAATTATTACCTGTAGCATTATTAGAATCATTACTTGATGGAATTAATGCTTTGTAAAATTCAATTGGAATACCATCCGGACCTGATGCTTTATAATTTGGAGTAGAGAGGATAGCTGACTTGACTTCATCAATACTAATATCTTGGTTGATATCCCACTCATCAAGCATAGGAAGTGAAAAACGTTTATTCATTGGTTCTTCATACCAATGCTCCAAATCAAGACTTACACCACTTGGATCTGATGCAAGATTTTCGAAATGATCATGCCACACATCTAGTTGTTCTTCTGTAGCAACAACTAATTCTCCATTTTTATTTTTAATTGGTTGAGCAATAAAGAAAGAATCTTTTCCAATTTTTGCAGTTTTCTTGATCCATTTCCAGGCCTTCTTAGGATTATGACTCTTCATATACTCACATCCTGTTTTAATCCAATGAAGATATTCTTGTTTCCTAAATTCATTACATCTTTTGTGGATGTAATCAATGAGCTTACGGTAGATTTTAATTCTTTTAATAAATTCATCTATATCATAAATTCTTTCTTTTTTAAATCTCTTATACAACTTCATTTTGATTTTTTGAAGATTAAAAATTTGTTGTGAAATATGAAATGAAGACTTTATAACATTATTTGCTGAGGTAATACTGAGCTCGTCTGCAATTGAAAAAGCAGTTGAAGTAAACTCTTTGGAAAGTTCATCTGTAGAAACATTAGGATCGTTGAATTTTGCTGAAAGAATTTGGAATTTATTATGACTAAGAATAGATTCCTTTTCCTCAATACATTTTAATCTATTCCATTTCAGAATTTTCTTAGGAACATTAAAGTCATTAGAAAAATCTTCCATAGGAATAATTTTACCATTAATAAGAAGTGGCTTATGGTCTGATACAGGATAAAAATTATTTATAAATGATCCTGAGTGAATAAGATCTTTCATCTTCGAATTGATAAGAGCATGGTCAATGTCGGAAGATTGATCACCTCGAGTCCAAGAGATAGTAGACCCTCTAAGCGGAAGAATTTCCCAATCTCCTAATCCATTAGTTGATAACCAGTTGGATAATTTTACTTTAGACATATTAAAATCACCAACAAGAATCGATGGATGGGATGAATGAGTTTGTAACCACAAGCGAACTTCTAACTTTGCATGATCAACATAGATGTTGTGATGACTATGAGGCATATAAACATTTCCAATCGAGCATTTGAATCTATTCCAAAGACTAAAAGTATAAATAGAAATAATATACTTTCCAGAAAAGTTTTCAAGTGAAGCTTGACACGAATTGTGAAAACCTAAATATAAACCTCTCATTCCCGGAACTGATTCGTCAGCTTTCTTGAAAAAGTGTCTATAGTTTCGCAAAGTAACACGACAAGGATAATCTGTATTCGATCCAGAACCATTACCAGTTTCTTGGAAACATAAAAATAATGGTTTGAAAATAGCTGTGAAATAGCTAATACTATCTCTCTTTTCGTGATTCCACCCATTGGTGTTCCAACTAAGACAAAAAGAAAAGTTATCAGGCTTGTTGGATGAGGAAGAATCGTTGCTATTATTATTATTATTAAAGTCATCGTTATTAATGGATGATGCATCAGAGGAATAAGTAGAACTATTACTAGATGGCTGTGAAACTGAAGAACTATCAACTATTGAACTGTTATCAGAGTTGATAGAACTATAAGAATTAATTGTTGAATGTTGAGATTGAAATTGTGTTTGCTGTAGATCTGGAATATTTTCATGATGGGAAACTTGTTGAAGATCTTGTTGAAGATCTTGTTGAAGATCGGATTGTTGATGAGATTGTTGAACTGATTGTTGAAATGATTGTTGAATAGAATGATGATGTTTATTAGAAACTAAAATTTTACGTTTGAGAGTGGAAAAAGTGTATTTGTGATTCCTTCTACTACGAGCTGAAAAGGAAATTGAGGTAACTGAAAGTTTCTTCTTTAACATGTGTAATATTTTAATACAATCTTTTGATGAACCATGAACCTTGACTAAGAAAAAGTGATCATTGAAAGTTTGAAAATATTTAACACTAATAACTGAATTAAATTTATCTTCTAGAATAACCTCGAGTTTTTCCCATAGCATATTTACTGACCATGATCGAATACCACGGATAAAGAAGGAGCGAATATCATCTAAGGGGATACCATAAGACCGGGTACCACGTCTGATATAATTCTTATCTTTAATATAAAGGACTGACATGATAATAAATTCTAATTAAAAAATATTGAATATAAAATAAATACTAATAAAAATTACAAATATAACGTATATGGAAAAAAATCTGTCTCTCTCTCTCTTCTTAAAAGTACTGGATAGAACAAAAATTGTTACGATGCTTTGTTTAAAGTTTCTTTTTTTTGAATTCTAGTTGTAAATTTTCTTTAAAAATTCTAGTTTTGGTTTGTTGTTAGTAAATTCGATTCGCTTTTTGACACTAAAATTGTTTGACTTTACTTTTCATTAAATATTTAAATTGGTAAAAAATTTGAATCAAGAATGTCGACACCAGAAAGCTTGTGAATAGTATTTTTACATGATGTAGAGTGAATCAGTCTCTTACAAGAAACAATACAACAATAGCCACATGAATATAAAAATACAATGCAAATGCTAAAGTTGACTACATTGGATTCTTACAAGAGAAGAGTAGTACTACATGAATACATGAATAAAGAAAAAAATACAGCAACAAAATGTATTACTCTTCTAATTAAATACTATACAAACTTACCTGAGTATCAAACATTCAACTTATTCATCAAATACTTAAATTCGATGAATAAAATGTTTTTTAATCGCTCAGTACCATGAGCTTAGTCCTAATAATTTTCCCTTAAAGACTAACCAAGCATCCATTGCGCAATGCTTGGATTTAATTTTTTCTACTCTCTCAGTACCATGAGCATGAGTAGACCCCCTTGAGAAACTACATTTATTAAATAAATGAAGGCACGTTCCCAAGAGGGATTGCCTACTAAAAGCAAAAAAAAAAAAAAAAAAAAAATTGCTAAAACTATCGTTAAAAAAAAACTTTTTTAATCCTTATTTAAAGAAAGTTTGCCTTTCATTCATATTAACATTACGTTTGATTTTAAGCAAATGTTTCAAAAAAAAAAAAAAAAAAAAACTATTTTTATATAGTAGTATTATTTCTTTCCCTTTCCTTTCAATAAAGAAATCTAATAATAATTTTTTTTATATATATCTTTATTATATACACATGAATATTAATTACTGCAAATACTTTTTATTCGAAAAAGAAATTATTAAAAAAACGACATTTACATTATAAAATAAAACTTTATAAAAAAAAATTTTTTTTTTTAAAAATGAATATTTAAAGAAAAATATAATAAATAAATGATTCTTTTCAAAAAGGAAATAAAAAAAAAAAAAAAAAAAAAATATAGAAAATATAATATTCAATTCAATTTTTTAATATTTATGTCATGAATTATTTATAATATTTATATTTTTATATTATTTTTTTTTTTTTATTAAGTTTAAAATCTTTTTAATTATAAAAGAAATATAGGCAATTTTTCTAGAATAAATATAAATTTTCTATAGTAATTTATATTTTGCTTTTTCATAACATTATAAATTATTATATTAAAAAAGGGTATACAAAATTAAAAATTAAAACTTTATATTTTTTTGAAATTCGAAAAATAAAAATATATAAAAAAAAGAAAGAGAAATAAAATAATAAATAATTATTATTTTATAAACAAAATTTATCTATTTTTATACTATTATATAAAGTCTAGCTTAATAGATAAGTGATTTATAATACGTATATATATAAGGTGAAATATATTTTTTTGTATATTTTATCAAATAGTTGTTTTTCCTCCATTTCCATTTCTAGATCAATACAAAAAAAACGTTTTTTAAAAAATAAAATCTAATCGATATGCTAAAGGATAATTACTTCATTTTTATATACATATTTTTTCCTGTTTAATAATTATCAATAATTATTCAATAGATTTTTTTTTTTAAAAAAAAAAATAAAAATATAGCGAGATATATTATTAAATTACTGGAATATTATATTTATGATATAGTTAAGATATGATAGATAAATGCGTTATTCGTTATTGGATTAAATATATTTTGTTTTCTAATGTTTTTTTGATTTTGTTTTTTATGTTTAGTTAAGTAATCTTAAAATTTCATTAACTAAATCGAATGATCCATCATCAGTGATAACAATATCAAAAGTATTCATATATTTATTTAACATTTTAAACTTGTTTAAATTTAAGAAACCAATAGATAAGCAGGTTTCATGTTCAGCACCATCAGCCATCTTAATATCACCAAGAGAGTCACCACAAACAATAACATTCTTACGATTTTTATATTTCTTTTCATATTCAGTTCCTTCTAATCCGAAATTATTCTTATTAAATACATGATATAATTGACCAACAAATTTATCACAAATACCGGTTTCTTCATTGAATGACATAGTATTAGAAACTACTTTCATATTTTCATATAAAAGGTCTGATTGGACAAGAGATTCTTGAATGACATTTTGAACACCAGCTGAGAAAACAAGGAATGGAATTTCTTTATCTCTACAAGTTTGGAAAACATCCTTAATACCTGGACGGAAAACTACTGAATTTTCGCGACACATAGTAGTAATATCATCTTTATGAATTTTTTCGTCAAGAATGGCTTGATTAGCATTTTTATACCAATCTACAATGTATGGATATTTTTCATCATCAGTAAGATCTGGACTAATTTCAATTGGATAGTATTTTGCCTTTAATGCTTCACATTTCTTATGGTATTCATCACTAACAGTAGAACTTTTGGTAATAATATCATGAGAACTTGGACTCTTTCTACCATTATGCCAATACTTTGTAATAGTCATATCAAAGTCAGAAACAATGTGAACATTATTTTTACCTTCAAGAACAATCTTTAAAATTTTCTTTTCAACATTTTCAAAATCTTTAATTTCAACATTTCTAAAAGTAAGAATAATGGTGAGAAGATAATTCAAAATTGTTTTTGTTCTTTTAAGGTTAGCAATATCATTATAGGCTAAATTTTCGCCTGCTGAGTAATGTTGTTGTGAAACGATCATTTTTAATTTTTTATTTTATTTTTAAAATAAAAAAAAATCTAAATTTTATTTTCAAATACTTTATATTATTTATACTAAATAGATAGGCTATATAATCCTAAAATCTTTATGTATAGATATGCCTATATGGGAAGTTTTTTTTTTTTTTTCCTATTTATTGTTGTTCGTTCGTTGATTTCTTCAATCACAGAGGAAGCTTTAATTTTTTTTTTTTCTTTAATAAATTTAAAATTAATTAAAATATAAAAAGTAAAAAAAAAAAGATAAAGATTTATAAAAAAATGAAGATTTTTTCTTGTTTTTATACCTTTTTTTTTTTTGCTTTTAAAAAATGGCATCCATCCCTTTTTTCTATTGAATAGAATTTTCTTGTTTCCTCGCTAAAGAAAAAAGTTTAATAATTAATTATTCCTCTTTAATTATATTAATGTATGATAAAAAAGTATATTTTATATTATTCAGAGAATTATAGTTTTTCTGCTCAATCTATGAGATTTTAATTAGTATTAATGAAGAGTATAGAATAATAAATCTCATCTATTATAAATAATATATTATGAAATGTATTATAATATATTATATAATTTATATGACATTGCTTATGAAATGACTTTATATTTTAATTTTGTTTATTATTAAATTTAATATATGATACTAAATGGTATCAATATTTATTTAATATATATAATATATATGTTATTTAATAAATCAATATAAATGAAATTTATTATAAATATATAGAAATGGAGAATTATTAATTATTAATTTGAAAATGATTTGTAATATATTAATATATATGACTTTGACACATTTACAATTCATTTCAGTACAATAATAAATATATGTATATTAATAATATATGGATAATATATATATAATATTAAACATAATTAAAACTTTAAAAATGCTAAATAGGATCAGTTGAGTGAAGTAAAATTAGGGTAGAATTGGAAAGGATGGTTTGGTCATTTATTTCTATGAACAAAAAATAAAAAAGGAAAGGAAAGGAAAAGCAAGAAAAAAAAAAAAAGGAAAAACAAAAGATTATAAAATTTACTTAACAAAGAAATATTAAAAAATTAAAGTGAAATAATAATATTTCTGTATAATAATAAAATAAAATACATTTGGGAATCAACCAAAAAAAAAGAATGATTCAGCCATATTTTATAAATAGTCTCCTGGACTAAATTTAATTACTTCAAATTAAAAATGTTTGAATTTAAAATGTAATTATAAATAAATAAAATTGAATAAAAAGGAGAATGAAAGTTTGAAAATGTCTTTTCATAAATTAATAAACTATTCAATTAATTGAAAAAGTCATTTTCCTAATACGCCATCCAACAAGAAAAGAATTTAATTTTTTTTTTTTTTAAAGAAAAATAATAATGTTATTAACTATATTAAATTATAATAATTGATGATACCAAAAATATGAAACATGTGTTCCCAGAGTAATAAATAATAATCTTTATTTTAATAAAAATGATCATTATACAATAGTATAATTATTAACATCATATAAGAAAAGAATTATTAGTATATATATAAAAAAAAAAGGTTATCCTTATGTAAAATATATAGTATATATATTGATTTATAATTGATCAAGAAATAACTATTATTAGAATAATCCGATTATCAAATATAATATCATTTCTATCATTTAATATTCCTTTTTTTTAAAAAAAAAATAAAAATAAAAAACTATTAATATATAAACTTTAGTAAAACTGTTTTTCTTTTTTATTATTGTTAAAATATAATGCTTATACATTATAAAGATATAATCTCTATGTTCTTTATCTCGTATTTTATTTGCTCTAAATAAAACAATTTATTTTTTTTTTTAATTTAAAAATTTTATTTGGTTTGTAAAATCTGAATTTTCTGTAAAAAAAAATGAAAATTAAAATACAGAATTTTAATTATATTTAAAAAATAAATTAACCAATAATCGTCTAAAGAAAAAAATTCATGGTAAAAGTGTTAAGAACACGTCTTTTTATTTTATTATTGCTTATATAGGATTTTCATACATTGAAAAGCATCTTATGAATGAATTACTTTGAAAAAAAGCTTTATTTTCTAAAGCTATGAATGATTATTTACTATGAAAAAATAAATAAATTTTTATTTATAGATTTATTTATTTCCAAAAATCATAAAATATTTAATTTATATTAATTATTTTTATTAGCCATCTTTTTTTTTTAATAAAATCATTTTTAAATTCAGTCATTTTAAAACCAAGATATTATAACCAATATTAAATATAATCTAATAATAGAGGAATTGATATCTTTTATAAAACAAGAAAAAAATGTTATTACTTTATTTCTATTATTAACAATTTTTCTAAAAGAATTATTACTTGATAATATTTAAAATTATTTTTTTCTTTTTCTTTTGGCAGTTCCAATACATTTCTGGGTTTTTCTAGTTTTTCCTCATTTTATGTTTGTTTTTTATTAAATTCAAATATCATGTGTGTATAAATCATTATTAATTATTTATACCATGTGAATCCACAAATTTTAATTATTATATAAAAATTTCTCAAACTTTAATTTTTTTTTATTCAAATGTTTATATTGTAATAAACGGATTAATTCAATTTCATATATTATTTAATTAAATCCAACTATTTAACACAAAAAAAAAAAAAAGTTTTATGAAAACTAAAAAAAAAAAGAAAATATGAAATTAACATTATAGATGTCATTCAATATTTCAATATATTTTAATGGTTTAACTTTTAAATTAAAAAGGTAACATGTTTAATATCAAATTAGAAAATTACGGTAATGGTTATTGTAATTTATATCATAGGAACATTTTGAAAATATGTCATGATTTTATATTTTAATTTTCCCTTTTTTTTATAAATAAAAATATATAAATATATAAATATATATATGTATATATAATTACATTTCTAATATTTTATTTTACAATGATAGTATTTAAAAAAATTACTTTTATATTTTTAACCCAAAATAATAAATTAGTTTATATATTTCATATTGATTGTTGATATTTTATAAAAAAAAAAAAAGGTAAAACTTGTCAACTGATTATTTTTAATCTACATATAATTTAATATAATTCAGTAGGAATATAATTAAAAAAAAAAAAATTTTGATTATACTTATAAAATACATATAGTCCTTTAATAAATAAAGATGTTATTTGTTTGTTTGTCTTTTGGATTAAAGGGAATTCTTTTTATTCCATATAATTAAAATAAAATCAAATTTATTTCATTTTTATTGAAAATTTTAAATTCATTAGATGAATAAATAATAATAATATAATTATTATAATTAAATGTTATATTTTATTTTATTTATTCTTTATAAATTTTACTTTTTATTTTTCTTTAAGCTTTTAGTTTGTTTTTGTGTTTTTTGTTTTCTTTTGTTTTTTTGTAGTTTAAATAAAAATTGGCATGTGGTGAAAAAATTGAACATTTGACATTCTTAATATAAAATATTTAATTATATGGGAAAAAAAAAAAACCAATTAATTTAAAAAGAAAAAGCAACATTCTTTTTTAAACTTTTTAATTGCTTAACCTTTAAATTAAAAAAAAAATCATATGATAAACAATAAATAGATTATTCCAAAAAAAATAAACTCTTCATAGTTACATGTAAATATATGTAAATATGTATATGTATGTTATAAAGTTTAAAAGGAATAGTGTAAAAAAAAAAAAATTAAACTTAATAATAATTAAAAATAAAACCTTTCGAGTTTTTTTTTTTTTTTTTAATTTTGGTTTTGTTTTATTATTATAATGAATTTTAATTTTATAAAAATTGAAAATAAAATGTTGGATATAGCATTTTTGTTTTTTTGTTTTATGATGACTTGTGGTTCTTTTTTTTTTTTTTCTAACATAATGCATGATAATAATTCTTTTAAATATTAAAATAAAAAAGTATAAGAGTTAATATAAAAAAAAAAAAAAAAAAAAACTGATAATACTCTTTTTAAACTGATTGTAAAGATGATATAAATTTAAAAAATTTTTATTTTTATAATACATAGGTATGTCTATGTAATGACTTTTATTGGAAATACTATGGATTATTTTTTTTTTTAATGTTGATTCGTTTATTTAAAAATCTCTTGAAAATCAAAGGCTTCATTTTCATTTTCTCTTGTTAATACTTTTTTATCAGTAATAATAGCTGATATAAGATTTGATGGTGTTCTTTTTTTTTTTAAAATATATATATTATTTAATAAATGTATAACAAAATAATTGAAAAGTATTAATTGAATTAAATTTTGATTTTGATGATGATAAAAAAAAAAAAAAAAGAATAATTAAATTTTTATCATGTAAAATAATATTTAATTAGACTTTTTATATACTAAGGTAATAAACTATTTTTTTTTTAAAACTTACATATCATAGGCTGGTGCATAAACATGAGCATTAGGTGTAGAAACCTTTACGGTCATTGAAGTGATTGGGGTTTCTAGTGATGATTGACGACGCATTTGATAGGCACTACTACTGCCACTGTTACTACCATGAACATTAAATCGCATACATTCTTCTAACCCTTCCAAAACATCAATGACATTTTGACCAAGTTTAGTAATCAAAGTTTGGGTATTTAGAGAAAAATCTTTCTTTGGAGCTTTCTTAGGATAAACTTTAGGACTTGTCATTGTGTTACTATTATTACGAGATATTAAGGAATTACTACGATAGCTTTCAAAACTAGTTACACTTTTGGCATCAGTACCACCAACTGAGGTAGCATCATTATAACTGGTATCAGGATGACGATTAGAAAGATCATTATATGAATTAACGGATTTAAAGGTGACATCATAATCATCTTCTTCAATATCATTTCCAGAGTCATACTGTTCTTGACTACTAGATTTATTAATGATTTCATGATTTCTTTCATTAATATTATTATTATCATCCACCTCCTCATCATCTTCTTCTTCATAGTCATCCTCACTATCGGAGCTTTCACTGCTTTCTATACCCTCTGTATAAAGTTCAGATGTTTCATTATTTTCATTTTCATATATATCATTGGAATAATCCTCTTCCCATGAGTTAGAATTAAATAGTATCATTGGTTCTTTTACATTACCTTCATCTTCTACTACTTCACCTCGTATTTGAGTGACTTCTAACTCTGAAAATTTCTCTATTTCAATATCTTTTCCTGTTTTGGATTTTAAATCAATTACAGTTGATGGAGCTGCAACAATAAATTGAATATTAAAAAATTTTGCTAATATAGCTAATTGATAAGTTCCAATAGTACCAATAACATCACCATTTGCGGCAATTCTTTTAAAAATAATTGTTAAATAATAAAAAGTAAAAAAAAGGAAAAAAAAAAAAAAGGAAAGAAAGAAAAATTTGAAAAATATGAAAAATAAAAATAAAAAAAAATATTAATACATTAAATAATATGAAAAGTATTTATTTTTATGTTTTATAATAAAACTTAAAATTAAATAATATTCATAAATTATATGTTACCTTTCTGCACCAACAATAATGGCATCAATTTTTGTTTCTGAAAATAAGGATGAAAGCATACTATCACAAACAAGTGTACAGGGTATTTTTTCTGAATGTAATTCAAAGGTTGTGATACGAGATCCATTATTGTATGGTCTATGTTAAAAAAAAAAAAAAAATAGTAATTTGAATTAAAAGTTAATATTAGTTCATGAATAAAATATTTAAATGAGAAAGTTTAATATGAAGAGGCTTAAATAACATTTTTATAGAATAGCACAATTTATTACATATATTGATTAATAAAAAAAATAAAAGAAAAGAAAATTTGACTGATTGATAGTGTCATTAAATAATAAATGAATTCATGTATAAATATCTATTAACCTTGTTTCAGTACAATATGTTTGTTCCAGATATTCTGACTTATGAAGCTGCCTTATAATACCTAATGCTGTTCCCTATATTTTTATTAAATTAAATTTTAAATTGTATTTGGTTATTTTTAATTATAAATAAGATAATGGTTGGAATGGTTGGAATGGTATAAAATAACTAATTTATTTTTTAATTTTAAAAAAAAAATGATATAATTACCACGCCTAAACATGAAAATTCACCAAAATTGCCATGGGTAACAACTTTAACTTTTTGATGGTGAGTATCTTTAAACTTTAAACAATGATCTAAAATATATTTTTCACCATTATATGATATTCTCTTATTATTTTCAAAAACTTCATCCAATAGACTTTCCACTTTTTCTAAATATGCCACAAATATATCCTCTGCATCATTAGCAATTTCATTTTCTTTCATAACTGCATTCCATACAGTGTCAATATAACTATAAAGTGTATATGGTGTAGGTCTAACAGATCTAAAATAATCTAGATTATCATATATATAATTTAATGCACTTTCTTTATCATCAAAAGGAGGTATTTTTTCATCATTGTAAAAAGTATTATGAATTTCTACTGCTAGAGATAAAATAGAGACTAATGCAACCGCTTGTCCAGCTTTTATTGTATAAAGGTAAATATGCAGATATTTAGATTTATATTTTGAAATTGATAAAAAAATAATATAAAAAATATTTTTAATAAACTTTATGATATTTAAATATATAAAAATAGTTTCAAATATTGGTATATTATTCATTTGTTTTTACTAATATTCCAAATATAATTCACTTATTATAAAAATTTACGTATTAACTATTTCATTCATTTAATAATAAAATAATTATTCAAATAGAATGTTTAAAAAATAGTTAATTTTTAGTATTATTATCAATATTAATTTTTAATACTATTGAATACTAAAATTCAAACCATAAGATAAACTTTTATGAAATTTAAAAAAAAAAAAAAAAATTCATTTTTATTTTTATACTATTCTTCTATATTTTTCTTATATATATTCATTATTGTTTTATTTTAACAAATAAAATATAATAAAAAAAATAATAATAATAATAAAAATAAATAAAACTTAAATATATATATATATACCTTGAACCTATATATAAAGAAAAAAATTAATTAATACTGAATATAATGTAGTCAAAAATTAAGTATTTTTTATAATATTTACTTTCAAGGATTGAATGTATCTATATCCATCTTTTACCCCATTAATTTGTTCATATACAATTTCAAATGGAAGTAGTAACTATATATTTCATTTAATGCATATATAAAATTAGTTAATATACAGATAATAATAAAATTAAGAATAGGGATAGCCTCATTTAATATAATTTTATTCACTTTTCTTTTAACAATATTATTAAATTTATTTTATGAAAGCTATATAAACCAATTGTGCATGAATAATATATATCCAACAATTTAAATAGAATATTATATACTTATTATGCTATATTATCATATTTAAACCTTTTTAGTAAATATTAATACTGAATAAAAATTAATTATTAAAATAAAAAATAAAATAACATTCTTTTAATACGATTTGAATTCAATAATAACTCGGTAAATAATTAAAAAACATATAATTCTATTCGGAAAAAAAGGCGATATTAATAATATTTACTTGATTAATAACTTCCAAGTTACCCCTTGAATAGCGTATTGATCCTTCTGAAGTAGGTAAACTGGAATAAAAATTCATTTTTTGAAATTTATTTATTATATATTTGTATTAAAGTAACTTGTTTATCTTGGATAATATTTTTGTTGTTGTTGTTATTGTGTTGTTGTTTATACTATTATTATTATTATTTTGGTATTCAATTATTCATAAACAATAAATTCGAATATTATATTAAAAATTAACTGGTATTTTATTTTTATTTATCCTCTGCTTAGAGTTTTTCTATTTATTGCTTCTAATAGTTAATAGTATTATTATATTATATTTTTATTATTATTTTCTTAGCATTCTTTTATATTTATTTAATTCTTTTTTTTTTTTTTTTTTTTTTTAATTATTAATAAAATTAATATCTTTTTAAAAAAGAATAAAGTAATTTAATTAAAATGTAAATTTTTTCAAAAATAAAAAAAATTAATATTAAAATACAAAAATTTAATTAAAAAAATTGATATTATTAATTTTATTTTTTTCCTCCTCCATAAAATATACTTTATAACAATTATATAGGACTACATATACATAAATAACAAATAACTATTAAAAATTGATGATCTTGTTTATTCATTTGAAATACTTGTGTTATAAAAGTATCATATTTACCATCTAATGGTACTAATTTTATTAATAAATTAAATTGATATAATAAATGATAACAGAAAGAAACATTAAGAAACAAAAATGAAAGGTGATTATAATATACTCTTTTTTTTTATTTCATATGAAAATTATAATAAATTAAAGCATTTCATAAAGTGTAATTATTAATATTATAATAATGTAAATATACTCTTTATAAAAAAAATGTAAACTTTAATTTTTTTTGTTTTTTTCCAAATTGCAAGAATAAGTACATAAAAACAATATTTAAATAAAAGTTCAATTTTCTTTTTTTTTTTTTTTTCATATTTTGTATTTTTTTTTTATACTACCATTTTAAATTTTTTTCGAAAGGATCAAAATTATGATGAATAAAAAAAGTTTTTAGCTTTTAAAGAAAAGTATATAACATATTTTTTAAATATTTAATAATTAAAATACCTAACCCTTAATATTAAAAAACTGTAAACATAAAATTTATTTTCAAATTTTAATCTATAAATTTTTATAAAACTACTACCGACAACCAATACTAAAAATTTTCAAGTAGAACAAGATTCAATATATAGTATTATCAATAACGCATTTATAAAATAAAATAAATTGATTTATATAAATGATTATCTTTAATAAATATTAATATTTATATATTTTTTTAAAATAATATTTGATAAACTTAGGATTTTTTTTTTTTACTATAATATAAATAATATATAAATGTTTTAATTTTATTACTATTATTTTTATTATTATTTATATGAATATTTCTTAGATCCCTGTGTAAAATATTGATAAAAATGAGTATTAAATCATCTAAGAAATATAATTGTTGTAATATACCTTATCACTATTAACCAACTAATTAATTATATAATGAGAATTAGATAGGTACAGTTTGAGTTTCAATAATTTTTAACCTTTTCTTAATATCCATGCGTCGCCGTCTTCTTTTAAATGTTACATATTGTTTACGTATTGATTTTATAACTAGAAATAGTACAATTATTAAAATTGCTAAAGCTGGTTTCAATGATGTTTTAACAAGCTCGTTCAATAATTCACCCTTATATTTTATTAAAAAAAATAATAATTATTATATTTTTATATATAAATTATTTACTTTGTTAATATAAATAATGATTTTAAAAATAAAAAAAAAAAAGATATAAAATATTTAAAAAAAACTATTATGAATATATAAACTTTACACATACATATTCTAAATTTGTTTGTACAATTAAATGTTTTTCAACATTAGGCATATTAATAACCTTCGATTCACACCTATCTGGCTCAATTTCATCATTAATTTCTAATGAAGTTTTGGTTAAATATAGGAAATTAGAAGAACTCATAGTTTTATTATAGTGAAATGTTTTCAATAATACATTATTTTCTTCTGATGAATATGGAAGAGATAAAATATAACCATTATCACATGTTTCATTATTTTCCTTTATCGACCACTTTTGAATATTAATTATAAATAAATAACATATTCATACATATATTTTTAATAATTTTCATTATATTTTTTAATTTCTTTTAATATATCTATATCAATAGAGATATTACCATTAAAGAATTGTTTATATTTCTACATGCTATTGGAAACTTATCATCACAGGAATGATATTGCCTATAAAATTTTAATAAATTCATTAATAATAAGTAACAATAATTGTTATTTATATATTTGTATGTTTTTCCATTTTAAATTAATATACGATAAAATTAATAATTATATACCAGTTACCAGTACTGCTATTGATAACAATACATAAGTCTATTGAATCTTTCATAAAATCAGTATTAATATCCCAACTCCAAATTAATGAACTTTTTAATAATTGAATTGAATTCAAATCATAAGTTTTCAATTGAATACTTATATTATTATCCTTTATAAAATCAATGACTTCTTTTTTAACATTTATAATATCATCGTGATTAAAAATAACTGATAGATTATTATTATAATCATTATTACTATTTTGATGGTCGAATGATGTTTCATTATCAATTTTCCTTTTTTCTACTAACTTTATAATTTTATTAATTTTATTATTTCTTGATATTTTTGGGGTTAAAAATAAAATGTGTTTTTTTAAATCTTTATATTGGATAGGCTTTTTAATTAATTGATAATCTGTAAATAATATATTGTCTTCATATTGTAATAATTCGTTATTTGATTCTAAACCAATTAACAATTTTTTATTCATCGAGCATAAACTGTTAAATGAAATCCAATCTTTATTTATATATAAAGTATTATCGTCACTTCTTTTGTCATAGTTTTTTTCTTCTTGATTACTTTCATATTTCATTATTTCCACAGTATACAAAATATCTTTAATTTCAGACATTATATCTCCTTTTAATACATCCAGTTTAACCATATAGTCATTTATATCTGAAATTGTTTTCACCTTATCATCATTTTCAAAGGAATTAATTCTTAATATGAGAATAATAACATGACAGTCATTGGAATTATCTATCCATTTTCTAATACTCTTAACTAAATTTAAAATACTAAAGCCTTCATTATAATTTATAATACAATTAGTATTATTTTTATCTTTATTACATATTTTCCAATTATTTTCTTCTTTATCCCATGAGATATCCACATATAATTTTCTAAATCCTTTTGATAATACCTCTTGAACCTTATTGATGGCTTGAATAGTGGAATTACTATTTAGTATAGAATTCGATAAATCAATTTCAAATAATTGAATTGTATTTATTGGAAGATTGTAGGAGAGTTTTGTTTGATAATCAAAAATATATTCTATATTATCCTGTATAGTGTCATTCATTTTGATTGTTTTCTATTCTTATAATATTATTTATGGTATCATAATATAAGTTATCATAAAAACAACTAAAAGAAACAGTTTTTAATTTATGAAAATAATAAATCTATATTTGTTAATATTAATATTATTATTATTGTGAAAAATAATAATTATTATTATATAAGAATTCAAAATAAAAAAAAAAAAAAAATTAAACATTTTTAAAATGATTTTTTTTTTTTAACTATTAAATTCAAATAATATTAAATTAAATTTATTAATAATTTCATTTTTTAATTTTAAAAATATGTTAAAATCTTTTATTAAAAAAAAAAAAACTACTACAAATTTTCAATATCCACATATATTGGATTTATATATTTATATAATAATGAAATTGAATTGATTGAAAATTAATTTAGTTATCTTTCTATAAAAAAAAAATTATAATAATATATATAAAATAATAAATATTGATGAATATTTAAAATTAATTAGAAATAAAAAAAGAATAATTTTAGAAAGTAAAAAATTATTAAAAGTAAATTTTACATTTGTATAATAAAATGAGTATTCCATCATCACTTCCAATTCTATTAGCAGATAATAAGCAAAGTTCAACAGAATATGAAGAAGACTTATGTCAAGACGCTCTATCGATTTTTTTGGAATTACAAAAAATAATAGATCAGTCAGACAAAGAAAACCATGAAGCAATTTTATATATTATTAAATTTTTAGATAAATATCCATTTCCAGTTTTCGTTAATCCAGCATTCTTAAAATTGGCGGAATGGTTCCTAGGAAATAATCTCATTGCAAGAAATACGTTAAGGTCTACTATTTTAAAAGTTTTCCAAAAAAGTAGTCATCATTTAGTTCGTCTAAATCAAGCAACATGTGATGCTGCTCTTAAAAAAATTACAATGGTTTTATATTCTAATGATCCAACAGCAAGAATTCTTACTTTAAGGTACTTCTTTTTGCCAATACCTATAATAGATTACTTGTTATAATAGTAATAGTCTTATTAAATAAAGAAGAAGTAAAAAAAAAAATATTGATAGAATTATAGAGAAATCCTAATATTTTCTATATTTATTTTAATAAATAAAATCTAATGAAATGCTAATTCCAAAATTCAAAATGTAAATTTAAAAATTCTTATATTCTATTTTCTATTAGAATTTTAGGATATATGTCCCAAGTTTTGTATGACAGAGTAGATATTCAACATAGGTAGTTCAAAGATAAATAATTCAAAGATATTTTATAAATTAAATTATAATTGTCTTTATTTATATTAATCGGAAATCTCTTTTCATAGTGTACTACAACACATTAATTCAACAAATACCGAGGAAGTTAATGCTGTCTTATTTGCAATTGATAAAATTTGTGAACGCTCTTCAACTTTTGCATACAATGTTATTGATTTACTAATTTTAATTATTCAAGGTCTATACAACTAAAATATTATTTATACCATTATTATTATTTTTATAAATAAAGAATATATATATATTTTTTCTTTTATTCTTAAAATGATTATTATTTCCACCATTAATATTAAATAGATGATCAAAGATCCCCAACAATAAAATTAAAAACAATTAAAATTCTTAGACATATTCATCATACTTATCCATTAGCAGAAAAGGTTATTATTAATTACTTTTATGTTACTTTTCAACATTATTTCAAAATGATTTTGCAATATTATTCACTATAACTATTTTATCTACTAAATATTATATTTAGACAATTCAATTCTGTAAAAATTTATTAACAGAAAGTAATAATGATGATGAAAGAACAGCAACTATTTTTAGAGTTTTAACCATACTAGCAAAAAAGTCTCTAGTTCATATGCCTGCACATGTAATAATCAAAGGATAAAAATAATTTACCAAATATTAAGTTTTACAAAATAGAGTGTTTTTATTATTATTATTATTATTATTATACATATATATATATATATATATTAAGATATTTTAATTTACACCAAATTTCACAGATAAATTTCTTATTTGACAATTTAGACAATAAAAGTCAAGCAATTCAATATTCAATCCTTGAAAATATTTTAATGTTAAGTAAAAGAGAAAAAACATTAACTTTTTTCCAACCAAATCATATATTGGTATATATATTATAAAATTAAGATATATAAAACAATAATAAATAATAAATATTTATTTAAATTATAACTTAACTTTTTTATGTATTTTCAATTCTATAAATATAAAAGATTATATTCCACAAAATTATTGATTATAATGAAGAAATACTTAAATTAAAAGCGTTAAATATATTATATACATTTACCAATAATAAAGATTTATACTTTAATTTCTTAAATCAATACGTAGATTTATTCCAAAAGCTATTTCAATTTATTACACATAATAATTATGGAATTATTACTTGTAAAATTTTAGCAAAATCAATAGAACTTTATAACGATTCATCTTATAGCAGTCAATTCCATGGTATATATCTCATTAACTAATACTATAATGAATATATATATAACGTGATATAAAAAATACTAATAAAACATTGTTTTTTAAATAATAGATAATTTAATGATTAATTTAGGAACTGAATCAACAAAACTACTTCTTAATCAACTAGTTAATGAACTTAATAATAAATCATCTTTTTCAAAAAATTATGTAATATAAAAATTAAGTCTTATATTTTTTCATAAGTTGATCATATGAAATCTAACTTTATTATATTTTTTAAATTTTTTTTATTATCATTATTCATCCAAAAAGTTGGTACATACTCTTCAATCAATAATTATTATATCAACTACTTCATCAGATATTGCACTAAATGTTATTGACCAAATTCTTTCTTTAATACTTACTCATAATTGTAAATTTAATTTTTTTCATATAGTTTTAATATAAAAAACATCATAGATTGATCACTAAAAATATATATATATAATATATTATAGCTGAATATAATATTTTATTGGCAAAATCTATTATACCAATTTTAAAGTCATTAGAGACCATCGAAAACAATAATCAATTTGTATTAAAAATTATTGAAATATTAAGTAAAGAGAATGTATTTAATAAATCACAAGGATATGTAAGTTGTTGTTGTTGTTGTTTAAAAAAAAAAAAAAAAAAAATTAAAATAATAATAATAATAATAATAATAATCTATTGAGGAATTTCTCTTATTTTTATTATCAGTATTTTTTTATAAATTTAAAATTCAAAAATTCTGACTATTCTCATATTATATTTTTAAATTTTTAGGTTTATATAATAAAAGCATTTAATTTATTTATGAAAAAACAAAATAAAATATCATCAGAAAATATTGAAATCATTAAGACAATGAATAGCATTATTAATTCATATAATGAGAATACTATCGATTCTTGGGATTTATTTAGAATTAGTAAAAGTGCAATGTTAAATGGTTTATATCCTGTTGCCACATGTACAATTGAAAAATTTATGCCAAATGTAAATATAAAATAAATAAATAGAAATTTTATATGAATAAATAATAAATATTAATAGTTATATGTTTTTTTTCATTTATTATATTATATTGTAAAAAAAAAAAAAAAAAAAAAAAAGATTAAAACAGAAACTATGCATTGCTGGATATCCAGTTTATTAAATATTTCAAAAGCTAATAGTAAATTGATTGAGAATGATATTAATTACATCACAACAAATAAAAGGCATGCGCTTGATATAATCGATTCTGCTGTAGAATATTTAAGAAAGGCACATTTAAATATTAAGGTATTATTAAGGTGTAAAATATTCCAGTATTATTTATAATAAATTTGAATACTAATGATAAATATAAATATATAAATCTATTGAAATAGACATTAACTACGATTCACTTTCCAAGAGATTTTCAAGATTGGTATATTCAATTATATATTAATCTTTTAACAAACATTAAATCTTCTTATGTTATCCTAAAAATGATCTACCCACGTAATCCAAGAGTAATAATAATTAAAGTTTGCCATTAAACAATAGAAAAAACAAGAAAAAAAAAAAAAGTATTAATATCTTTTTTATATATAATAATATTAATATTAGCTTAAATATAACATTGAGAATTTCTGCGAACTTGCACATAAATATGAATTTTTATCCCACGCTTATTTTGATATTGATTCTGAAAGCATTATTTACCTTGAAAGATATCCTTTTATTATACAAAAAAAAAAAAATAGTTTTACTATTATTAATTTATAGTTATTATTTCTTAACGTAAACCTACATTAAAATTGATTTGTTTAATTTTAGCAAAATATTTACAATTATTCATACAAAATGAGTAAGTTCTAAAAAAAAAATTTTAAAAAAATACAAATATATTACTAAATAAATAATAACTTATTTATTTTTATTTATATAGTAATTATAGTCTAGAAATCAATGCTAGCTTATTCCCATTAATGATATCATTCCAAGAAAAATCTGATAATATTAAATATTTACCACTTTATCAATTAATTGAAGGTTTAACAAATTGGCAAACAAAATCAGATTCAGAACAACTTAATGTAAACATTGCTATTTATCTATCTATCTATATTTATATTTATTTATTTATTTATTTATTTATTTATTTATTTATTTATTTATTTATTTATTTATTTATTTATTTATTTATTTATTTATTTATTTATTTATTTATTTATTTATTTATTTATTTATTCATTCATTCATTCATTCATACTTATAATTGAAAATCTTTATTTAAAAATTTAATTTAGGAATTACTCTCCATTTATTCCAAGGTATTAAATTTCGTACAATATTTACCACCCTTCTATTTCAAAATGTGTACTTCTGTTAGAATTCAGGTTTCAACAGATCCTTACTGGAATCCAGGTGAAGTCAAAGAACTAAAATATGATGAAAACTTAATCTTAAAAATTGATGGTATTATCCAAGGATTAGATGATATTAGTTCTTGTATGTAAAAAACAATATTATTTATTTTTAAATTTATTTATTTATAGTATTACATTAACACTTTTATTAACATAATATATATAACAAAATAATTTAGCAAACATAAAGTATATTGAACTTGTAATGATTCAATCATTTAATAACATTTATGATAGTCATAAAAATATTAATATAAGATATGATAATAGTCTTATACTGAAGAATAATTCCAATATATCAAAGGTATAATATACATAAATATAAATTTTAATGATTAATTTGTTATAAAAGCCTATCAACTAACCAGATTAAAATATTTAAAAAAAAAAAAAATCGTAAAAAAGAATCAAATAATTGGAGTACCCAAGATCTATAAATTAGAATTAAATAAATCTTTTTTCACACTTACATGTCCTATTCTTTTCCCTAAATATGAAATCTATAAGAATTTATTAAATCATGGTAATATGCCAACTAATTTAAATATACATGCCTATATCAATTTCCATATCCAGATTATTGATCAAGATGGAATAGTTTGGAATGTTGGTCCAGATTTACAATTCCAAGTTGAAGTAGTACCTTAAAAGGAATTATAAAATAACAAAAATCTTAAAAAAAAAAAAATTTAATTTTTTTTTTGTTGTTTATTTTATACTTGTTAATTTCCTAATAATTAGTTATTAATATTATGAATTGTATACCAAATACCCCTAACAAAATAATAATAAATAAATAAATAAAAATAAAAAATATTTTATATCCTTACAAATAAAGTCATAAATTAGACTACAAAACAGCAAGATAAAAAATGTATATAATTATGTTTTTGTTATTTTTAAATAGTTTATGTATATTAGTTTTAATTTTATGAAAATGGAATAAAAAGAATAAAGTGTACATATGTGTGTCGAAGTTTTATTAATTATTTTATATACTATTTTTTAATAAATAGAAATGATTAAATAAATATTTAGATAATAATTGAATTAAAGATTAAATATATACATATGATTTATTTTTTTTAAAAAAAAATAAAAAAATAAAAAAATAAAAAAATGTATACTATTTATTGAAATTTTGATTTATTATTATTATTGTTGTTGTTGTTGTTGTTTATAAACCTCTAGATCTCCAATTATAAAGTTCATTTTCTAAATCTGAATCTGAATCTGAATCTGAATCTGAATCTTCATCCATTTTTTCAACCTTTTCTTTTTTAGAATCTTTTTTTTTTATAGACATATGATTTTTTATTTTATTTTCTTGAATTTGTTGTTTTTTATTTTTTAATTGTGCCATTTTTGACATATATTGCTTTTGTTCTATTTCTAATTCTTGATCTCTACGTTCATAAAAATCATCCTCTTCTTGCTCTTCAACTATATCAACATTTAAGGATTCCTGTTGAATTTCTTTTTCAAATAATTCCATTTCATTTTTTAATTTTTCATCTTCTGCTACTTTTTCTTTATCTAACATTTGTTTGGGTTTAAGACTTTGATCAAAGAAATTTGAAGGTAAATCCGTTAAAGGAGTTTCATTATTTTCTTCATTATCTTCAGTAATTTCCATATTGTCATTATCCTCATGATTATCAAAAAATCCTTTTGGTAGTGAAGAAAGATTCTGTGTTTCTCCTTCATCATTTTCTTCATCTTTTTCATCTTTTTTCATTATATCACTTTTATCATCATTATTATTATCATTATCATTTTCACTATCACTATTACTATTATTATTATCGAAAAATCCTGGGGGTAAATTATTAGTATTTTCTGACATTTTTATACGTTTACGATTTGGTTCATCTTCAATAACTTCATTACTATTTTTGTTATTATCGTCTGAATCAGCATCACTATCTGAATCATATCCACCTAATAATAGAGTATTTTGTTTTGGAGGTGTTTCCTTTTTTGGTATAGTTCTATTTGATATAACGTGTGAATTTGATGACGATATTGAGGATTTTAATTTATTTTTTTCTTCCCTAATTCTTTGAATTGCTAATTTATGTTGTTTGCCTTTTTTTATTAAAAAAAAAAAAAAAAAAAAAGGTATCATTAGTTTAAATTAATTAAAAAAAAAAAAAAAAAAAAAAAAAAAAAAAAAGAATAAATTATTATCAAAATATTATAAATTCATATTAAAAATGGTTTAAATATGAAAATGTTATATATAAGAGTGATTACATTATTGTTTACATTGTCATTTTAAAACAATGAATAATTAATCAATTCACGAGATTTTTATAATTACCTGAAACATGAGAATTCCATAAAGACTCATGTTTAATATTTATTAAACATATTTTACATTTTAATTTTCCTAATGAATCATATTCTGCAAATGGGGAATTTATTTTTGTTTTTGCAGCGGCTGCCTTTTTTCTTTCTAATTTCTTTCTTGCTAATAATGCTCTAGCATCCATCTTAAATTTATATATTAAAGAAAATTTTTATGAAAATAGATAATTTTATTTTTTCTTTTTGGTAGAATCTTAAAAATAATTAAAATTATAAAGCATGAATAATTTTATAAATTGAAAATAAAAGGTTAGGTTATGTATAAAAAGTGAATTATTCTTTCAAAACTTAAAACTACTTCTATTAATAATATATAAAGAAATATTCTTTTTTTTTTATATATATTCATATTATATTCTTCTTGTATATCTTTTTAAATATCTTATATTAGTAATTGATAGTTATTTTATTTTTTTTATTTCTTTCTTAAAAACAATAATTATTTGATAATTCTTTTTAATTTTACTCAAAAAATTATTAATAATAAATGTTTCAATATTCATTTTACAGTTTAATTCATTAGTTCATAAATGATTTCTATAAAAGATTATAAAGGTAAGATATCCAATATTTAACAGCATATATTTTATAATATAAAAATATTTTTTGATAATAATAAATATTTATACATAACGTATATAGATATTTATTTTTATTAGTTCTATCAACTGAAATATATTTTACCATTAAAAACATGCAAACAAACAAACAGAATAAAAATAAATATAAATAATTATACAAGTTTTAATTTAAAGATTATAGAAAATAATCAATTTTACTATATAGAAATTAATATCTTAAAGTATATTTAGATTTTAAAGATATTATAAATATTTTTATTTTATTTTACTACATTTATATAACTATTGCACTTTAAATGAATACGTAGAAATATACAAATTTTTGATTAATATAATTTTTTGAAAATATTTCATATTCACAAACATATTATACTAATTATAAGCTATTTATATTTTATAATAATTATGTAAAAAAAAAAAAATACTAGTATATACATAAATATATAAATAGATTTCTATTATTAATATTACGATATTATATTTTTATGCATTTATTAGTATTTTTTCTTCTTTTTATTAAAGAATTAATAAATATTAGTGAACTTTTGAATAATAATTTTACATATTATTATAAATCATTATTTCAGAATTTGTTATTTGAAAAATATAAAATCCTTTATAATATTAGGTCATCATTTCTTATTTTAATAATAATAACAACAGTAATAATAGAATATTGAAGAGAAATTTATATATTATAACATATTACCTTTATAAATCATTTATAAAATTTATAATTATATTATTTATATAATGGTGTCAAAACATTTTTTAATTTTTCAAAAACTAAAATTCATTCCTGTTACTATAATACTATTTTAACAAAATAATGTTAAATTATAGTTTTATTTCATATACTTTATATAGGTTGTTTATACTTGTGTATTTAGATGCATTGATTTTTCAATTTAAATATAAATAAATATAATATGTAATTTTATATAGAGTAAAATTTTATTTTTACATGAAATAAAAAAAAAGTGTATTAGTTTTCCATTAATATATAAACTTTATAGTATCATCATATCAACCATTTTTACTGCTTGCAATTATAATATTATCTTTATTTTGTAAGTGGAGCCATATTAAAATCAATTTTTATTAAACAGTTTAAAATTAAACATATAATTTTGATGAAAAAAGGAAAAAACTGAACTTTTTATCCTGTAATTAAAATTTGTCAAAAAGGATAGTAATAATTCGTAAATATTAGACTTTAATGGCTTTTTATATTAGTAGTTAGAGGCAAAGCTGAATTTAGATAGCTCCATTTATCCTTTTTGATATCTATTAAAAGCTTTTTAATGTTAAATAGTATACAGTTTTACATTTATCTCAACTTTCTATTCTATATTGATACTTTTTTTAATATAATTATTAAAAAATATTTAAAGTTTAGCAATTTCTCAAGATATAGATTTAGAGTTATTACAAGTTTAATGCATTAAATTTTAATATATATTAAGCTATATTACAAATTTTTGTCTTTTTTTTATCTTTCATAATGACATGAAGTATATTTTAAGAATATAATACAATTTTAATTATTAAACAGGTCGTTTTACAACAGTTATAGATAAATGAGAGATAAGTGTACATATTGTATTCCAATCACCACCTCCATATCCACAACCAATAAATTCAGGGATATATATAATTTTATCAGGGTATTTTTGACATAATGTTTCTAGTCCATTTACAAGAGCTTCATAGTTGGTGTACTGTTTTCCAGTTTTTTTTGGGTTTCCAAACTCCATCTGAGAAAACATATTAACAATAATTAGGTTATTTGAAACCAGAACTTCTTGGACTTTCCCAAAGACACCTGTAGTACCAAGTTCAGTACATAACTTATGGTATTGTTGTTTAACAATAGGATATTTTTTACAAATTTGACCTGATAATCCTTTACCAATTCGATTTAAACAATTAACCTGATGTACGACAATTCCTTCAGTAATATCCATTATTCCATTAGGTTCAATTGTAATAAAGTTCAGGGTCATTATTCCTATTCATAATAAATTATAATAATACACAGTTTTTTTTTGTTAAAAATAAAAATGTTTAATTCCTTTTTATTATTAATTTATATATATACTTTAAAAATATAAAGAAACTATACCCTCTAGTTTTATTTATCAAAAGTAAAATAAGAAGAAGTTTTTTAAATATTTTACAGAAAAGTATATTAATTTTTTTCTTTCCTTCTTCATAATAAAAAATTCATATTTTTCTTATCAATTTTTTTTAATTAAAAAAAAAAGGATTAATTATTATTTATTTTTTTTGTAGATTTAATCAATATATAATATATATAATTTTGTAAATAAATATATTGTGTAACTATATATTAACTCAATTAGTTATATATATTCTAATCAATTAATATAAAAATTTTCTTTATCAAATTCAAGAAAAAAAGCTATCGCTATCAAAAAAAAAATCATTTAAAAAGTGGATATATTACAATATATTGATATTATATGGTACCTTATCCTAAATAGCTTTATTTAATTATTTAATTATTTATTTATTTATTTATTTATTATTCTTATTATTAGTATTGCTATTATCATATATATATATATTTATTTATTATTATTATTATTATTATTATTATTATTGAATTATTATTTATAATAAAATTTCTTAATTATCATTTTAAATATAAAGGAAATAGTCCATTATTTGTTTATTATTAAATCCTTTTTTTTTTTATATAAAAAAAGTATAGGCCTTATTTACTAATAATAATAAAAAAAACTTTCATATAAATAAACAATAATAAACCTTTAATTAAAATCAACTTAACCTTTTAACAGTAAAATTAAACTTTTTTTTTTTTCTTATAACTTATTATAGTATTGAATTAAAGTTTTTATCTAATTTTAATAGCAAAATCATCATTTTTAATTAAAAATTAATAATAAAAGTACATAGGAAAATGTAGTTTTTTTCATAAAAGTTATTATTAATACTAATATTACTAATATTAATTCTAGTCATTATAACATTATAATGATGATTCTTTATATTGAAAATGTGTTAATTTAAAAAAAGGAAAGTCATATAATTATAGAGATTGTCCTACTACTGAAAAAATTAATTGTAACATTTTAAATTTCAAATTTTGATCCTATTTTTTAATTAAGGATCATTCTTTTTAACATCATACAATGTATTAAAAGCCACAAAATATATCATTGAGGTAGGCTTTTAAATTAAAAAATTATGGCGTGTGCTACTTTCCTTTTACATTTTTATATTAAAATTCTATTAAATATCTTTTACAAATTATAATAAATGATTTTAATATTAACGAAAATACACAAATATATAACAAAGACAAAAAGTATAATAAACTATACAAGAACCAAGAAACCATACCTTCTGAATAGAGTTTACTTCGTATCAAAAGAAAAAAATAAAAGGAATGTTTAAACGACTTCTCTAATTTTTGTTTTATTTCTATATCTTGTAATGAAAGGTTTGACATTCATTGGAATAATTAAAAGATCTTATATCCGTTATTTATTAAAAAAAAAAAGATATATATGCGTATTACAATATATAAAATAATATAATAAATCCTTATTACAAAATAGTTAAATATATATATTATAATATATATTCTATTTTCAAGATGATATATTTTTTATATAGATTGTAAATTAATAAATTTCTATTTGTCTATTATATTGTAATATATTGATTATATATGTTTAATCAATATAAAAATCTATGAGCCAATACATGAATTTTATTTATTATCAAATTTTTAAAAAACTATATTTAAATTAAAACAATTAATTGTAATATATTATTTCATATAATATTATATATTAAGAAAAGGGTTAATAGACTAAAAAATAATAAGTGAATAGTTAAATATACTATTAAATAAAACCATTCTATAGTAATTATCATTTATATTTGTTTATTGTTTTATTATAAAACTTAATAAAAATATATTATTACTGATTAATAAATAATATATAAATAATTATTATTTTCTCTGTAAATTTTTTTTTTCTTTGTTTAAAAAATAAAAAGTTAAATAAATTAGATAATATACAATGGCTTCTGCTAACAAAAAAACTGAAAACGCTACTGATTCTGCTGCTAGAATAGCACTTATTGCTTCACACTTACAAGGTATTATATATATATAAGATATTTTTTTATTTTTGTTTTATTTTTTATTTTTTTTTTTAAAAAGCAAAAATAAAAAAAAAAAGTGTGAAAATTTTGGAATATTGAAAGGAATGAATACAATATATTATATATATCATAATAAAAGAAATTATTTAAAAAGTTTTTCATAATATATGTATAATAATTTGAAAGTGAAGTATATATATGTAAAAGATTGGAAGAAGAATTGTTTGTTATAAAAAAGGTTTTAAATTTTTGTGTAATTTAGAATGATTGCTATATGTGAAATTAAAATATATTATAAAATGTGAAATAAAAATAAAATATATTATGAAATACGAAATAATGTTTTTTTTTTATGTTATATATAATATACTAAATATTTTTTATATTTGATTAAAATAATAAAAAAGAACCAGCTTCATTATTTAAAGCTGTTCCACAAGCTCCAGCTGATGCTATTTTCTCAATTCTTGCTAAATACAATGTTGATAAATATTATAATAAAACTAACTTAACTGTTGGTGCCTACAGAGATGATAATGTAATTATAGATTTTTTTCAAAGAATTATAAATTCTTATTTAGAAGTTTGAAATAATTATAATAGAAAATAACAAAATATTGTTTTAATTTATAGGGTAAACCATGGGTTTTACCAAGTGTTAAAAAGGCTACTGAAATTTTAATTTCTAACCCAGAAGCTAATCACGAATACTTACCAATGGGTGGTCTTCAAACCTTTGTTACTGCTGCTGTAAAACTTTTATTAGGTGAAGATAGTATTGCTATTAAGGAAGGAAGAGCTGTTGGTGTTCAAGCTCTTTCTGGTACTGGTGCTCTTCGTTTAGGTGCTGAATTTTTAAAGAAGTTCTATAAAAGAACCGTTTATATTTCAGATCCAACCTGGGCTAACCATAGATCTATTATGACCGATGCTGGTTTACAAATTGCCAGTTATCCATACTGGAACGCTCAAGAAAAATGTTTAGATTTTGAAGGTATTATTAATACCATGAAAGAAGCTCCAAACGGTTCTATCTTCCTTCTTCATGCTTGTGCTCATAACCCAACTGGTGTTGATCCAAACCCAGCTCAATGGATGAAGATCGCTGAAGTCATGAAGGAAAAGGATCATTTCCCATTCTTCGATTGTGCTTACCAAGGTTTTGCTTCTGGTGATCTCGACAAGGATGCCTACGCTGTTCGTCTTTTCGTTGATATGGGATTTGAATTAATTTGTTCTCAATCATTTGCTAAGAACCTTGGTTTATATGGTCAAAGAACTGGTTGTATTACTTTAGTTACCTCAAAGAAGGAATATTCTTTACGTTGTCAAACTCAATTAGCTAAGATTTCTAGAGCTATCGTTTCAAACGCTCCAAGATTCGGTGCTGAAATTGCTAACATTGTTTTAAATACCCCAGAATTAACCGAAGAATGGTACGATAATCTTAAGACTATGTCTTCTAGAATTATTGAAATGAGAAAACAATTACACCAATACTTAGTAGAATTAAAGACCCCAGGTAGTTGGGACCATATTGTTGACCAAATTGGTATGTTCAGTTACACTGGTTTAAATGTTAAGCAATGCCGTGCTTTAATGAGCAAATTCCACATTTACTTAACTGAAAATGGTCGTATTTCAATGGCTGGATTAAACTCAAAGAATGTTAAGGCATTCGCTGAAGCCATTGATTATGTTGTTCGTAACGTTCATTAAATTAAATGATATATCACTATAAAAAAGATATATATCATTTTTTATTTATTTTAAATACCATAAAGTATATCAATAAAAAAATCAGAATATAATTTCCTTAATACACAAGATTCCAATAATCAATAAATTTAAATTAAACGATAAACAAATAATGAATCATCCAAACAAAAAAAACAATAACACATTACCAAAAAAATCGCTATCACAAAGTAATTTATAATTTAAAAAATAACAAAAAATAGATAATAATATATATTTATATATAAAAACATTTTTTTCCTTTTTGGAAAGGAACAATTGGGTAAAATTTTTTTGATATTATTTCCATCTTAATTTCCTTTAATACGAAGAGAACATTTTAAGAAAGTGAATATATAAATTATATTATTATTTTAATTTTATTTAAGATTATTCTTTTTCATTTTTTTTTAAATATTTTCTAGTAAAAATTTAACCCTTAATTAATTTGTATACATAAATTTTATTTTTGATAAAGTAAAAATATAAATATACTAATAGAATATTTATTAAGTTAAAAATAATAAAAAATAAGAAATATAATAATAAAATAAGAATAATAATAATTATAGAGTATATGTTTATCATATTTTGAATAAAATATTACAAATGTTTATTTACTATTAAATTATAATGAAATAATAATTTAAAGTTTAGTTTCTTTAATAATTATTTTTTTATTATAAATTTATTTACTATTATTTATATACTATATATAATATTTAAATTGATTTATATTTTTTTAGTAAGTAATAATAATTATTAATATTTATTATTATAAAGGTAAAATAATATTTTAAGATGAATTTCAAAAAGAAATATAAGTATGAAGATAACCAAAAATACAAATTATAAGAGGAGAATATTTAAAAACTGTAGAGTAACATAGGAAATTAATTTTTTTTATGCATATAAAAAGAAGCAGAATATATCATAAATATTATTGAATTTATTAATTCAATACCATTTTCTTAAAAAATCAAAGAACAAGTAATACAATGAATTTTTTTAAAAAAAATATATATATATAAAAAATTCAGAAAAAAAAATTCTTATCCAAAAATATTTCTTTCAAAAAATTGAAAACATATGTTAAAAAAAATAATTTAAGCAAAATAATGTAAAAAAAAAAAAAAAAAAAAAACAAAAAAACAAAGACAAAAACAAAACTAGAATAATAATAAAATAAAATATAATATAATAAAATTAAATATTAAAAATTATATGTTATAAATTTTACTATTTATATATATTAAATATAAAAATAACATTTGATGATTAGAAACGTTTTTTCTTTTTTTGATAATTAAAATAGAAAATTTTTATATTTGAAAATTGCTATTGCATTTGTTAAAATGGTTTTAAAATTCTAATTTTAATAGTTATTTTCCACTTTTCATTCACGCACAATTGCGGAAATGTTCATTTTTTTTTTGAGTCTATGCGGGACATTTGGGAGGTACTTGCGGATTTTCTTATTAAAACAATGTCATGTCTATTAGTAGCTATATGAAGCCATTTTTGATAGGTTTAGACGTAATCAAAAGCGCTGTCGTCGTACTAATATGCCGAAGGAACATTCCTAATGTCCAATATTATTATTTCATTAAATAATAACATTAGGAACTCATGGAAGAGTTTAGTGGGAACTAAATTATCATACCTGATGTTACTTCTCTTTCTTATTTTATTTAATTTATTAGTTATAGAGATTTATCTCACACAGAATCAATTACAGAGTTATCAAACTGTTATTCCATTATTAATTATTTATTTCACAATAGATTATTTATTTTAATTTTTTACATTCATTTATTCATCTTATTAATTACTAATTTATATATATATTTTATTATTTTTTATTTTATTAATATGTATTATTACTATATATATATATATTAAAAACTAAACAAATTAAACGAAAAACTATTCTTTCCCCCTTTTTTTTTTTTTTTTTTTTTTTTTTTTTTTTTTTTTTTTTAACGGCATCAAATATTTTAAACTTTATTATTAATTTAATTAAAATTATAATACATGTAATAAAAAATTAAAAATAAATAAAAATAAAAAAAATATGTTTAAATAAACACAAATGAATAAAAATTGGGTATAATGTATTCTAGTAATTTAATTAAAGTAAGAAAGCCACTATCATACTAAAGTATAATAATTGTATTTGACTTCCAATGGGACACCGAGCCAAAGATCAAAATTTTGTCATGGAACAAAATTATGATCTCCATTGGTTGCGCTGGCCCTCCTGGCCTGTCTTACTGTTTCTTCAGCATTGACGCTCTTGGATGTTGCTTCAAACCTTTTGAACATTGACCATTGCTGGCCAATAGCAAAAGGCATGATTTTGGTTAGAAGTTCCGCGGTTACCGTCAAGAATGGTGTTCCTTCGTTAGTATCAGATTGAATCTGACGCTTACAAAGTTCTTTCCATTCCCTTGAATTGTAATTAATATTGTTAAAACTTCTTCCCCCAAGAAGGAATTTAAATATTTTACTGCACACACTAGAATAATCATACACATTAATATTCACCGGATTATTAGAACTATTACTATCATTAACTAAATTACTATCTAAATTAGAATTATTATCTTCACTATTGCTATCATTACTAATATTATTATTTCTATTATTGTTATTATTACTATTGTTACTATTACTATTGCTACTATTACTATTGTTATTACTACTATTGTTACTATTACTATTAATGTTATTACTATCTCTACTGATATTATCAATTTCATTATTATTGATAGGACTATTGGAATTACGTTGACTGAAAAAATTTAATAGCTGGACTATAGAATCATAATGTTTAATACGGATATCTCTAAATGTTGGACAATCTAATAACCAATGTTTAATACTTTGATCTCCACACTTGCAACATGGACAGTAGTTAGGACAAACTGGATCAACAAATTTGGCAGCTTTGGCAACTCTAGCATCCAACTTGTATCCGCTTCTTGCTTTCAATAGCCAGTAGAAGCCATAGGCAAACTCTGGGTACTCATAACATAATTTAATAAAATCTTTAGTTTCAATAAATTTATTATCATCATAATATTGCGCTTTGATTGAATTCCCTTTGAGATCTTTCCAATAAAAGTTTTTAACTGCTTTAACATCTCCATGTTTCTTTAATTTTTTATCAAGTGTCCTACTTGATTTGCACCACGTGTATTTTCTAAATTTAGGAATGTAATTGACAAGGTGTGAGATAATACAATTTGAGTTTTTCCATTTGTTAAAACATCTAACCTGAGCTAACGCACATTTGGCTGACAATGGAGGAATATTCAAATCTTTTGAAATAGAGTATAAAGATATAAACGATACAGCTTTATGAACTCCGGCAACCCATCGTATTCCTTTGTTAACATGCTTCTGAGCAATCCTAGACCTAGCTTTGTTGGATCCAAGTAATGGTGCAAAGTATGAAACTCTGCTAATCACTTGTGAGTTAAGTACTAGTTTTTTGAAAGGAATAGGAATATTAGGATTTCTTAAGAATTTACTGACTGAGAAAAGCCCTTTCAAAACCTTGTTATTAAGAGCTTTAATTACTGGTTTAAGGGACAGATTCTTATCAAATGGAACACCAAGATAAGTATAGCAATCAGTAGTTGGAATGGGTTGTCCTGCTAAGTAAAATGTTGGATCTCTCTTGTTCTGATTTTCTATTGATTCAGGACGAATCACCATCGTTGAACATTTCTGGATACCAAATTCCATTTCATTATACAATGCCCATTCATTAACTCTTCTAAGCATCTTTTTTAAGCATCCTCTTGTTGAAGCACAAATAACTATATCATCTGCAAAAAGTCCACCACAGCATCGAGTGTCACCTAAACTGACTCCTAGATCTTCGCACTCTCTAAATATATCATTAATAAAGAGATTAAAGAGAATAGGAGAAAGAGGGCAACCTTGACGGACTCCTTTCTTCACATCAAAAGATTTCGAGAATTGTCCATCTAATTTGACATTAGCCTTAGATGTTAAATATAAATTTTTGATAAATTGTAGACTCTTACCTCGGATTCCTAAACAATCTAATTTATGGAGAATATTACCGATTGGGACTGAATCGTATGCTTTCCTGAGATCTAAAAAGGCCAAATATGTCTCTTTATTATCTAATTGACGTCTACGGCATATTTCTTGGATTGAAATGAAAAGACTAATACTTTCTTCCTTTTTTCGAAAACCAAATTGTTCAGGTCTAATGAAATTATTCTTTAAACCATATTCTGAGATTCTAGTGGTGACAATTTTGGAAATCAACTTAATACCATTATTGATAAGTGATATACCTCGATAGTTATCACAATCTGTCAAATCTCCCTTCTTAGGAATAGAAACAATACTGGATTCATTCCATGAGTTGGGGAAATCTCCATCCCAAATACGGTTGAATAATTTAAGAATAAAATTTAAACCATGAGCATCATTATCTGAAGTAGTATTACCAGAAGAATTATTATCTGTAGCATTATTAGAATCATTACTTGATGGAACTAATGCTTTGTAAAATTCAATTGGAATACCATCCGGACCTGATGCTTTATAATTTGGAGTAGTGAGGATAGCTGACTTGACTTCATCAATACTAATATCTTGGTTGATATCCCACTCATCAAGCATAGGAAGTGAAAAACGTTTATTCGTTGGTTCTTCATACCAATGCTCCAAATCAAGACTTACACCACTTGGGTCTGATGCAAGATTTTCGAAATGATCATGCCACACATCTAGTTGTTCTTCCGTAGCAACAACTAATTCTCCATTTTTATTTTTAATTGGTTGAGCAATAAAGAAAGAATCTTTTCCAATTTTTGCAGTTTTCTTGATCCATTTCCAGGCCTTCTTAGGATTATGACTCTTCATATACTCACATCCTGTTTTAATCCAATGAAGATATTCTTGCTTCCTAAATTCATTACATCTTTTGTGGATGTAATCAATGAGCTTACGGTAGATTTTAATTCTTTTAATAAATTCATCTATATCATAAATTCTTTCTTTTTTAAATCTCTTATACAACTTCATTTTGATTTTTTGAAGATTAAAAATTTGTTGTGAAATATGAAATGAAGACTTAATAACATTATTTGCTGAAGTAATACTGAGCTCGTCTGCAATTGAAAAAGCAGTTGAAGTAAACTCTTTGGAAAGTTCATCTGTAGAAACATTAGGATCGTTGGATTTTGCTGAAAGTATTTGGAATTTATTATGACTGAGAATAGATTCCTTTTCCTCAATACATTTTAATCTATTCCATTTCAGAATTTTCTTAGGAACATTAAAGTCATTAGAAAAATCTTCCATAGGAATAATTTTACCATTAATAAGAAGTGGCTTATGGTCTGATACAGGATAAAAATTATTTATAAATGATCCTGAGTGAATAAGATCTTTCATCTTCGAATTGATAAGAGCATGGTCAATGTCGGAAGATTGATCACCTCGAGTCCAAGAGATAGTAGACCCTCTAAGCGGAAGAATTTCCCAATCTCCTAATCCATTAGTTGATAACCAGTTGGATAATTTTACTTTAGACATATTAAAATCACCAACAAGAATCGATGGATGGGATGAATGAGTTTGTAACCACAAGCGAACTTCTAACTTTGCATGATCAACATAGATGTTGTGATGACTATGAGGCATATAAACATTACCAATCGAGCATTTGAATCTATTCCAGAGACTAAAAGTATAAATAGAAATAATATACTTTCCAGAGAAGTTTTCAAGTGAGGCTTGACATGAATTGTGAAAACCTAAATATAAACCTCTCATTCCCGGAACTGATTCGTCAGCTTTCTTGAAAAAGTGTCTATAGTTTCGCAAAGTAACACGACAAGGATAATCTGTATTCGATCCAGAACCATTACCAGTTTCTTGGAAACATAAAAATAATGGTTTGAAAATAGCTGTGAAATAGCTAATACTATCTCTCTTTTCGTGATTCCACCCATTGGTGTTCCAACTAAGACAAAAAGAAAAGTTATCAGGCTTGTTGGATGAGGAAGAATCGTTGCTATTATTATTATTATTAAAGTCATCGTTATTAATGGATGATGCATCAGAGGAATAAGTAGAACTATTACTAGATGGCTGTGAAACTGAAGAACTATCAACTATTGAACTGTTATCAGAGTTGATAGAACTATTAGAATTAAATGTTGAATGATGAGATTGAAATTGTGTTTGCTGTAGATCTGGAATATTTTCATGATTGGAAACTTGTTGAAAATCTTGTTGAAGATCTTGTTGAAGATCTTGTTGAAGATCTAGTTGAAGATCGGATTGTTGATGAGATTGTTGAACTGATTGTTGAAATGATTGTTGAATAGAATGTTGATGTTTATTAGAAACTAAAATTTTACGTTTGAGAGTGGAAAAAGTGTATTTGTGATTCCTTCTACTACGAGCTGAAAAGGAAATTGAGGTAACTGAAAGTTTCTTCTTTAACATGTGTAAGATTTTAATACAATCTTTTGATGAACCATGAACCTTGACTAAGAAAAAGTGATCATTGAAAGTTTGAAAATATTTAACACTAATAACTGAATTAAATTTATCTTCTAGAATAACCTCGAGTTTTTCCCATAGCATATTTACTGACCATGATCGAATACCACGAATAAAGAAGGAGCGAATATCATCTAAGGGGATACCATAAGACCGGGTACCACGTCTGATATAATTCTTGTCTTTAATATAAAGGACTGACATGATAATAAATTCTAATTAAAAATATTGAATATAAAATAAATACTAATAAAAATTATAAATATAACGTATATGGAAAAAAAATCTGTCTCTCTCTCTCTTCTTAAAAGTACTGGATAGTACAAAAATTGTTACGATGCTTTGTTTAAAGTTTCTTTTTTTTTGAATTCTAGTTGTAAATTTTCTTTAAAAATTCTAGTTTTGGTTTGTTGTTAGTAAATTCGAATCGCTTTTTGACACTAAACTTGTTTGACTTTACTTTTCATTAAATATTTAAATTGGTAAAAAATTTGAATCAAGAATGTCGACACCAGAAAGCTTGTGAATAGTATTTTTACATGATGTAGAGTGAATCAGTCTCTTACAAGAAACAATACAACAATAGCTACATGAATATAAAAATACAATGCAAATGCTAAAGTTGACTACATTGGATTCTTACAAGAGAAGAGTAGTACTACATGAATACATGAATAAAAGAAAAATACAGCAACAAAATGTATTACTCTTCTAATTAAATACTATACAAACTTACCTGAATATCAAACATTCAACTTATTCATCAAATACTTAATTCGATGAATAAAATGTTTTTTAATCGCTCAGTACCATGAGCTTAGTCCTAATAATTTTCCCTTAAAGACTAACCAAGCATCCATTGCGCAATGCTTGGATTTAATTCTTTCTACTCTCTCAGTACCATGAGCATGAGTAGACTCCCTTGATAAACTACGTTTATTAAATAAATGAAGGCACGTTCCTAAGAGGGCACCAAGCATCCATTGCGCGATACTTGGATTTAATTCTTTCTACTCTCTCAGTACCATGAGCATGAGTAGACCCCCTTGAGAAACTACATTTATTAAATAAATGAAGGCACGTTCCCAAGAGGGAAGGGCACCAAGCATCCATTGCGCAATACTTGGATTTAATTCTTTCTACTCTCTCAGTACCATGAGCATGAGTAGACCCCCTTGAGAAACTACATTTATTAAATAAATGAAGGCACGTTCCCAAGAGGGATTCTTTCCCCCTCATCCAAAGCCAAAACAAAACAAATAATAATAAGATAAAATAAAATAAAAAAAAAAAAAGTTTTAATACCAAAGTCAATTATTTTTAATATAAAAAGTAATAATATTAATAAATAAGAGGTAAATTATATATATATTTTTATTTTTTATTTTTTTATTATGTATTTTGAAAATGATAACCGAATTTTAGTAAAATGATGAAATTAAAATTATATTAATAGTTAGAAGAATAATTTAAATTTAATAGTTTTAAACAATAGTTTTAACCCAACAAATATGTGTTCCAAGCATGGTATATAAAATTGCTATAGCTGATACTGTTAATGGTGATAATTTCCAATATTTTAAAGAAGATAATGCATCAATTACTTCTAAGGATTGTTGAAGGATAACTTCACAACCAATACTACGCAATCTAATTAAAGTTTTTATTTAAAAAAAGAAATAAATATTTGTTAATTTAAAATTATTATTAATATTATAATAATATAAAATATATAAAGTCAATTTTTGATATATATATACCTTCTTTGATAAAGAAGTTCTTTAAATGCTTTAGTATTAATTTCGCCGTTGGCTTGTGCATCTTTTATATTTTGTTTTATTAATATAATTTTTTTAAGAGTTGAAAATAATTTGTAAGTTTCTCCAGCTATATTAAAAAGTAAAGCATATAACCAAAAGTGATTGGCCCATTTAGTTATGGTTGGAATACTTTCAATTTTATGTATACCGGATGAATGAACCTGATTAATTATGTATAGTATAATAAATATATTTATTATATTTACAAATAAAAATTGTTAAATATTTTTTTTTTTATATTATAGAATAGAATAATGTATATATATTTTAAATATTACCCATTGAATCATATCAAGGAAGTAACGAAAACCAGTACAGGAACCAGTTCCCACTAGACAATATTTTAAAAACTCATCCTTTGTTGATCTTGCTTTGGACGCTCCTCTCATATTTTCTATTGGAACACCAAGTCTAATAACTATATTAGCAATAAGTTAGCAATAAACAATAATAATAAAATAAATAAATATTCATTAAATATACTACTACTATTACTACTGCTAATAATAATAATAATAATAATAATAATAATAATAATAATAATAATAATAATAATAATAATAATAATAATAATAATAATAATAATAATAATAATAATAATAATAATAATAATAATAATAATAATAATAATAATAATAATAATAATAATAATAATAATAATAATAATAATAATAATAATAATAATAATAATAATAATAATAATAATAATAATAATAATAATAATAATAATAATAATAATAATAATAATAATAATAATAATAATAATAATAATAATAATAATAATAATAATGATATTTATAATAAAATAATTATAAACAATTAGAGATTTAGCATAAATAATATAATTACATTTTCTTCCATTTCCAATATTTGAGGAACAACAATTAAGAAATCTTAATAAATCCTCAGAAGAGTCATATCTTTTATTATATTGAATTAAAAATCTAAAAAACATTTGAATCGTACTAGAATTATAATTATAATAAATGAATAAATGAACTTTTAATATATATTTTTATATTATCTTATATTAAATATTAATTCTTTAAATCGTATTCTATTAATGTATTATAATATTTACGCATTGACTTTATCTCTTCCTAGTGTTATTTAATACAATTTTATAGATATTTAATCGTAAGAATTAATATATAAAAGTAAGCATTATATATATAATATATATGTAACATAACAATTATTCAGTTATTATATTCTAATACTGTTGAAATAAATACCTCCTGCAGTATTCATAAATTTTATACACTAGAATAGGTTTTGAAAAAGGAAAATCATTTTAGTTATTTAAAACAACTTTTTATATATAATTGTTATTCAATTTAAGCAAACATACTTTATCAATAGTTGGTGTATTCATTTTGATTCTACTTTGTAGTTATCATATTGAATTTTAAACAATTATTGATTTTTATTTATTGATATAAAATATCCACAATTTTAAATGTTATAAAATTTAAGAATATGTATAATTAAAGTATTGTATTATGTTATTAGTATTATATCAATATTATATTGATAATTAGAATATTAGAGTAAAATTATATCTAATTGATGATATTATAATTAAAATTATTTACTTTACTTTAGAGTGTATTTCTTAATTGAGAATTAAAAATTTTGTGACACGAACAAATTTCTATTTAAAAATTTCTGTTATAATAGATAGATATACTTTTTTTAATGAAATATTTATATGCTTTTATTAATGCTATTTATTTTTGATTAAAAAATAAGATAATTATATAATTAAAAGAATTATTTAAAATAAAATAAAAATATTTGAAAAAAGAGAAAGTTCACTTTTTTTTTTTTTTTAATTCTATAAAACCATCTACTCATATATACAAAAAAAAAAAGTTATATAAATTAAATATTTTATAATTTAAATTAAAAATATAGTATGGAGTATATTCCTAATATATTACAATATAATCTGATGTATATATTATTTAATTTAACTAAATTCAATAAATCATGTTTATTTTTTTTTTTTAATTTTTCATGTATTTTAGATGAAATTTAAATCTTAATAAATAATAAAACAAATTAATATTTTTTAACCAGATCATTTTTTTTTAAAATAATCTTTATTAAAATTTGAAAAAAGTCAATATATATTAACATATCTAAAAATTTAAAGCATATGTAAATATTTTAAAATAGATCATACTTCTTTATATATATACTAGAACGCTAACATAATTAAAAAAACTTTCATGTGTAAATACATTTGATATATTGTGCAAAAGAAAATATTGTCAAGTTTAAATAATATTTTATATACTTAATTTAAAAATTATATATATATATTATTTTCATTTTTTATTTTATTTTTATTATTATTTTTTTGCATTATATTATTTGAATATTTTATTTTTATTTTATATTAATAATTTTTTATTTTAACTTTTTCATTTTATAAACCATAAAGATATATTATTATAGCTATATATTTTATTTTATTTATTCTTTTTATTATATTATTATCTTTTGATTTTTTTTTTCTTTTTAAAAAGTGGTCCAATTTGATGGATTGGAATTAGAAGCACCAACAAAGTCTCCAAAACTAGCCCATTCACTATTATTATCTTGTTGATTAGATACATTATTATTACTAGCTGATGGAGTAATGCTAGTTTTACCACTTGGTGGAGGAGGTGGTAATAATATAACTTTTATAAAATATAATTACGAATAAAAATTAATTTATTTATAATATTTAATATTGATTCAATAATAATAATAATAATAATAATAATAATAATAATAATAATGTTTATTATTTATTATTATTTATTTTACTTTTTTTTTTTTTTTTTTTTTTTTTTTTTTTTTTTTTAAAAACTTACAATCATTTGGATTATTACTGGAATTTTGGGTTGGAATAGTATTCTTAATACTTGAAGAAGATTTCTTTAGCTATATATTGTATTATTAAATATATATATATATTTAAAGATCAGTTTAATTATGAAAATTATTCAATTCAATTCATTTTAGTTTAAATATTACCTTTCCAATATTAATATTTATAGTTTCACCTTCTTTCCATGAATAATCAACTTTTGGTCCAGTATATTCAATTTTGGGTGCTGTTTCATTCTTTAAATGCCTATTCATTTTAATTATATTTATTATTAGAATATTGATAGTCATATAATTTGAATAAATATATATAATACACAGTCTTGTATTTTATATTATGTAATAATTATTATATATCTAATCAAATAGTATTATTAAAAATTGATTTATTGTCATATTAATTACTTTATGAAATCTTGAAGGGCAACATTAAAATCAAAAGCTTCACTTCTTTCTTGGAAACCCATACCAATATAGGCATGTTTTCCTGAAGCTATAGTTAAAAGAATTGTAAAAAATATAATGATTATCAATAATATAATTTTATTTATTTGTTTTTTTTTTCTTGAATATAAATAATATATCTTTTTTGGTAAGATAGTATATGGAAAACAGCTAACCTTGATCTTCAATTCTTAAAACAAAATAACGACTTGAATCAATAACAGGTTCAACTGAATTATTATCTTCTTTATATTCACATTGAGCAAACAATTCACCTAATTGGTTTTATATTTTAATGAATTTATTTTATTTAAAAAAATTAAAGTAATATTAATATATATGTATTATGCTCTGTTTAAATAATATTTTAATTGATATAAAAATCTATTTGAATTATATATATATACCGCTATTAGCATCCTGTAATGAAGAGATATTCGATATTATTTTTATTATTTATCATTTATTTATTATTATTATTAATATTGTTAAATAAAATTATTATTTTAATAGGAAAAAACTATTTTAAAATCATTTTTTTAACTTTTATATTTAAATAATAATATTTTGTAAAAATAATGAGATTTCTTACTTCTAATTTAATATAGCATTTCTTTCCACCAACAGAAACGATTCTTAATCTTCCTGACCATAAGAAACTGTTAACATCCCATTCAGCAGCTCTATTTTATTTATTTAAACATTTTATTTATCAAAATTAAAAATTTAGAATTTATTTTGTAAATATCAAAAATAATAATGTGAATTCTGAATTTTATAAAAGTTAATTCGATATAATTGTAATTTATATAGTTATTTACTTGTAACCTTTGGAAGAGCCAAGTGGTGGAATTCTTTTGAACGTTTTCATAAATTATATATTTATTATTTTGACATTCAAAATTTATTTATTTTTTAATATTAATATTGATATATTGATAAATTAGTTTCTATGAATATAAATTAATTCAATTTAATATTTATATATGCTTCGAATTCTATTTTGTTTTATAATAACCTGTATACAAAACATTCTCTGATTACTAATAATACTGATTCCTGTTATCGTATATATAAGAAAATTTTAAGAAATTCATTTTTGAAATGTCAAATAATTTATTTATATATTATTATAAATTGTCATAAATTTTGTATTTAATTATTTTTAGTAAATATATGAATATTTATGAATTTATAATTATAAAAAATATATTTATTCAGTATAATACTTTATTATTTTTGTTAAAAAGACACATACATAGTCATCCATTGTTATTTATATTTATCTTTATTCTATATATATTAATTATTGTTTATGATATAAATTGATTCTACAATATATATTTAATATTTCAAAAGGAAGAATAATTTCAAAAAATTTACTTATTTATGTATTGATTTTATTTTTTTTTTTTAATATTTAAATTTTAAAATTTAATTTGTTTCCTTTTTTTTTTATATTATTTTTTTATTTTGAAAAAGAAAATACTTTTTTTTTTTTAGTTAATAAGAACCTTATTAATTAAATTTTCTTATGATATAAAGTTTAGTAGGATTATATTCTAATTATAAAATAAGTTTAAACCTTTTTTAATGTAGCATATTTTATAAATCAAAAATAATTATTTTAATAAATGAATATATCAAAATTCCATACATAATATAATTTATTACTCTATATAAAATTAAAAAGCATTAAATTAAAATAGAGTATTATTTAATTAGTATAACTCTGTATATCTTTAATATTCAATGATATTTTCTATGCTTATATGTGCTTATATATAATAAAGAAAACAACAACAACAACAAAAAAAAAAAAAAAAATAAACTTTTTTTTTTAATATTTAATGTTTTTATTTACACTTTGTAATTCTAATTAACTTCTCAATAGTTTCTTTTTTTCTTTTTTTCTTTCTTTGTTTATATATTTATATATATCTTTTATATTATCAATGCTAATCTATCAAAATATTATTACTAATATACTTTTTTTTTTTTTTTTTTTTTTTAGCATTCATAAATCTATTTATAAAATTATATTAATGGATTATTTTAAGATTAATTAAATAAATGATGTTTTGTCAATTTTTCCCCTCTTTCTTTCTTTCTTTCTTTCTTTCTTTTGTTTTTAATTTTAAGATAAAAAGTATTTTTTAATATCTTCATTCCATGAACCAGATTCCTCTTCAAAGAATTCAATACTAGTCTTTTTACCATCGGTTATAATGCTTAAATGACTATTATCTTTTTGTTTAAATGTTGATTCTGATGTTACGGCTACTTGTCCTTTAATTTCAAGTTTACTTTCATGGAAAATTAATAAACATGGTTGGTCTGTTAAAACTAAGATTCTTTTTTTAACGAAAAATCCTTGTTTTATGTTAACAAAGCTGTATCGAACAACATATTCATTTGGTGAAAGAAGTCCTGCAAATGCTAAATTTTTTCTTTGTTCTGCAATCATTTGATTACGTTCTCTTTGTTGTTGTTCAAAAATTTTATCTTCTATTATTTTAATGATATTTTATATATTATATGTTTTATAAATGCCATCGATATAATAATAATAATAATAATAATAATAATAATAATAATAATAATAATAATAATAATAATAATAATAATAATAATAATAATAATAATAATAATAATAATAATAATAATAATAATAATAATAATAATAATAATAATAATAATAATAATAATAATAATAATAATAATAATAATAATAATAATAATAATAATAATAATAATAATAATAATAATAATAATAATAATACTATTAGAACTACTATAAATTATTTGTTATTGTTTTATTTATGAGAAATTTATCATATCACTAATTTTTTTCAATATTTATCTTATATTTTCAAATATATTATTTTCATAATATTTGTAATATTATTAATGAAACTATTTATTTATTTATTATATTGGATATTTTATCATCATCTAATATTCACTGAATTTATTAAAAGTCTTTAAACAATCATATTTACTTATATATTAATCTTTTTTAATATTTGCATCCTTTTCAATTATTCCATTAATATAATATATTGACTCATTATTAGAATATTAATATAATTTTTAAATGTTTATTTATTCCTTACCTTTTTGAATATTATTTATTGAAGGTTGTTGATATGTAGATGGATAAAGTGGCTCTGGTTCCGAATCAGGATCTGGTTCATTGATATCAACTGATCCCGACAAATAATACATATTGTTATTATTATCATAAGGAAATTCTGGTTCATCATTTAGACTACTTTGACTTTTAACAAAATTAACTTTTGGATTTGGTTTTAATTCTGGTGGAGTTTGAAGATGAATGTCTTTCCACTCAATTCCTTCAAAGAATGGATGTGATTTTAAAGTTTCATAACCTCCACCTTCTTCAGTATCTGAACCAATTCTATGATTTGGATCTTCCACTAATAATTTTTTAATTAAATCCTTAGCAACATCTGGAATTTCATCTGGTAATTCATATTCCAATTTTATAATCTTTTGGAATGTTTGATATTCATTACTTGCTTTAAATGGTGGACGACCAGCTAGTAATTGATAAATAATACACCCTAATGCCCAGAAATCCGAACTTTTACAAGTTGCTTTATCATTTAATAATTCTGGAGATACATATTCGGCTTTTTTTAATAAGGATTTTTATTAATTGAAATTATTGAAAAAATTATTTTATTAGATTTTTTTTCTCTTCATGAAAAAAATAGTTTTATTTTTCTTTTTTTCAAAATATTTATATAAAAATTACCTGTTCCGACAAATGAATTTGCTCTACCATTATCAACATCATTTTCTATTATTTTTGCAGTACCGAAATCTGTTAATTTAATATGCATATTTTCTGTTATTAATATATTTTCTGGCTTAAGATCTCTGTGAATAATATTTTTTTTATGAAGATATTCTAAAGCAGTTACAATTTCAGCTACATAGAATTTTGTGCATTCTAAATCAAAACTTCCCATTTTGCGTATGTAGCCTAATAAATCACCATTTTTTGCAAGATCTAATACAAAGTATAGACTATAACTATCTTGGAATGTATAAAATAACCTGACAATTAAAGGATGATTATGAATTTTATTTAGAACGGATTTCTCAACATTAACATATTTAACTTTTTTTTCTTTAATAATATGTTTTTTATTTAAAATTTTAATTGCAAATTCTTTTCCTGTACTTTTCTCACGAGCATGTGTTACTGATGAATATGAACCTTCACCAATTGTTTCAAAAAAATCAAAATCTTGTGGAGTACGTTTTTTTGGTTGAGAATGTTGTTGTTCTGGACTTTGACTACTACCTTGTGGCTGTTGTTGTAAGCTGGAGGATGAAGTATTAGTAGACATTTAACTATTACTATTTTAATTACTTTTTTGAGTTTATAAATATATGCAATTATAAATAGACCATTGAAAAATATTTAAGAATATTATATTAATAAAGAGAAAATCATTATTTTAATAATTATATAAATTTACAAATTAAATTAATGCAGATTAAATATAAATAAAATGATAAAATTTTACTCTTTCTTATTATTAAATATAAAACAATTATAAATATGAATTATTATCATTATTTTTATTATTAAATGCATAAAATATAATTTGGATATTTTATTTTATTTTTTTTTATTTCATTTTAATATTCTTTCAATCAATTAAATAAAATAGTTAGGTTTGCAATATTTTAATATTTACCTTTATTTTTATAAAAGTTTAATGGAAGTGTGATATTTATACATATATATATATAATTATTTGAACTTTTACTTATAATATTATGTCTTTCTGAATAATATTATAAAGAGTAATATAATATTATACTTTTTTTTATTTTATTTTAATATATATATTAAATACTTTTCTTTTTTTTGAATATTATTTTATTGAAAATTAAGGTAATATGTTTACAGATGTATGAAAAACTTTAAAAACTAATTAAAAATTATATATATTAATATATAATTGTATACATAACTGCTTGATTATTTTTAATAAAAATAATTAAAAAATATTATTTAATAAAATACTTTAAAAAATGAGAAATAATATATGTTTTCTTAATATTTCTTAATATTGGTAAACAAGTCTTTTATTTTTATTGTTAATAGCAGTACATATAAATGCCCTTAATTATAGAATAATATTAATATATATGTATCATTAATCTTTGCAAAACTGAATATATCTTAAATAATAATATTATTTAATAATATAAAATATTAAATATATACAAAAATTTGTAACTACTATTACTATAGTAAATAAGTAATAAAGACTAATAAGAGAGTTTTATAAAGAAAATAAAATTAAAAAAATAAAATATGAAATACTGAAATTAGATAATAATTGAAAGCATATTTTGTAAATAAAGATATATTTTAAAACTGTATTATTTATAATAGTAATAGATATAGAAATAGAAAGTTTAAAAAATTGTTGATCCAATTTCCTATATTAATTGAATGTTACACAAAATTATTTTTTTAAAAAAAAAAAAAATCTACATATAAATTTAAATTTATGAAAAACTGATTTTTACATTTTATTAAAAATTATTTTGAAGATTCAAAATTATGATTAAAAGTATAATTGTATAATTAAAATGTCTTTATTTCCGTTAACATCTTTACCACCCACTTCTTTACATACTACAAATAGTGAATTAAACAACAACAACAACAACAACAACAACAATAATAATAATAATAATAATAATAATAATAATAATAATAATAATAATAATAATAATAATAATAATAATAATAATAATAATAATAATAATAATAATAATAATAATAATAATAATAATAATAATAATAATAATAATAGTAATAGTAATAGTAATAGTAATAGTAATAGTAATAGTAATAGTAATAATAGTAACAACAACAATAATAATAATAATAATAGTAATAGTAATAATAGTAATAGTAATAGTAATAATAATAATAAAAATAATAATAATAATGCCAATAAAGATAATTTTGATAGAAATGAAGGTAAGTTAATAATAAACCATTTTACTTTATAAACATTAATACAAATTTTAAAATAAAATTTTTATTTTTTCTTAAAAAGATGAAGAAAACTTAAAGAATATTGATATAACATTATCCATTAACAAATCATTACAACAGAAATTATTAATTCAATTAAACAGGATAAATATTCAACTTCAAAAAAATAAAGAAATGATAGTAACATCAATTAATTTAAAATGAAATTTCATAATTTTACATATATCTTTTTTTTTTTTTTTTTGTATTTTGATTATTAATTATCATTTTCATTTATTAAGAATTGCTTGAAAGCAATATGGATAACTCAAGAAGAAGGTAGCGAACAAATATTTGTGGCCCCTTCTTCAAAAAAAGAATATTTTAAAGATATTGATGGAGAGGTTAGTTTAATAAATTCCAAATACTTTTTACTCTTTATATAAATAATTTTAAAATCATTTAATATTTATAAATTATTATATATATATATATTTATAACTCAATAAACAACAATAGTTAGCTGATGCAAATAATGAAATTAATGATACAAGTAAAAATAAACTTTTGTTAAAACGGGTTGAATTTCTAAGAAAATGTATAAAATTAATATTTTATTTTTATATAATGGTTCTTTTTTTTAATAAAATTTTGAAAATTTAAAATTGATTATTATTTCTTATTAAGGGACCAATTCACAAAAGAAAAAATTAGATGAAGCAGTAAAACAACAAATTCATAAAAATTATTTAGATTCTATATATGAAAAGTAAAAATTTTATATTTTTAAAGTTAATATATATTTTATTCGAGTGAGAAACTAAAATCTTTAATTATTTATTAAATAAGTGCTAAAAAGGAAGGAAAAACAGAAGAAGAAGCAGTTGATGCTCGTAGAAAAGTAATAGAAGAGTTTAAAAAGGACAGTCTTAAATTAGATGAAGTATATTATACATTTGATACAAATATAATTAATTGGGAAAAAGTAGCAAGAGTAGTAAGTAAAAAAATTGTAAAATAATATTACTATATTATCAATAATGTTTTTGTTTTATATAATTTATTTATTTAAAAATAAAAAAGGTAGAAGGCCGCTTGCCTATTGAATGTCAATCTTTATGGATGAATAATATGCGACCTAGTTTGAATAAAAATTTGTGGTCAGAAACCGAAAAAAATAAATTAATTCGTTTATTAAAGAAATATTCAAACAGAAATTGGATTAAAATCTCTAAGGAATTAAATGTAAATAAAAATTATTTATTATACATATTTCATAATTATTATTACTATTACTATTATTTAATTAAAAAAATTATAAAATATGAAAGAATAATAGATCACCAATTCAGTGTATGCAAGAATATTTAAGATATGAAAATAAGCTAAAATCAGACAAGTAATTCTATAATTAATAATTTATATTTTAAAAAAGAACAATAAATTATATTAAAACATTTATACATATATACATATATATATAAATATATTTTACAACAAAATCAATTATTTTAAATAACAGAGGTAATATTTATTTATTTTTTTATTATTCATTTGTAATAAACCTTATTTATGAATTATATAATTTCGATAGTATTTTAATTATTGGGTTTGATCATATTAATATAAATATTTTAGAAATAACTCAGAAAATACCATATCAAATTTTAAGGCCATTTAAAGGAAAAAGAAATTCAAAAGCTCCGGTTAAATGGACTCCTGAAGAGGATAAGGTTAAATTTTTTTTTTTTTTTTTAATATTTATAAATTATTATATTAATATTAGTATATTAATATTTTTGTTAAATATGTAGAAATTAAATTTCGCTGTTAAAATTTATGGTGAACGTTGGAATAAAGTAAGTATTTTGCTTCCAGGAAGAACCGATGGACAATGTCGTGAAAGATATAAAAATGCTTTAGATCCACAAGTTAATAGAAATAAAATATGGTCAAAAGAAGTAAATATTTTTATTTTTATTATTTTAATAATAATAATAATAATAATAATAATAATAATAATAATAATAATAATAATAATAATAATAATAATAATAATAATAATAATAATAATAATAATAACAACAATAATAATTAAATTAAAAATTTACATTATTTTTTAAGGAAATATTAAAATTGATGGAATTATCAGAAATGTATGCTCCAAATTGGTCAAGGATTGCAAAAGAACTAAATACAGGAAGAACAAATCGTCAAGTTAAAAACCAATATGATAAATTACAGAAAAAAAGAAAACGCATGATTGCAAAAGAAGCATTTTATTCCAAGAATATAATTATTCCACAGTATACTCTTCCCCAAAAGAATACGAAGTATAGTCCTGAGGAAGCAAGTAAGTATGGTGTAAAAATTGCACCTGCAAAGCCTAAACCAAATCTTTCATATCCATTTTTTCCTACATTTAATGGATCATTATTACCAAATCCTTATTCTAGTCCATTTTATATGCCATCACATCAACCTAATTTAAATGTCTCTAGTTTATCAAATACAGATTTGAATAATAGTAATAAAGACAACAATAATACTAATAGTGATAGTAACAAAAACAACAACAACAACAACAACCACAATAATAATAATAATAATAATAATAATAATAATAATAATAATAATAATAATAATAATAATAATAATAATAATAATAATAATAATAATAATAATAATAATAATAATAATAATAATAATAATAATAATAATAATAATAATAATAATAATAATAATAATAATAATAATAATAATAATAATAATAATAATAATAATAATAATAATAATAATAATAATAATAATAATAATAATAATAATAATAATAATAATAATAATAGTAATAATAATAGTAATAATAGTAATAAGAGTATTGGAAGTGAAAATGAAAATAAAATAAATAAAGAGGCATCATTATTTAATAATACAGATTTAACAAATACAAATTCTTTTCCAACACAAAACTGTAATAATAATAACAACGACAACAACGACAACAACAACGATAACAACAACAATAATATTTTATCCCCTTCAAACTCAAACTCAAACTCAAGTGGTGCAATTAAAAATGTTGAAAATCAAAATGAAAAAAATAATAATGATAATAATGATAGTTTTTCAAAAATTCAATCTCAAACTGATAATTCTATTAAAGAAAAGCAAATTAATGAAATTGATAATAATGAAAGTACACTTTCATCCATAACAAATGTGTCAAAAACAGTGTCGTCAGGGCCTTCTTTATTACCGATTAACTCTAATAAACAACCTTTACCTTTATATCCATTGGCATCACAATTACCAAAGTTTCCATATATGATACCCACAGGAAATATGAAGCTTCCTCTTTTTAATAATATACCATTAAATCCTGATGTTTTGAAACAAAATAAAAATCCTTCAATATCCCCTTTTATACCGTTTCCAATACCTTTAACAAATATGCCATTAGGTTCATTACCTTTAAATCTTCCAATACCAAAACTCCCAATTGATAAAAATAATGCATTTTTAAAAAATAATACAGTAAATAAATTAAATTCTGGAAATCTAAAAAATAATAAAAAAAATAAAAAGAAGAGCAACAATAACAATAAGAATAGCAATTCTAACAATAAAGATAATATAGACGACAATAATAATTCAAATTCAAAATTAAATAAACAAAACAATTCATCAACCAATAAAATTAATAGAAATGATAAAAATAAAAAACGTAAAAGTTGTATAGACGACAATAATCTTAATAAGAAATCAAGAAATTAAATATGAATCAATTACCGATTTTATTATATAAATATCTTTCTATATTTTAGATAGTATGATAATATGATAGTATTTATTAAAGTATAGAAGAATTTAATTGTGCATGTAAATATTTTATAATTAAGCAATAATTGCTGGTATATAATATGTTAATGCACCAAATTGCCTTGTTTCTTGATCATAATCCATTAGTGACATATCATTCCTAACATAAACATAAAATACAACAGCAAAATTTTCAATTATACCTATATTTAATTAAATTAACATATAATTATCATATGTAATGAAAACTTATAATAATTTTTTAATAAAAAAAATTATATAATACTTACTACAAATAACACTACTTGGATTAATAACATAACTGTGAACGAATTTTTCAAAGTCTATTATTGATATTTGACACCCAGAAAACTGTTCTTTTGGTCTTTCTTGTTGAGATTGCGAATTTTCATTTTGATCTTTTTCATTTATATTACAAGAAATATTTTTAATTAATATTGTTTGAATGTTTAAATAAATGATATGAATAAGAATAAAATTTACTTAATTCTGGACATATTAAATCTTTAAAATATGTTTCTACTGAAACGGATTCTGTTTCTATTTTTAGTGTAAATTCACCATTATAATTTGCAGATATTGTTAAGTAATTGCTCATTGATTTCATTCTATCAATAATTGTTCTTACTGAAACTAAAGGTGGCATTAATATATGTACCTAATGAATGAAATTCCATTTATATTTAATTATATTAAAATCTAGCTTTTTTTTTTAGTACTGTTTAAATGTATTTTATGATTTTACATGTGGTTGAGGTACCATTGGTTCTTTATATTCTGATATATGATACATATTTAAAACTCTTATAGGTATATCTTGAACTAATAATACAGGATTATCACCTCTAAACTTTAAAAATTATTATTCAAATTAATATATTTAATAAATTCTAAAAATAATTTTCCCTTAAAATTAATTTTAATTCTTTAATTTTTTTTAATGTTTACAATGCTTTTAATATTAAATGATAACGAGGGAAGTCCGGTTTTTTTTGTTAATTTACAATATACATCAATTGCTGATTGTGCAGATTTTAAAACTCTTATAATTTGATCCGTTCTTACTTCAAGCCATATTTCATTATTGTTTGCGCTTTCGATTATAAAATCTTCAAACAATAAATTCTTTTTATTTTATTTTATTTCATTTATTTTTTTTTAATATAAATAAGATTAAAATATATATAAAGAATTTAATAGCATATATACAAAATGTATTTATTTCACATATATTTTTCACTCACAATAGCAACTTGTCCCCAAACTTGAAGCTCAGTTAATTCAATTTTTGAAACAATTAAAAATATTTTATCTCTTGTAAATTTCAAAACACATGTTTTATTTAGTTTTTCTACACTTTGTAACATTTCTATCAATTTATTTATTTAAATGAAATTATATATTTTAATAAAAATTAGTATCTGCTTCTATAACAGTACTAAAATTATAGTTATTTTTATGTACTTGTAAACAAAATAGAATTAATAACTTTTGCTTTCATACGCATTTTCGTTAAAATCTTTTCTTATTAAAAACAAATGTTTTTTTTTTTATTAAAAAAAATAATAATAATTATAACTAATTTGTGTTGTGTAGTATAAATTATTCATTAACTATTTCTTTTTAAAATGATGAATTTTCGATAATCCAAATAAATTTTGGATTATCGAAAATTCACGTGATATTAATAGAATTTAATTTCAATAAGGTAATAATTTAATTTTATAGTGAGGGATTAATATATTTATATAGTCTTTCATCTTTGTGAAGTAAGTTCAAAAAAAAAATATATATATCTATATTTATATAATTCAATAATTATTTAAGCTTTAAAATCTTGGAAAAATAATAGAGGTATAAATTTATTTTCAGATAAATAAGTAAATAGGTAGTTATATAATTTGATATTATAATTTCAGATTGATTTTAACAAAATCTTTATTTTTTTTATTTATACATAATATATATTTATTCTTTTTCTCGTTATATACTCAAAAAAAAAAAAAAATAAAAAATAAAAAATAAAAAAATAAAATGAAATATAATATAATATAATAAAATAAAATAAAATAAAATTAATCTAAAAACATTTATAAATAAACAATTTAAATAATTATCAAATATATTAAGTATTATTAATAATTTAGTTTGTTATAACTACAATATAACATTTAAGAAATTTCAAAATCTTCCATCCATTATAATACAGATCAGTGAAATATTTTATTACAATTGTCTTAAAATATCCGGAATGGGTATAATATATAATGTTTCAATTAGTAATTATTATAATTAGATTTTGAATTTAGTAAACTCATTTTCATTATTATTATTTTTATGAATATTTAAAAACTTTAATTTCAATAAAATAGCTGATGAAGAAATTTCATTATCAATTGAAGAAACTAAGTAATTATAAATGAATTCATAGATAATTATAAAATACATTAAATATAATTTGCAATAAAGCATATATTCAGGATTTAATATTAATATGGATATGTATAATATATTATATAATTATTATTTTAATGTAGTAAATTGAGAATATCATTAGGTTTAAAGCCTCTCAGTGTTGGTAAATTTAATTTCATTTTAAATTTTAAATTATAAATAAATAATTTTTATTTTAAAGCATTTTTTCATTTTATATAATTAAATTTCATAATTTATATTTGTAGATAATGAACCAAAAAAACAAAGCGCAGAAGAGAATTTTGAAAAATACAATAATGAATTAAAAAGTAATAATATTATTTTAGATTTTTATATTTATTCATTTTAGGTATTAATTTTTTTTAAATTCATTTATTTTTTTTCTTTTCTTATCTTGTCTTTTCTTTCATTCATTTTTTTTTTTTATCCTTATTAAATATATTTTTTATTATAAGAAAATGAAGAGACTAAAAAGATACAAGAAAAAATTCAGAAATCTAGAGTTAAACGTGAATTGAAGAAAAAATTAACTGGTAAGGGTTTAGGTGAATTAGACGATGAAGAAAATGATGATGCTTTATCATGGATTAAAAGACAAAAAAAGAGGCAAAAGGAAATTGCTGAAATGAAGAGAAAAGAGTTAGAAGCAATGGACAATGAAGTTTTAGAAGAATATAAATCAGGTTCATAATGGTCATTTACTAAAAATTCAAAAACAAAAATTAAAATAATAATGTTTTTTTTAATAAATAAATAATTTATTTAATTTTAAATTATAGAAAATTTAAAGGGTTTAAAAGTTGGACATAATATTTCAGAAATCGAAACGGGAGAAGAAGAAATTTTAGTATTAAAAGATGCTGTTATTACAGAAGATGATAGTAATATCTAAAATAATAATTATAATAACTATAATAATATAATTACTAAATAAATCATAATTTAATATTTTAATTTATAAATAATATTTATGAAATAATGTAATTCTTATTATTGTTAATATTTAATCTCAAAGATGTGGAAGATGAATTGACTAGTATAAGATTGACTGAAAAGGAAAAGTTACAAAAAAATTTGGAATTAAAAAAGAAAAAAACCATATATGGTGGTGTTTATGATGATGAAGAAGCACTTTATGGTAAAAAGAAAATTTTATCTCAATATGATGAGGATGATGAAAGTAAAGGATTTATTCTTAATGGGAATGGTGAAGTTTTTGATACATCTTTACGTAATGAAGAAGATAACAACGGCTTTAAAAAAGGAAGTTTAGATTTGAATTACAATAAAATGCAAGAAATTAAAGATTATTATACAAAAGATGAAATGGTTTCATTTAAGAAGCCAAAAAAGAAGAAGAAGAAGAAGCACACTAAAAAAATTAGATTAGATGGTGAAGAAAGTTTTATTGATTCAGAAAATAGCATGAATGTTGGCAATTCATCACAATCTATAGAAGTTAAACAAATAGAAAAGTATTCTTACAGTAATATTAATTCAAATATTGATGATATCAATTTTATTGATGATGATGAACTTCAGACAGCATTATCAAAAGCACGTCGTAAGAATACCAAAAAGTTGGTAAAATCAATAAGAGAAACAGTTGAAGAAGGTATATTAATATTTTTATTTTAAGCAATAATAATAATATATATTTAATAAATAATTTTCTATCATTTACCAAGTATTTTGTTAAAATTTATAAAAAATATATTTTATCATAATTTATAATGTATATTTAATATTTCATATATAGTTAAACAAGAAGATATAAAAGAAAAAAAAAAAGAAGAAGAAGAAAACAAAGATAATGATGAAGATAATAACATTTCTTTTGATTTGAAAAGAAAAGAAGAATCAGAAGGAATTAGATTTATAAACGAAGTTTCCGAAACTTCTGAATTTATTAGAAATATACCAACATTGCCATTGTTGCAAAGACAAAACCCTAATGAAAAACCGTCTAATATTAATAATGAAGTCAAAAAAGAAGATAATATGGAAATGGAATCAGTAAATGAATCAAATAATGAAGAATCAAAAATATCAGATCAAAATGAACAAGAATTGGAAGAAGGAGAAAGACCAGAATCAGAAGATGAGAGTACTGAATTAAAATCAAATGAGCAATCATCAAATAAAGGAGTAGCAGCATTAGTAAATATAAAAATAAAATTTTATAAGAATCTCTTCATACAATGTAAATAATGAATTATATATAAAATTACTAATTTGGTTATTATTATTATTTATTATCACTTTTTTTAATAGGAGGAAGAACCTTTAATTTCATCGGGTATGGCTGCCACTGTATCTTTATTATTACAAAAAGGTATTGTTAATCCAGTAACCAAAGAAGAGTTAGAAAAAGAAAGATTACAAATAGAGAAAGAAAAATGGTTGAATGAACAAAAACTTAATGATTTAATAAAAGAAAGAAGAAGACAAAAAGATGATAGAAGAGACAGACATCGATCAAGTAGAGATAGAGATAGAGATTATGATCGTGATGATATTTATAGAGAAAGAGAAAGAGCGAGAGAAGCTGAAAAGAAATTTAAAAACTATAAACCTGTTGTTAATATTGAATACCATGATGAATTTGGTAGAACTTTAACCCAAAAAGAAGTAAGTAATTTAATAAAAGGCATATAAGAAATGATTAAATTAAATTAATAAGAAACATTAAATTAAAAAACATTTTATTTTTAAAAAATATGAATTTCAAAGGCTTTTCGTCAATTGTCACATAAATTCCATGGAAAGACTTCTGGTAAGTTAAAGACTGAAAAAAGATTAAAGAAATTAGAGGAAGAGTTAAAGTTAAAACAAATGAGCAGTACTGATACACCATTGGGTACCGTTAGTGCTTTACAAGAAAGAACCAAAGCAATGGGATCAGCACATCTTGTTCTTTCTATTGGTAATAGAGGGTATGTATTAATGCTAATTTGAATAGTAATAATATTTTGTAACTATTAAAATTTATTGATATAATACTTATTGAATTTTCATAATTATTAAATAGTGTATTACCATCAGAAAATGATGTTGCAGGACTTCAACCAAGAACTGATATTAAGAAGAAATCCAAGGAAAGTGAAAATAATGAGTCAATTGGTACTTCAAGCATTCAACAATCAACGTTTATAACAACATTAAATAATCCAGGAACTGCAAATGCTCCAAAGAGAGAGAAGATTGCATTTGGATTAAAAAGAAAAGCTGAACAAGAAATTAATCCAGTATTTAAAAAGAGGGAATAAACATTTATATTGTTTTAGTAAAACTTAAAAATATTGAAATACTTTTTAATTATAAATTTAAAAAAAATAAATTACTTAAATACATTTTAATTTTTTTAACATAAAGTTTAATTACATTTTGTATTATTTATTTTAAAATTTTTTGAAAAAATGGAAATATTTTATATTTTTTTTATTTTTATGTTAAATATAATCGTGGGTAGAAAAATAATTAAAAAAATTTTTTTTTTGTATTGAAATATATTGGATATTGACTTTTTTTAAACAAAATAAAAAATTTAAAAAAAAAAATATATAAAAAAATAAAAAAAAAAAATAAAAAAAAAAAAAACAATTATCTTAAAAGTGAGAAAAAAAATAAAAAAAGTTGTAATAAAAAGAGAAAAAGGAAACGTTGATTGATACAACAACATAGGTCTATAAAAATTATTATTAAGAGGATAGAAAAACAAAATAATAAATAATATATCATTGAATGATTATTTTTAAGTAAAAAGTAATGATATATTAATTTTATTGATTATATTAAAAATAAGTTTTTTAAAATATAATAAATATAAAATAGTATATTTAAAAGCATAATAAGGATAATGAAAATTCTTCCAATATTTAATATATAATATAATTAAAAGTATCAATTTATATTCAAAAAAACATTTAATTTTATTATTGTTTGTATAAAAACCCTCCATTAATTATATATTAGAATACCAATAGAAATGTCTTTAGTAAATCATACACACGCAATAATTAATAACAGTAAAGCTATTATTGGGATATTAAATAAATTTAAGGCCAATAATAATTATAATTCTAGAAATTTTCATTCTTGTTCCATAGTATCGAAACATCATGAAGAATTAGAATTTAAAATATATAGATGGGTAATTTGAAATGAATCGTAATATAAAATATAAATGCTAATATAGTTGAATATAATTTCAATTTAATTAAAATCCAAAATAATTCTTGCATTATAATTTTAAAATATAGAATCCTGAAAAACCTAAAGAGAAACCAGCTTATAAATCATATAAAGTAAAAAGGGATGATATCAAAGAAACCATTCTTGATGGATTATTACACATTAAAGAAAATGAAGATCCAACCTTAACTTTTCGTCATCATTGTCATAATGGTAAATACTATTTTTAAATTGAATATTAAGATAATTTTACTATTATTATAATTATATAATTATAATTATTGAATATGAAAAATAAATTAATATTAAAATAAAAGGGAAATGTGGTTGTTGCGCTGTTAATGTAAATGGAAAAAATGTATTAGCTTGCAGTACACCAATTGATGACAAACAAAAAGTTCAAAAGATTTCACCCTTACCAAATATTCCAGTTGTTAAAGATTTAGTTCTTGATTTAACACATTATTATGAACAATATAAAAATATACAACCATGGATTATGAGAAAAAAAAAAGATGAACATGGAGAGATTATTAAGGAACCAGATAGAGAAATATTACAGACTTTAAAAGAAAGAAAAAAATTGGATGGTTATTACGAGTGCAATTTATGTGCATGTTGCTCATCATCTTGTCCAAATTATTGGAGAGATGCCGGTACGTTTTTTATATTTATTAAAATAATTTTTGTTTTTACGAGGTATTAAAATAGTTATTACTTTATTTAAAAGATGCTTACCTTGGACCATCAACAATCTTAAATTCATTCCGTTGGATTAGAGATAGTAGAGATGGCTTCCACTCTGAAAGAAAAGATGCATTACAAGGTCCAGATTCATTATTTAGATGCCATGGAGAAATGAGTATGTTATAATAATTTTATAAATAAATTTTAATATATAATTTGATAAATGGTTAATAATAATTGTTGTATTTTAATAATACTATAGATTGTATGTCAAACTGTCCATTAGGATTAAATCCAGCAAAAGCTATTGCTAAGGTATATATTTAATATTTATTAAAAAAAAAAAGTTAATTATTTTATTAATTTTTTATTTAAAATATTTTTAATAAATTTATTAATAGTTAAAATTAGCCATAACAAAGGAAGGATAAAGGACAATGATTTACTTAATACATTTTAAAAAGCTTCATTTATTATTATTTTTTTTCTTAAATAATTATTTCATTGTAAAAATGATATATAATATTTATTAATAATAATTATATTTATTTCTTATATAAGAAAATTCTTAGCTGGAGTAATTATATTGTAAAACAAAAAATATAGAAAAAAAATTAGATATAAAAAATTTAAAATACTATCAAATTGAACTCCAAAACCATTTTATAATAAAAATTAAAAAATAAATTTAATTTTTTAACATTAAATTAACTTATTCATTTTAATATTACTAGAAATTATTCATCTATTTATTATTAATTATAATTTAACAACATTGATTTATTTTCATTTTATAATTTTAATAGATTATATTATAAATAAGATTCTTAAATAATTATGAGTGAATAAATAAATAAGTAAATAAATAACTAAATAAGTAAATATATGAATAGTTAGGAAAGCAATTATTAAGAATTATATGATGATAATTAATTATTGTTTTTTAATTTTCTTGAAATATTTCTTTATTATTGATGATATTAATAAAAATAATAATAACAATTGATTTTTGTTATAATATTTGTTTTTTATTAAGAAATTATTTATTATTATATGAAAAATTAATTTATATAAGATTTACTAAATTTAATATATTTTATTATATATTAAATATAATCAATTAATTAATATTATTCATCCATTAAAAAATATTATTTAATAAATTTTTGATAATAAAATTATTATTTAACTTTTTTCTTTTTAATAAGTAATTTTAAAGTATTGAATTACTTTAATAAAGTAAATCTTTGTAAAAATAAAGGGATAATAATTATATTAAAGAATAAAAATTAAATAAATCAACGCTAGTAAATTGCTAAAATAAACAGTAAACAACAACAACAATATTAATTAAAAATAATTCTATATAAATTAAACAATCATATTAATTAGTGTAAATCGTTAAAAATAAAGATGGAAGAAAAGAAAATTGATGCTGGTAATAATGGTAAATTATATTATTAATAATGAAAAATAATATTAACATGAACTATTGTTTTTATAATTATTTAAAAATGATTTTTTTTTTTTGTTATGTATAATTTTTATTAAAAAATAAATATAATTTTAAATTTTAGAAGAGTATATATTTTTTTTTTTTAAAAAAAAAAAAAAAAATAAAATAAAATCTAAGCTTTTTTTTTTCTTTTCTTTTTCCTTTTCTTTTTTTATTTTTTGGATAATGATAAAATAATTGTTTAAAATTTTATTAAAATTTAAATATTGTTTTAAAAAGGATTTAAGATAAAATAAATAAGAATTATTAATCATTTTAAATTGTGGTAATAATTAAATAAAATATAATCTTGATGGTAATATTGAATGTTGAAATTCATTTTATAAAAAAATATTTATTAAATTAAAATTTATTATTATTAAATATTATAGATCAATCAAAATCTGAATGGGATAGATTATGGGAAGCTGTTTCAAAGGTATAGAATTTAAAAAAAAAAAAAAAAAAAAAAAAATCATGTATTAATAATGAAATTAGAAATATATTTCTAATTTTTTTTACATTCTATTTAATTTTACTTTATAAATTTATTATATTAGGATCCAAATGACTTTAAATCTTGGGAAGAATTAATTGCCGTTGCAGAAAATGTTGAAGGAGGAATAACAGCAAATATTAAACCAGAAGATGTAGATAAAATTCATCGTGTATATGAAAATTTCTTATTTAAATTCCCATTATGTTTTGGCTATTGGAAAAAATATTCTGATATCGAAATGATCATAAACGGGGTTGAAAAAGCTGAAGAGGTTAATTAATTTAATGAAAAATATATTAAATTTCAATATTTTATAACCCATCTTTTAAAATTAAAATTAATTAAATGAAATAAAATATTTTAATAAATATAAAGGTATTTGAAAAAGGTGTTATGGCAATTCATAATAGTATTGATTTATGGATTCAATATTGTGATTTTAAAATTCAACATTGTAAAGATAATGAAAAGATTAGAGAGTAAGTAACAATAATCAATCATATAATAACATAATTAAATTTAAAAAATCATTTAAAATATCATTATCAAATTATTAAATAAATTTAATATAAAAAGTTTATTTGAACGTGGTGCTTATAATGTTGGTTTAGATTTCCAAAGTCAACCATTTTGGGAAAAATATGTTGAATGGGAAGAAAGTATTCACGAAGATGCAAAAGCTTTTGCTATTTTAGAACGTGTTATAAAAATTCCACTTCATGCTTATACTGTTTTATTTGAAAAGTATTGTATTTGTAATAAGCATTAATTTAAAATGTATAATTATAAAATTATTAATTTAACATTTATTTCATTAATTAAAAGATATTCAAATTTATCAGTAACAAGACCAATTTCTGAATTAGTACAACCTGATAAATTAAAGGAAGTTGAAGATATAGTAGATAAAAGTTTAGAAGGAACTGAAGATAAAGTTAGTTTATTCAGATAATTTAATATAATTAGTATTAAAAAGTATTATATATATTTAATTTAAAAAACTATTGTAAAAATATTATATCATAAAGAGTAGTAGAGAACAATTAATTAGACAAGAAATTCACAAAATCAAAAGTGAACAATACATGAAAGTACAATCAGAAGTTCAAAAAAGATGGGAATTTGAAATGGAAATTAAAAGACCATATTTCCACGTTAAACCATTAGATCAATATCAATTAAACAACTGGAGAAAATATTTAGATTTCGAAGAAAGTCAAGGTGATTTTAATCGTATTTATACTTTATATGAAAGATGTCTTGTATCATGTGTAAGTTATATATAAGCATTAAGTTTTTAAACTAGAATTTAAGTAAAATGACTCTTTATTCATAAGAGTTTTGTTAAAATATATATTTTAGCTTTAAAAAACATTATATTATTAAAAATATTTTGTTATTATAGTTTTTTTTATATAAATTATACATTTGAAGTATTAATAAATTAAATTAAAAAATTACTGGAAAATTATTTTTACAAAAAAAGAATATAATCAAGATAGTGATAATATTAATATTTAAAAAATAAATATATATTTAAATATTTGAACGGTAATAGGCATTATATGAAGAATTCTGGGAAAGATATGCTAAATACCTCGCATCTCAAGGACATATTCAAGATGCTACCAACATTTTTATAAAAGCAATTAATATTTTTATACCACCACAGTATGTTATAATTATTATTATTTTAATTTTTTTTTTCATTAATAAAATATTTACATATTTATAATATAGATATCCATCTATTCGTATAGCCTTTGCTGTATTCCAAGAAGAACAAGGTAACATCAAGGAAGCAAGAGAATTGTATCAACAAACTATGGCTACAGGTAATTATAAAAAAACAATAATAATAATTTCAAACAAATATTAATAATGGGTTTTAATAAATGATATATATATAGTTACTGGTCATTTAGAAACAATTGAATGCTTCGCAAATTTCGAAAGACGTCAAAATAATTTACAAGAAACTGAAAACATATTTAGTTCATCATTAAATTCAGCAACTGATGATAATACCAAATCATATCTTGCAGTAAAATTGGCACAATTATATGAAAACGTAAGGAAAACATTCAATAATCTTTAATTAAATTAATAAAAAAAGATAAATTGTTATAATTAAAAATTTTTTCCTTTATAAATAGCATCATCATGATATTGAAAGAGCTAGAAAGTTATATAAGGATTCAGTAGAAAAGTACCTTTCTAGTAAAATTTTCTTGTATAATTATTTATTATTTGAATTAAGACAAGAAGGTTAGTTAAAATATTTATTATTTTTTTTAAAAATAATATATATATAGAAGCTTATAAATTAATATAAATATTTAAAAATTTTAATTTAAAAGATATAAATAAAGCACAAGAGAATTGTAGAAACATATTTACTATAATAAAAAGTGAACAATGTACATTATTGATGAATGAAAAAATTGCATTAGGAAAATTATTCTATCAATTTTTAATGGATAAAGGAACATCTGTTTCATTATTCAGCGAAGTCGGTGATGATATTAAAAGAATGGAAAAATCAGACAAAAATACCCTAGCAACTCAAACAAATGAAAGAAAACGTCAATTAACTGAATCTAGTTCTTATGATCAACAACAAAAACGTGTTGCAACATCCCAAATGGTTACACCTACATCAACTATGACACCTCAAGCACAAACCTATCCTTCAACAGCTTATTATGGTGATATGAATGCTGCTTCATATCAATATAATGCTCAGGTAATTAAATTTATTATATAATTTAAAAAAAAAAAAATGAAGAAGAAATTTTAAAAAATTTTCATAATATTTAACTTATAAATGATATCAGGCTGCTGCTGCATACCAACAAAATTATTATGGAGGATGGGACTACACTCAACAACAACAAGCTTACCAATAAATACTTTAATATTTTATTTATTACATTTTTTGAAAATATTAAAATATTCAAAAATATTCTAACTATTTTACAGTTTCAATATTAATTTAATTCAATATTTTTAATAAACAAATTATATAATTTTAATCATCTTTAACAAATCATTTATTTATTTTTTTTTATCATCTATAAATATTCACTAAAATAATTTATATATATTCCTTTTTTTTTATATATATTTTTTGTTTTTAAATAGTATAGAATATATGAATTTAATATTTAAATTTTAAATCAATAATCTATTACAATTTTGTAATAAGAATATTAGCAAATAAATTCAATATACATTATATATATAAATAGAAAAAAAAAAAAAAAATCAATTAAATAAAAAAATTATAAAATATATTCTTATTAATAATTATAT